>OZ004710.1:38019698-38371425 GCA_963924515.1 Vespertilio murinus
GTTATCCAAGACTTCATCTCTCCCAGCCCACCTCCCACCCACACTGTACACCTACACCTCTCTTAGCTCTTCCTCCTATGCTGCATGCACAGAAGGGACCAGAGGAATCTATTTCTTGCTGTGTAATGCCCTGCCCCCATCTCCTGCCCCAGCCCTGGCAGGGAGCTCTTTCTACTGCATGGATGGCAGCAGCATGTGACAGCCCTGAGTTTGTTGCCCTCCTAACCTTGGTGTGCCCTGCTTTGCTCCTTGGCCCTCTCCAGACATGAACTCAAGATGCTGGGGTAATTACCCCAACAATACTTTTCTAGATGCTGACAGAATGGAAATCAGGGAGACAAAATCTGGAGATAACTTTTCCTCACTCACCTTCATAGGCAGTGCAAGAGCATTTGGACTCAGTTTCTCTTGTCCCATTCACCCACCACCAACTCTTTTCCTTCTGCCTGTCCCTTGGCCACAGGGAAGTGGCACAGGGAAGCATCTTCCATTTCTGCCTCAGTTCAGGCCACATGCATGGGGTGCTCTGCCAGGGGTATGCTTCCTGCCCTGGTCCCTTCATATCAATAGTGCCTCCTCTTTGCCCTTTTCAGCACCCCTCTTTATAGAGAAGCTCGTGGTGTTTTGTTTTGTTTTGTTTTGTTTTGTTTTGTTTTGTTTTTTATGTACCCATTTTGGGAGGACCTCATTCACCATCAGGCCAGTGGGAATGAAGAGAAAGTTTTTGTCAAGTTTACCATAAGAAAGCAATGAATAGTTTGGTGTCTTGCTGAAAGTGTGCCATGCTCATGCCCAGAGAGTTGCCTCTACCTTTTTCTGGGAACTCGGCTGACCTTGTAGTGGAGGGGAGTTGTTCAGGGTCAGCCAGTCCTAAGGGCAATTCCCAATGGGATCTCAGTGGCCATCCTAATGTCAAATAACATTATGACATGTTGGTATGTCTGATATATCCAATCTCACTGAAGTATGGTGGAATCTCTAAAGAGCTACTTATGAAGACAGTTGAGCAACATGGACAATATTTATAATAAGGAATAACATACAAAAGGCACAGTACAAAACTGTATCTATGCTGAGCTTTAGAAATCCTATAGAAAGTATGCTACACATGAGCAAGAACTGAAAGAGAATTGTGGAAAAAGAAAAACTTGATTTATTGCGGGCTTGTTGGTGAATTTTTTCTCTCCCTTAGACTTCCATTAATGTTGTTCTAATATTGTTTGTGCAGTAAAAAATAAAACCATTAATATATAGAACAATTACACTTGCAAATCATTCTATCAAGTTGAGAGACCAAATCATATCATTTCCCTGAGCCAGCAAACACACTTGAAAAACATAAATGCAAAAGTAGAAGCAACAACAGGGAATGAGGTGTGTGGATTTCGTGTGGCGGCCTCAGGTTTGAACCCAAGTTCTGAACCTTACTTTGGTCCTTTGGGGAAAGTATTTCACCACTGTATCCTCAGTTTCTTCATATGCAATATGATGACAGTAATAACCATCATCACTTTATAGGACTGTGACAAGAAGCAAATGATGTAGGAGGTTTTCAAGGGCTTTGTGAGCTATAAAAATGCTGCATACCTTATCATGGGATATACAGTATACAAATACTTTTAAACCAAAGTATTAGCTACTGTTTTCCACTGTCCCACAGCAGTTGACAACAAAGCTAGGCTGGACCTGTGCTGCTGAGTGGCTTCAGATGGCAGCCACCTTGTCACCTCTGAGTGCTTGTTGCCATTGAAATTTGATTAAGCAAGTGAGGTTTTCTGGTTTAGCCATGGTTGGGGACTAATTGGGGAAATGTGGGGTTTTCTCCTCCTCTAAAATGCTTAAGCTTTCTGGAAAGAATATTAGAATAATTGATAAAGAACATGGGGGAGACTTCCCCAACTGCTTGGGTTCTCAGCCAGCCTCCGCTACTTGTGAGCTGTGTACTTTTAGGGAAGTGACTTAAGCCCTTGGAGCCTCTGCTGCCTCATTGGTTTGCTGGGATTAACAGGACCTACCTCATAGGATGGTTGTGAGAATGACACAAGGTACAGGTGAGCAAGGAGCACAGTTTGCTGCCATTAGTGCTTCAAAGTGTCAGAGTAGGAGGGTCTCTGTGGATCACTGATCCAGGGCTTCTCAGCAGGTGCTGAGAAGAGTGTTCAAGGAGTCTTCAGGGAGCATAGTGTGTATATATTACTAATTTTTCATGTCAACGTTAAAAAGCAGACTTCTTGTCTGTCATGGTGGAATCCATGTATTTTAATAAAGGTGAAATGATGCACTTGGAAACCACTGGTCCCCTACAAACCTTTCATTTTATAGACCCATAGAAGTGAGGTGATGTGCCTAAGGTCACCCAATCTCAGAGGTTAATGTGGGCCACAATCCAGGTATTCTATCACACACACACACACACACACACACACACACACACACACACACTGCCATCACTACCGGTCAGAGTCGTACTCATGCCATCTAGGATTTCCTCATCACATTGGTGGAGACATTCTGTGCCACATATCCATATCCATTATTAAGCTGAAAGAAACCAGACAAGGGTCTGACATTGAGAAGAGGCAAAATGATGCTTTAGATGACAAGGAAAGATGTCCTTGGTGTGAGGGGGGGCTGCACACTGACAGGTCAGTTCTGCTTCCCTCAGGCAGTACTTTCAAACAAGTTAGGCTAATGTGGCCTCCTAACTGCCATCTGCATCCCTGTGGAGTACAGGGTCTTTCATGCATCCTTCATCTCTCTCAACAGCAAATTTTCTATTTTGAAAGTCAATAACCTGTCAAATTCTCTAAGAGCACATGTGAAGGGACATGGGGTCTCAGGAGCAGGATGAGGCTTCCAATTGCTCCCTGCCATATGTGCCATAGAGTGTCTCTGAGTTGTATCTGGCACTGGAGAGGGTGGCACAGAGCCACCTCCACGAATTCCTTTTGTGGAATTTGTTGACCTAGAGGTCAAGGGGCAAGGGTGACTGTTTAGGCTTTAGGCTTGCCTCAGAGAAGGTATGCATCCTGTGGTGCCACACAGGATGTTAAAAACACATGCCATCTCTATCACAGGATTCCTTTGAGATATTCTGACCCAGTCTGGGACCCTGCTCCTGCTTTGGGACCTTAGCTCCTGTGGCTTAGCTCCATACATTTCTGCCCTGGTTTTAACTGTGGAACACTGATGTTCAACCCTCTTTCTTCTCAGACTCCCACCCCTGTACCATGACTATCTATCTGGACATCTGCCCCAATCTTTGCTTCAGTTACCAGCTCCCTTATATTCTCTTGGTGCTGCAGGGTCTGGCTTGGAGGATGGGATCTGCCTGATCAAGGTAAAGAGCAAAATTGGAAAGGTTTAAGGTCTCTTTGGATGGCCACCCAAACCAGAGTCTTAATCCACAGAGCTCAAGTATACACTGCTGGCTCTGAAGATGAAGCCAATCCCCAACCTTACCATAGTCAGGCCTCCAGTCCCCCAAACATGAAGTCTGTGTTGTGGAAACTGACACACATCAACCATTTCCACACCCTAGGGCAGTAGTTTGCCCTGACTCCAGCCAAAGGAACTAAAAAACTTGAAATAGGATTATCAACTGAGACTCTAATTTGCCTCTTTCTATCCAAAGCAATGTGGCTCTAGTCGCACACAATGGCAGCTCCTATCATAGCAACAGCAGCCAGTTTCAGCCCAAAGGGACCCAGGTTAGAAGTGACTTTTGAGGGGATGACAGACTCAGGTTGGGAGGCAGACAAAGGTTGATGGCTGATAGGAGAACAAATCAAAGACAGGACCAACAATGTTTTCTGTTTTTTAAATATAGCCCATTTTACCCAGTTCTGATTATTTTCTTAAGATTAATTCTCAGACCCTGATTAAAGTGTAACACATGCCCTTCCAGTAATGTCTCCTTGAATACTTACATTATTGAGATCAAATTATACTTAAAGTATTTTATCCTGCTTTTTAATTTATTGGCATATGATAATCATTTTTAACTTTTTAAATTACAGTTGATATTCAATATTATTTTGTATTAGTTTCAGGTGTACAGCATAGTGATTAGACATTTATATAATTTATGAAGTGATCCCCTCAATAAGTCTATTAAATATTATCAACTATATTCCCTATGCTGTACTTTACATCCCTGTAACAATTTTGCAACTACAAAGTTGTACTTTTCAATCCCTTTACCTTTTTCACTAAGTCCCCTAATCCTCCTCCCATTTGACAACCAACAGTGTTCTATGTAACTATGAATCTGTTTCCATTTTGTTTATTTGTTTGTTTTGTTCCTTAGATTACACATACAAGTGAAATCATTTGGTCTTGTTTTTCTCTGACTTATTTCACTTAGTGTAACACCCTTTATGCCCATCCATGCTGTTGTGGATGGTAAGATTTCCTTCTTTTTTTTTTTTACTGCTTCATAATATTCCATTATGTAAATGTACCACATCTTTTATCCATTCACCTACTGATGGGCACGTGGGCTGTTTCCATATCTTGGCTATTGTAAATAAAGGTGCTATGTACATAGGGGTGCACATATTCTTTCAAATTAGTGATTTGAGTTTCCTTGGATATACCGGTATACTCAGAGGTGGAATCGCTGGGTCAAATGGCAGTTCTATTTTTTTTTTCTGTTTTTATTTATTTTATTTTTTACATTTATTTATTTATTTTATTGATTATAGTATTACATAATTGTCTTCATCCCCCCCCCATTCCCATCCCAAACCCCTCCCTACATATGCCCCCACCCCCCTGTTGTCCATGGTCACTGGCTAGGCCCATATGCATGCACACAAGTCCTTTGGTTGATCTCTTCCCCTTACCCCCACCCTCCCCTACTTTCCCTCTGAGGTTTGAGAGTCAGATCGCTGCTTCTCTTTCTCTGGGTCTGTTTTTGTTCATCCATTTATGTTGTTCATTATTTCCTCTAGGTGTATGAGGTCATGTGATCCAATAAATATCCTTGTAAGAACCTAAACTGCGACAAGCCATAATTGTTATGCTGAGAGGCAGATGAATCAATCTGTAGTGAGTTCCTTTCTGGGCCAACAGTTCTTTTGAGTCTACTTTTAATTTTTTGAGGAAACTCCATACTGCTTTCCATAGTGGTTGCACCAGTCTGCACTCCCACTAACAGTGCACAAGGGTTCCCTTTTCTCCACATCCTCACTAACATTTGTTAGGATCACCACTGTTTTTTAAGGGATGCCTTCCTGAGCCTTAGGCAGAGGGCCAAAAGAGACACTAGAAGACACAGGCCAGTCCAAGGAGAGCTTCTATCAAATTAGGCAGCAGTCTAAGCACTTTGTAGATATTATTTATTCATTTGACCCACCCAACAACCTATCTATAGATTAAAACCCAAGGCTCAGAGAGTTTAAACAACTTACCCAAGGGCACACAGGTGAGACTGTGATTTGAGCCCAGACAGTAGAGATCCCCAGTCTGTCTTCTTTGTCTCTGTGCTAATTTGCAAACAAGAAGGAGCTAATACTGTCAGGGCATCTTTGCCCTCCACCCACCACCTGGGCTAAGATTGGACTTCATTTTTTAGTAGTAATTAGAGCCATAGCTCTCAACCTGATGAGATTTAAAGCACTGTCAGTGCTTGGACCCCTCCAGTGAGAAGTTCTGGTTTAATTGGTCTGAAATGAAGTCAAGCCATCAGGGAGTTTGGAGGATAGAGTGAGCAGCAGTTTTTATGGAAGTTCCTCGACTTAAAACACACAGCCTCTGTCCCATCCTGACAACATCTAACTCTCAGCTCTAGCTCTGCCTCTCCCTCCAGTGGTGACATTTCTTTTCTCTCTAACCACAGCCAGATTTCCTGAGAGGTATCTCCACTCCCCTCCCATTTCCCTCCTTAACCTGCTGTGGTATGGCCCCTGGGAAGCAGGTCTGGTCTCTGGGTTATCCTCTAAGATTATCCTCTCAGTATTGCCACAGAGAACATTCATTGCTTGGGCCTCAGCCTACTTAAATTCTTAAATGCAGTTGATGATGTCAAACAGTCCTTGCTCCTAGAAATCAGCCCTTTCCAACACGATGCATTCTCCTTGTTTGCAAATTTCACCTCAGTCTTTATTTATTTATTTATTCCTCACCCAAGGATATTTTTTCCATTGAGTTTTAGGGAGAGTGGAAGGAGAGGGAAATAAAGGGAGAAATATCAATGTAAGAGAAACACATTGATTGGTTGACTCCTGAATGCGCCTCAACCAAGGCCTAGGCCAGGGAGGAGCCTGCAACTGAGGTACGAACCCAGGAACCTTCGGTCTGCAGGCCGACACTCTATCCACTGAGCCAAACTAGCTAGGGTTCACTTTAGATGGCTTTTTGTACTGAGCCATACAGATATGTTTTGAAGGTGGGGCCCCCAGAGACTCATAGCACTACCCCTGCCCTTGAGGAGTTTAGTGTGGTCAGTACAGGAGGTATACAGAACCCTTGAGGCAATAAGGTGGCTCTTTCAGAAGAAGCGCCAAACTCCTTCCCTCAAGCTGCTTCTCTGTCTCTCTACATCTCTGGGGGTTTGGGAGGGGGGGAGAGTAAAGAGCTCCAGCTAGGGCTTTTTTCACTCAGTGAACAAGAACACATTATGGCTCTTTTCCAATCAAAAGATAGTCGCTAGGACAAGGCACAACCCTTCCTTCTGTGCTCATTTTGCCATTATGATCATGGAGTCTCTTTGTAAGGAGCTTCTGACATACATGACTTGTATCCCAGACTCTTGTCCTTCTAAACACACAGGCCCGGCTGGTATAGCTCAGCAGTTGAGCATCGACACAGAAACCAAGAGGTCCTTGGTTCAATTCCCAGTCAGGGTACATGCTGGAGTTGTGAGCTTGATCTCCATTGGGGATGGGGGATGGGTGGGGGGAGGTGCAGGAGACAGCTAATGGATGATGTTCCTCTCACATCGGTGTTTCTATTTCTCTCCCCCTCATCCTCTCTCTCTCTCTCTCTCTCTCTCTCTCTCTCTCTCTCAAAATCAATAAGAATACATTTTTTTAAAAAGAAAAGAAACAAATTTGAACCAGGTATATTATAAATGCTTTAAAGACAGCAATCTCTCATGCTTTGTGCCCTAGGAAATAGGCTTTTCTAGGATCTGCAATACGCCAGTGGGGTCGAGGTTGGAGCAGTGTGGAAGGTCTGCAGGGTTCTCCACCTGATGCTCTAGAGAGCAGGGGTGGACTCTAAATATCACTATTCTCTCAGTGTTGGACCTCTCAGTGTTGGCCGAGAGAATATCACTATTCTCTCAGTGTTGAGACTCAGTTTCCTCCCTTGTTAGTAGGACTCATCATTTCCTCTATGATGAGGATTCTGGGAGATTACCTCCGTGTGCTATAGGCATGATCTCTGCTACAGTAGACAATCACTTGGAGTGCCTGAACTGAATAGCACACACTGAACAGCCATAGTGCACTGACTTTCCAGATAAAGTGAGAGAGAGAGAGAGAGAGAGAGAGAGAGAGAGTGTGTGTGTGTACGTGTGCGTGCAAGAGAGACTTGCAAAAAACAAGGCCTGTCTCTGTGTACGTCTCTCCTCTGGGAAGGAAGGGGCCCATGCAGTGACAATAGACCAGGGACGCTGACTCAGACAGCCAGTTCCTGCTCATTTCCCCTCACTGCAGGACAGCAGCTGAACGGGAGGTCAGCCCTCTGTAGGGCTCTGACTTGGGCCTTTGGCTGAGAACCTCACCCAGAGAAAGATGAAACCAACTCAGACAGCTCCTCGCACTGGTCTGCTGTGACAGGACCCACTGGACCAGTGTGGCTGTGGGCAGGTGGAAGGGGTGGGGAGGAGAGGGAAAGAAGAGAGCGGAAACTCATTTTTGGAGTCCTACATCATTTTCCCTGGGCTGGACGGCCCAGGAACAACTTCTTGAGGCAACGGAGCATGTGACCAATGAGGCCAAACTGACCCAGCCAGGGCGCTGGAGAACCCGCTAGGGTACCGGGATCGGGAAGAGTGCCTGGGTGCTACTGAGCAGCCCGGGGAAGGGGTTCAGAACAGCGTGGAGCCTATCAGCTCCCTGCCCTTAGTGAGGGCCCACCACATGCTTCTCCCTTGCATGAGGATTTGCTGGATGTGGAGTCTTGGCCTTCCTCACAGCTAAGATGGAGAGAGCCGAGTCTGTCCCTCTCTTCTGGAGCCGGGGAGGTGAGTCTTCTTTGGGATAGGAGGGTGGCTTGCTCAGCGAGAGGAGAAGGGAAGGAATTGGGGCCTATTGAGGAGGAGGTGTTTTCGGTGCCCAGAGCTCTCCTGAGGCTACCTTGGGGGAAGCGGGTACCCCAGTTCTTGAGGTCTGCAAGGAGGGGCAGGGTGGCTGCTTGGCAGAAGTGCTGTGAAATGAATTTAAAATTGGGTGGCTCTGGGGAAGGAAAGGGTGGATGTGATTACATCCCAACCCTGATAAGCTGAGATTCTAAAGGGATAATAAAAGTGAATGTAAATGTGCGTGTCTGTGTAAGAAATACTGTATCTCTTATTTTCGATAGACTTATCATGCCTTCTGAGGTCTTATCCTATAGATGGTGGAAAATACTGTGCCAATCTTGGTGTTTACCCACTTCCTGGACTGCTGCTAAAACGCTGGGTTGGTTTTTGTTTTGTTTTGTTTTGTTTTGTTTTGTTTTGTTTTGTAATACTAAAGCATAGAGGCAGGAAAGAGATGCCTATTGCTGGTCATCTGTCCACGCATGTTGTTGTCAAGGTACCAAATGCCTTCTAATCAAAGTTCAAGCCAGATCCGCTGGCAATAGAGCGGAATCAAGTTCAGGGTCCTTAGCCACACCAGGACCCCTCTCTGCCTTATGGGAATAGAATAGTGGGGCGGGGAGAGGTGACATTGCAGTTGGATGCCCTGGAAAATGTACTGGAAGCTACAGTTAAGGCTGCAGAGGTAGCTAGTGGGACAGACAGTGAGTCCGTGCTGTGTCTCAAGGGTTGTGCTTAGTCCATTGTGGCATGAGTAGGCTCAGAAGCAGTTCATGAGTTAATGTAGTTTGAAAAGCAGATCGATGGGACTGAGAACTAAATACTGTGGGGACCATGTACTGTTTGACATAAAGAAGAATCAGGAATCTGGCCGTTGGTCTTTAGGTATTTGCGGGGCTGTCACAGGATGAAGGGAGTAGATTGGAGCTTGAGGGGAGCTCAGGCAGCAGAGCTGGGGCTTATGGACAAGGAAAACTTTCTAACAGACTTGCCGAGGGCTTCCTTCAAAGGGATTGAGAGGTCTGGGCGTCTGAGCAGATTGCCTTTCTCACAGTCACAGGGTAAGCCCTTGAGAAGACCAGGGCAAGTGGGAGCTGGCCTTCCTCTTCTGAGGAGGGAGGAAGGGATGAGGTGCCACTGTCACCTGGGATGCAGGCCTGGCCCACCCTGCAGCGGACTCCCTTCTTCCACCTCCACAGCTAACACCCTGGCCTGGCACCCCTATCACTCTCCCTCTGGTTGGGCTCCCTGTTCCTGCTCTTGCCACCCCCCCCCCCAGCCTATTCTCCACTCTTTACCCAGAGCAAGACTTTCAAAAACAGACCTGGCAGCTCAAAATCCTTCGATGGCCGCCCACCACTCACTGATGAAAGCCCAGGCTTCTTTCTCTTCTTTATAACCTCATTTCTACTCTCTAAAAACAGAGATGAGATCTTCTTTCACTATAGCACGGCCCTGACTTTTCATAAATCTATGTCCTAGACCAGTGGTCGGCAAACTCATTAGCCAACAGAGCCAAATATCAACAGTACAACGATTGAAATTTCTTTTTGAGAGCCAAATTTTTTAAACTTAAACTTCTTCTAACGCCATTCTTCAAAATAGACTTGCCCAGGCCGTGGTATTTTGTGGAAGAGCCACACTCAAGGGGCCAAAGAGCCGCATGTGGCTTGCGAGCCACAGTTTGCCGACCATGGTCCTAGACAACTGGAAAGGGATATATTTAACCTCCCACCTGGTAGCTTTTAATGAAGGGACTTGCTATCAGGCACTTGCCTCCTAATGCCATAGGGGACCAGGTCCTTTTCTTTGTTCTCTCGCAGGCCCAAACTGGCCTCTCCCTCCAGCGGGATGGTGCAGGCTGCTTGGCCTGCCCTCTGTCTCTAGGTGAAGGAGTTCTCTGTCCCGCCCCATGGAGTATGCTCCCTCAGCTTTCTTATCTGCAAATACTTAAAAGATTCCTTATGTGCTCCATATCCAGATAAGTGGGACATTCGAGTGACCTGGTGTTGGTCCAGGTGTTGACCTTAAACCTGGGCTGCGGGAGGGGAGCCAAAAGAAAAGAAAATCTATTTGCAGAGGTCCAGGGGGCGGGGGAAGTGAAAAGTAATGCAAAGTATGAAGAGAAGCCCTGTATGTGAAACTTTGCTTGTACTGCCTCTTGTGATCCTGACAACAATCCCAAGAGGTGGTACTATTATTACCCATATCACACTCCAGTGAAGAGACTGGAGCTCAGAGCAGTTCAGTGTCATATACAGCTAGAACATGACGGAACCGGGTTTGAACCCAGGTGCCACCCTCTTGGGGATTTATGGCAAATCCTAAAGCCAGATTATTTTGCACAGTCCCAGGATAAGTTGGCACTGAGTTTGGAGCAGATCTGTTGAGCTGGCATTATACCCTCACTGCTTTGGGTATCTTTTGCAAACACTTGAGTCCCTTGCAGGATCTTTCCTCACTGCCCACCACCCAGGCCCTGGGCTACCTCAACCTCTGCTCTTAGCTGAGGAGCCCAGCCAAGAAGGTTGATTTTTTTGTTGTTGTTAATCCTCACCCGAGGATATTTTTCCATTGCTCTATAGATAGAGTGGAAGAGAGGGAGAGAGAGAGACACATCAAAGTGAGAGAGACACATTGAATACTGCCTCCTGCCTGGGAGGGGCCAATATTGAATCTGCAACCCAGGCACATGCCCTTGACTGAGAATTGAACCCAAAACCCTTTGGTACTTGGGGCAATGCTATAACCACTGAAGCACACTGACCAGGGTGAGAAGGTTGGTTTTTAAATATATATATTTTTTTATTGATTTCAGAGAAGAAAGGAGAGGGAGAGAGATATAAACATCAATGATGAGAGAGTATCATTGATCAGCTGCCTCCTACATGCCCCCTACTGAGAATCGAGCCCACAACCCAAGCATGTGCCCTTAACCGGAATCAAACCTGGGACCTTCCAGTCCACAGACCAATGCTTTACCCACTGAGCGAAACCAGCTAGGGTGGAAGGTTGAATTTTTTGACAGTGTCCCTGTGCTTTCAAGCCTGATGAACTAACTTCCCCTTACTTCTGCTCCCACATTCTATTCTCTTCTGCCTCCCAGATAGCAACTACTGAGACCGGTAGCCTCAAACAATAAGCTATACTATTCTTTTTCCCCTGGCTGTCTCCTGAACTTCTAACGCTAACACCCTCTGTGGCCCTAGACAAATCATATCCCTCCTGTGGTTCCAGTTTCCCAAGCTGTAAAGTGGGAAGGTAGGATACTCTGCAAGGGCTTCCAAGTTCTAAGAGCCTGGGATTCCCAAGGTTCTGCCCTCTTCCCCAGCCCACCCTTGTTGCTTTCTCCTCCACAATGTGGAGCATGAATGTTGCCACAATTACTGGTTTAGAACCCTTTACTGAGCCAAAGAAAGGAAAGCTACATGGAAGTGACTGCCCCTGAGCCAATGAAGCAAGCAGTATAGGTAATAACAACCACATTTGTAGGGCACTCATTGTTTACCAATTGCTTTCATAGTCAGCGGGGTGGTAGGGAGGAGAACTTGAAGGTGATCTTAATGGTACATGGTACAACTTTAAAGAACATTGAATTACATGTTGAGAAAATGATCCTCGCTTCCTTCTCCCTCCAGCTTTCTGATTATATAAAGGAGAAAGTCTCAGCATGGTGCTATTCTTCAGCTTCTGTAATGCTTGCTAATCTCTTGGAACAGTTAGAGCAGGCCTCAGGCTCAAAGACATTGACAGACAGTGATATCTACTTAGAATTTAATTACTCTGTTCTGTTTCCATTGTATTTACTTTTATAGTTACTTTCTATTTCTACTTTTGTTTTGTTTTTGTTGTTGTTGCCATATAAAATTTAATTTAACATAAATTAATTTCATTTCAAGAAAAAGATTAAGTGAATAGTAAATAGAACCAGTGGGGCTCAGATATGGCAAAACTCATCAAAGTGGTACCAAAATGGCTGAAACTTGGGCAGCACTGGAATGTGACTTTGGTTTAGCATCAAGTTCCTCAGTGTGGCCTATAATGCTGTATGATCTGCCTTTACTAGTGTCCTGGGCTTCACTGTCCCTTCCCTCCCTCCCACACCCTACACCCTTTCAGGCCTGCCAGCTTTTAAGCATGCTGTACCCTCTGTCTGGAATGTCTTCCCCACATTCCTAGTCCACCCATCAACCCCCAATTTATTCTTTAAGAGTCCATTTAAAGGGTCTCTCCTCCAGGAAGCTTTCCTTCATCTAAGCATGAGGTTCATACAGTCTTTCCCATTGCTGTAATTATTTACTTATAAGCCTATACCTTCCACACTATTGGTTTAAAATGGATTTGATAGGGAAAATGAGAGAGACAGAGATAATGTAACTGCAAGTAAGGCCTGTGCACAGTGACTAGGGCTCTGGGGACTATAGCAGTTTCTGGGATCATTTGGAATGGAGGCCTTCTCAGATGCTGACTCAGAGCTTATATAGGCCACAAAACCAGCCTGGGAATTGCCTCTGGAAGGTTGTTGCAGGTCACACATAAGAAGTTTACTGGGATGCCTTTGGGATCAACACCTGAGGTCTAAGGGAAAGAAGCAGGATTGGTTTGAGGAGGAAGATGGGCTGTAGCACCATCCTAAGGACTGCCTCAGCTGACCCATGAGAAGCTCTGGAGCTGGGTTGGCTCTTCACAGTTGTTCCGAGTTACGATGAGGGGTCCAAACATTGGTGCCTCACATGGACCAGTCATTAAATGCAGGCTGCCCCCAGGGAGCACGCATATCAAAAATTTATTTGACTCATTGATGAGGAAATAAACATTGTGGGAAAGAGTGCTTTTTGTTTGTTTGTTTAATATGAGAGTCTGGCACTTCTTTAAAAAATTAAACATAGAATTACCATATGATCCTGCAATTCCACTTTTGTGTATAGACCCAAAAAAAGTGAAAACAGGTACTTCAACAGATGCTCGTACCCAAATGTTCAAAGCATCAGTCTTCACAATAGCCAAAAGGTTGGAACAACCCAAATGGCAATCAGCAGATGAATTAACAAACAAAATGTGGTGTATCCATGCAATGGAATATAATTCAGTTATAAAAGGGAGTGAAGTTCTGATACATGTTACAACATGGATGAACTGAACCTTGGAAACATGTTAAGTGAAAGAAGCCAGTCACAAACAAATAAATAGTGTATGATTCCACTTACATGAATTATTTAGAGTAGGCAAATTCATAGGGACAGAAATTAGACTGGAAGCTATTAAGGGCTAGGAGGAGGGAGGAATGGGAAATTACTTAATGCTTCTGTTTGAAGTGGTGAAAATTTTTTGTAAATGGATAGTGGAGATGGTATACAACAATGTGAACATAATGCCATTAAATTGTAAACTTGATACACTTAAAATGATTAAAATGGCAAATTTTATTATATATATAATTTTACCACAATAAGAAATAATGAAAAAGGGACAGAAACCAAAAGATATGAGAGATTTTGAAAAATGTTGGAATAAGATTTTTTTAAAGTTAGAAATATAACTGGTTAGCTATAGATTCTAGATCAGGGGTGGGCAAATTTTTAGACTTGAGGGCCACAATGGGTTCTTAAACTGGACCGGAGGGCGGGAACAAAAGCAACATGACCATGCTGGCTCTCTCATCTTGGGCTGCTGGTGAAGGAGCGGAGGGGAGAGCAAGAGAACCCTCGACTCTTTCTGCTCCGCGGGCCAGATAGAACAGCCAAACGGGCAAGATCCGGCCCGCAGGCCGTAGTTTGCCTATGGCTGCTCTAAATTCTAGAGGATAATAAAACTGTAACTTTTGATGCTATCTTTCCTACTGTACAGAAATAATTTTTATTTCTACCAGAAAAAAAATAATTTGCAATTTATCAATCTTCTACAAGGTTATTTTTAACTTTATAGTGGGCTTTAATAACTTGTGAATAATAGTCAAGCAACCACATATGTTCTGGCAAAAGCACTCTGTAATCTTTTTTGCCTTGTCAAGTTTTAGATAAGGTTTCATAATACATGACAAACCACAATTCTCATGTGGACCTCCATGAGAAAACCTTAAGTTGAGTTTCAACATTGATTCTCACGTGGCATTAACATCTTGGTGGCATCTTCTGTGTGGCACCCAGCAAGTGGTAGTCCTGGATCACTTGTCAGGCCCACTTCATCACCACACTGATCTTTCAAAGCACCACTTTCATTGTGTTTCTGCCACACATCACATTGAAATGACTCCTGTTCTAGCCCACACTTCTCCAACTGGCTCACAGAACCTCTGGAATCTAGCCTGGTTAGAGATTTGGAAAGCTTTCAAGTCTCATTTCCCTCAGTCCCAGGCAGGTTAGTCTCTCCTAACTCCTTGTTGTGTTTCAGACATTTGCTCAGACAGAGACTCTGTGGTCCTGGACCATCTTTTATACTAATAGGCCTATGGTGGTGTTTCCCAAAGTTCAATCATCCATGTACCACTGTCACAAAACTTTTTATCTGTACTGTTTTCTAATTTTAAAAAATTCTTCCTTTTAAAAGTTTTTCTTGCCTGAAGCTGCAGGTTTGATATGCCATTTTTTAAAAAGAAAGTTCATCTGTATGCCACTTCAAATAATGTTTATTTCATACTTGATTATGTTCTAATTGTCTGATGTCTTTGGCTTGACTTGAGGATGGTAAGTCCCTACTATGGTTTTGATGTCTTACCAGCACTCAGCATTTGGCAGGTCTCCACCACACACCCTTTGATTGGTTGTGTGTCCTATCTTTGGCAGAATACTGATGTCCTTTAAGTGTGCACAGAAATGTTAAAAGTGAATTCCCTGGTCTCTAGGGACTTATATTCTGGCTGGGGGAACAAAAGCGGGTGTTCTAGGCAAGTCCAGCAGACCTAGCTCCCTCTTAGCCACTTCCTAGTGTAAACTGAATGTCATTGGTGCCAATTCAACACCAACAGGAATCCCCAATTTGGGGCGCAGTGAAGAAGGGAACTTGATGCAAACAGCGCAATTGTGATGAAGCCCAGCTGTGAGGTTTGGTGTTTCAGCTGAGCCATAGAAGGGCAGTCTTTAGTCTTTGGTGCAAAGGGAAAGTGTACTCTGAGAGCCACAGGGGAACTGTCTTAAATTGACAGAAGTTCTTCCCGCTCCCGATCTCTAATTGGTCCATCCTCATGCATACAGAGGACTCCAAATCCTTGCAGTTTGATTGGTTTAAAAAGCACTGTCCTGATTGGTCAGAATAGAGTCGCTCTGATTGGTCAGAGCTGTGCAGCCCCAATTGTCTGGGGAAGGTCTCAGTTCTATTGGTTGGACTTGGTCTCCAGGAACTCTTTTATAAGGGCTGGCTCACATGATAACAACACAGTGCAGGCAGGAAGTTCAATTCAGGCTTCTCCCTGTAGTGCAGTTTGTCTGAAAGGTCTCTGTGTAGTAATGGCTGCTAAGCTGTGTGTGCGTGTGTGTGTGTGTGTGCGTGTGCGTGTGCGTGTGCGTGTGCGTGTGTGTGTGTGGTTTGTTTTTTAATTTGAGCCAAGTTAGGCACCATGAGCCCTTCTTAGCAGCCATCTCTTTCTCAAGGTCCACACTATTATGCTACCTTGAAAAAGAAGCCTCCCTACCCCTCAGGTTTCTTATCAATGAAATGAAAATAATAATGATAATACCTATGTTGCCTACTTCGTAGAATGGATGAGAGGGTACAATGAAGAGAGCTGTGTAAATGCTTTGTAAACAAGAAAATTATATCCATATTTTAGTTAAATGATTCCAGGGAGATTAAATAACAGTACGAGGTGGCCAAATAAAGAATGTCACATAGCACTTTCCCAAGTCCAGATGAGTCATTGTGATATTCACATACTAATGGATGGAAGGATTCCAGAAGTATTACTTAGATGGGTCATGAAGCATGAGGAGAAGTTCAATAAAGGGTGAGGGAAGGGGTGGCATATCTAGATGTGGAGCATGGAGGTAGAAAATCCAATAAGGGAAAAAAGATGGACACCTGCTTAGGGGTGTTGAGGAGCTCAATTGGACTGCCCAGAAGAAAGTGCAAAGAGGCAGTGGGAGAAATGACCGGTGTCAGACTGAAGTGCTGGGCCTTCCAGGTATGAGAAGTCACCCACAGCTCTTAAACTGAGCTGGATGTGAGGAAAGAAAACTTTAGAATGTAGATTGGACTTCTTGTTCTCTTCACAATTTATTTACCACTTATGTGTTTTAAATTAAATACAGACTTGTTAAACAAAAATATTCAAAAACTAAAGGCCCAGTGCATGAAATTTGTGCATGGGGGGGGGGGGTGTTCCTCAGCTCAGCCAGCACCCTCTTCAATCTGGGACCCCTCTCGCAATCTGGAACTTCTGGCTCCTAACCGCTTGCCTGCCTGATCACCCCTAACCACTCTACATGCCATTCTGATCACCCCATTACTGCTCCTCTGCCAGCCTGATTGATACCTAACTGCTCCCCTGCTGGCCTTATCACCCCAACTGCCCTTCTCTGCAAGCCTGGTCACCCCTAACTGTCTCCCTTGCCAGCCTGATCACACCCAATTGCCCTCCCTGCCAACCTGGTCGCCCCTAACTGTCCTCCCTTACTGGCCTGATCTCGCTCCCAACTGCCCTCCCCTGCCAGCCTGATGGCCCCCAACTGCCCTCCCCTGTAGGCCTGGTCACACCCAACTTCCCTCCCCTGCCAGCCTTGTTGCCCCTAACTGCCTTCCCCTACTGGCCTAATCTCACCCCCAACTACCCTCCCCTATAGTCCTGTTCCCCCTCCCAACTGCTTTTTCTCCCCTAACAGGCCTGATCGTCCCCAACTGTCATTCCCTGCTGGCCATCTTGTGGCTGTCATCTTGTGATGATGTGAGGGTGTGAGGACCACCTAGGCTTTTATTAGTATAGAAGATTTAGAGTAAATAATGAAAGTTCACCTTTAACCCCCCCTTCCACTTCTACGGCCCTCCCCAATTTCAGTATATTTCAAAGACTACACACTGTTATCAGCACACTATGACTCATTCCAGATCTTTTCCTATGAATATGCCTTTGTGTGTACATATCTTTTTATATAAATGGTTCTATTATACATTTTGTATAGAGCCTTGATTTTTTTAAACTTCATATGTTTATGGAAATCTTTATGCTAAAATATCTCCTTTTGAGTGGCTGTATAGCATTCCTCAGTAAGAATATACCACAATTTATTTAAAGAATCCCCTATTGATGAAGATTTTTGCAATTAAGTTTGCTTTTTACTTGATGTATTTAAATATATGCACATGGCAGAGAAAGATAAATATCACATGATCTCACTCATTTGTGGAGTATAATGAACAACATAAACTGATGAACAAAAATAGATCCAGAGACACAGAAACATCAATCAGAATGTCAGACCTCAAGGAAGGTAGAGGACAATGGGAGTAAGGGGGAGAGATCAACCAAAGGACTTATATGCATACATATAAGCCTAAATGGACACAGACAACAGGGGGGTGGGGCATGAATGGGGGTGGGGTGGGGCATGAATGGGGGGTGGGGCATGAATGGGAGGTGGGGGTAATAGAGGAATAAGGACACATATGTAATACCTTAATCAATAAAGGAATTTTAAAAACACACAAAAAATAAAATAATATAAATATAAATAAAATATGCATATGACAAAAGAAATTTAACAGTATATAAGAATATTTACTGAAAAAAGCAATCCTCCTGCCTACCCTTTACCCTCACCCCACTCCACCCCCACTTTAACAGCTCCTTTCTCAAGAGGCAACCACAGATACCAGTTTATTGTGTGCCCTTCCAGGTGTATGCATATACAAAAGTGTATGTGTGTATGTAGAGATGGAGAGGGAGGGGTAGAGCAAGAACATTCCATATCAGTGCTACATGTTTCTTCTTAATGGCTGCAGTGTATTCCATTGTGTGGCTGAACTACAACGTATCTCACCTATCTTCTACTGAAGGGGGTGATTGCCAGTATTTTGCCATTGCACATGGTACTACAATGCATATCTTTGTTCAGTTATTTTTATATGAAACTTGTCTCTAGTATAAGTACCTAGAACTATAGAAGTGGAATTGTTGGGTAAAAAGGGATGTGCACTTAAATTTTTCATAGATAATACAAAATTACCCTCTAAAGAAGTTGGCCCACTAGTCATGTATGAGAGTACTTGTTCCTCTATGCCAGTGGTTCTCAACCTTTCTAATGCCGCGACCCTTTAATACAGTTCCTCATGTTGTGGTGACTACCAACCATAAAATTATTTTCGTTGCTACTTCATAACTGTAATTTTGCTACTGTTATGAATCGTAATGTAAATGCCTGTGTTTTCCGATGGTCTTAGGCTCTATAGCAGTGGGTCTCAACCAGTGGGTCGCAAGCCACAGGTTGAGAACTGCTAACAGGGTCGCCAAAGACTGTCGGAAAACACAGATATTTACATTACAATTCATTCAACAGTTATGAAGTAGCAACGAAAATAATTTTATGGTTGGGAGTCACCATAACATGAGGAACTGTATTAAAGGGTCATGGCATTAGAAAGGTTGAGAAGCACTGCTCTATACTCTCTCTCCCCATCATGGCATGTAATAAAACTTTTTCACCTATGCTGGGGAAACAGGGTGAAAACCTGAGGAGATGGGGTGGGAGTGCAGTCAGGAAGTCCCAGTGTTTATCCATGGGTAACAGCGAGGCTCTCATAACAGCCCAGTGGAGGATGTAGCCCACAAAAGAAATACTTTTGGTTCTTGCCACCCTCTTCCAGCTTCACACAGAACCTTTTCTGGACCGCCTTATATTTATCACCAGCCAGGACCCAGAGGCTGGATACCATACTGTGAGAGAGTGAGGCCTCCAGCAACATGTATTTTTACCCCTTGTTTCCACATTCATGAGTGCGCACACCATGTGGGCTGGGTTTCCAGAGGCTGAAAGTTGGCCTCTTTCAGATTGCAAGAGCAAGGGTGTGCTTCATTTTCCTTGGATGACAGGGAATGAGTGTCAGCATTCATGCATAAGTGAAGGAGAGGAAGACATCTCTGGCAGCCACTACTCTTCACAACTGAGGGATGGACAAGACCAGCATAAGGTGTGCCATGCTACCACTCAACTTCTATTACAGCCTTTCCTGCTGCTCCCCACAGCCTTGCCTTGCCCACTCCATATGGCTTGTGTTTACTGCCATCTCCCTGGGCATCTCCTGGCTTCTGTGCCCACTACTGCAGGTGCTCTTCCATATGTATATGCCATGTTGCAGTTCCCAACAAAGGACTATCCTTGGGTCAGTTGGTCACTCTGCAGTCTGGAACATCCCTGTCCTCACTGCAGAGCACTTGTAGACCACTAGGCTCTTTCAGACTCAACTGGACTCAGGCACAGGCTCCCTAGTACATTCAGTTTTGACCAAAGAGCAGTGCCTGACACAAAGTAGCCATTCAGCAAAATATTTATTCAATGAGTCAATGGTAATCCAGACTCAAGGAATCACTTCTGTCCACTTCGTTCAGAAGGGGTTTATGGTGAGGCAGGCACACAGAGCATTGTAGGAATCCTCTCTAATACCCCTATTTCCCCGAAAATAAGACAGTGTCTTATATTAATTTTTTCTCCCAAAGATGCGCTCGGTCTTATTTTCAGGGGATGTATTATGTTTTCATGAAGTAGGTCTTATTTTCGGAGGATGTCTTATTTTCGGGGAAACACGGTATGTTAAGCTTAAGGCCAAACTTAGTGAATTACTTGACTTCCTGATATACTTCTACCCCTAAATGTAGAGGTGCAGTACATAATATGGAGAAGAATGCAGGCCTAAACACCATACAGACATGAGTTCTAATTCTGACTACCACTAATTCTTCAGCTTTGGGCAAGTTCCTTGACCTCTCCATGTCCTCACCAATAAAATGGGCCTTATATGATCTACCTTGCAGTGTTGTTGGGAAAATTAGTTTAGACAAAGAACACAAAATGTCCAGTGCAGTGCCTAGTACATACAGGTGTTCAAGAGGTATTATCTATTGTGATTATTAAAGTAAATTTTTAAGAGATATATATATATATATTGATTTAAACTTAGTTTTATCAATTAAGTTCCCAGTAAGTGAATTTCTGAAGTCAAACACTGCCAGGTACCACAATTGCATCTTATTGATGCTCATTACCAAAGGAAAAACCCTTTCTTTTCTTTCTGCTGATCATTTAACTTTGAGGCAAGTCAAACCATACCATCAATTTGCTAACATTCCTTTCAAATACTTATGATTTGTCTCCTTCTGATAGTTCCACAACCCGAGTTATAATTTATCCCCTGGACTATTTCCCCATTTTATTGAAATTGATTGCCAGTAAAGGCACCTTCCCTGCAGATGTGGGATTCTGGCCAGGTTCCCATGGGCAGTAGTGAGGGTATATCAATCTAATGTACAGGCAGCTACAAGTCACCGCCTAGTAACTGGCCCTTTCCTGTGAGCAATGTTATTTCTTCAGTCCAGGAGTTAAGGCAGTAGGTAAACACTGGCTTGTTTAATACTGCTTTCTTCCAAAGTCCAAAGTATCCACCAGGGTTGGTGTCCCACAGGTTATTCATCTAACTCGGCCTCCATTGATAGATGTGGAGAATGTTTTCCATTTCACCCTATTACTAACAATGGGGCAACAAGTATTCCTGTACATATTTTTTAAAATATATTTTTGTTGATTATAAGAGAAAGAGAAGGGAAGGGGAGAAAGAGAGAGAAACATCAATAATGAGAGAGAATCATTGATTGGCTGCTTCCTGCACACCCCCCACTGGGGATAGAGCCCACAACCCAGGCATGTGCCCTGACTGGGAACTGAACCAGCAAACCATGCCAGCTGGCCCTGTACATATTCTGTGTGTGCATGTATGGATGGTGTAGCTTTATGGAAGTTACTGGATTAAATAGTGTATGAATTATGACTTTGGATAAATACCAGAATATTGCCCTCAAAAAGGCTTAAAATTTACACTTTCATCTTCTACCTCAACTATTGCACTCTGAGGTACATATCCTAGAAAAACAGTCATACAGGTGAACCATGAATGTTCATGACAATACTGTTTATAAAAACAAAAAAGTTGAGAAGCAAAAGGAGAATAAATCAAATCATTGTAGAGTCAAATAATAGAATACAACATAGCAAGAAAATATCTGAACCACAGCTACTTGCATCAACATGAATATTTCTCACAAACCTAATGCTGAGCAAAGAAAGCAAATGCAGAAGGATAGATACAGTTCAAGATGATTTATACAAAGTTTAAGAACATGAAAAATAATACTATATATTGCATGTTGTTCATGAGCATAGGCATAGCACATTTAAAAACACGTATTTGAATCACGTACACCCATTTTAGGAGAATGGCTTCTCCTATGGGGGAGGGGATTGAGACTGGGAGGTACACAAGGGGCTTTGAATGAACCTATAAGATCTTATTTCTTTCAGAAAAAAAGGTTCTGGAGCAAATATGGGGAAATTTGTTTCTAGCTCTTTTCTTTATGCTTGAAATAGTTCATCATATTAAAAAGAAAGAAAGAAAGAAAGAAAGAAAGAAAGAAAGAAAGAAAGAAAGAAAGAAAGAAAGAAAGAAAGAAAAGCAGGGCAGAGATTCCTGCTGCTCCTTTTGTGTGTGTGTGTGTGTGTGTGTGTGTGTGTGTGTGTGTGTGTGTGCAGATGAGGAAACTGTGGGTCCAGAGCCCACCCTGTGGTTTAGGGACACTCAGTACATCAGAGAGACTGATAACTTGTATGGGAAGAGATATCTCACTCCAATTCATTGAGGACCCCCTTGTCTCTCAGACTCCAGTATAAATCCTTGGAGTGGATTGCTTGGGTAACATTATGATTCTTGGCTTCTAGGCTGGAGAAGATGACCACCAAATTTGTGCTATTGTCACTCTAATTCTAGAACCTACCTGCCCATGTAGGGGTTCTGGGTATACTCACCTGGAGTATGATCAGTGCTTGGAGCAAATAGTAGATCCAATTCTGGATTTGGCAACAGCCTTTACCATGAGTCTACCATTGTGACACCGGTGCAGTGAAGTAACAGCACTGCAATGCTCTTTCTGGAACTGAAATTTTACAGCAATGTCTCCTGCAAGCAGCACTGCCCTGATTAGGTAACACAATAGAGCTTATCAGGCCTTATCAGCAGCGCTTGGTCTAAAACTAAAACTAGGAGTGGTAGGAAGGGCTGTCCTCAGCGCTTGGCCCTGTTTCCATGGCTTCTGTTGCCATGGTTCTCAAGCATGTATGCTTATTGTTTCTTTCACCCGTTCATGGCATCCATCAGCAAGCAGGATCTAGAATCTCTTTGAGGCAGACCAGGGAGAAATTGGTTAATAGAAAAGATAAGAGAAAGTAGGGGAGTAATTAAACAAACACAAATAGTGGATGAGAAGAATCTAGTATATGAGGCCCCCCAAAACAGCTTTGTGTGTGTGGTGTTGTTTTTTGGTTGTTGTTGTTTTTGGGGTTTTTTTTTTAAGAAGCTTCCTGAGATGTGATGGACTGAGTAGCTGGATCATAATTAGCTGAGATGTGCCCATTATCTAGCTGTCATGTATTATGAGTACAGAAATTCTGTGCCCTGGATTTTCTAGAAAAGTCCCAGTTGCAAGTATTTGTCACATCAAGAATCTTGATTTGATATTTAGAAAATAAGGTCACTGTAGTTATAATAGCTTTCTAAGTCATCCAGGAAAGGCTGATTTAGAATTTACTATGCTCTCACTTGTTAGCAGGGAATTCCCACATTGCCTGTCCTTGGGCCCAAAACTTCTGAGCAAAGTGGTCCCTTAGACAGCCAAGAAACATGCAAGTGTCACTGGATGAGATGCCCCTCCACAGTGGGGTATAGCTCTCCACAGGTGTGTAGCTATAAAGGCATAGATTTTAACACTACAGACTTGAGTTTCAATATGCTTTGTGCTCTGTTAACTTGGGCAATGTTCCCCTCACACATTTTCTCACCTATAAAATGAGAACAATAGTACTTATGACACAGGGTTATTTAGAGCATTAAAAAGATGTTTACATTTAAAGCTTGCACAAATATTAGTTGTTAAAATTCATGCCTTCATTCAACAAATGCCAGGCATGAGGCCAGTCCTGGAGCTAAAGAGGTAAGCAAAACAGACAAGGTCCTGCTAGCGTGGACTTTCAGTCCAGGGGGATCAGCAGCCATTAGCCAAAGTCTCACCCATCTGAGGTCCAGCTAATTCTGGCTGCTGTGTAGAATGAGAAGACAAGAGAGGGAAGGGGGAGGCACTTGGGGGGCTTCTGCCAGCAATGATAGGTGCCAGAGAGAAATGGTCAGATTCTATCATTTTGGAGATAGAAGCAATGGAATTTGATGATGGAGTGAGGTTTGAGAATGAAGAAGGGACCAGGAGGTATTTTACCTAACTGTATTCCCAGATCATGGGCCACTGGGGCTACAAAAAAAAATAGTTCCAAGGCTGCTGAGGGATACTGTGTAGAGGCTATGTTACTCCCCGTCTCCCTTCCGTGAGCAGGGCGGTTCTGGTCCTTGGGTCTGGAAAGCAGTTCACTAGACTTTCTTTTATATAAGAGTCTTTAAATTTTTTGATTTTGTATAAATAATAAAGCCAAATATATTGCTTTCTGGCTTAGTTTTCATTAGCTTAGGATGTTGAAAAAATTCTTTAACCTAGTTGATCTCCTAGGGGATCAATGTAGATATTCTTTAAATTGGATTCCTTTCCAACCTGTGGCTCAGTATTTTTTGTTGTTGTTGTTCGGAGACACTGGAAGACAAGAGGGACTTCAAAGGGGAGGGAAAAGTGGGAAAGGCCAAAAGACTAGGTTCAGTTCCATAACAATATTTAGCCACACTTTATAGTTCACAGAGGAACCTCACACCAATTATTTGTTGTAATATTTTGTAAACTCAGGACCAGAGCTGTGTCCTAACTCCCAGTCCTGTGTTGTTGATACTTATTTTTAGTCCAGGTCCTGAATTTGTGTGTGTGTGTGTGTGTGTGTAGGGGAGAGGTGGAGCAGGTCTCCCCATGAAAAACGAAAAAGTTCCAATAGACATTCAAGGTCTTCCTTTATTTAAGCAATTTATTCCATTTGCATTGAGAATGATTGTGAAAAGAAAATTGGGTATTTTCCCACATTACTTGTTCTCTATACATTCAACAGGTTTTTCATTTCTCAATCCTTGCAGGCCCACCCTTCAGAAGCTATTATCTGCTTGACAATTGGCTGAGACTCTTGTCTTTTTCCCCCTGTCAATTAAACTCTAAGGATGGAGGTACCCATCTGCTCTGGAGCAAACAAATCTTTTGTTGTACCTGTTTCCCAGAAAATGAGAGCTTTTTCCTTTCTCCAATTTCTATAGTTGTCTTTTCAAAACACTTGACCCTCTGAGTGATTTTTAACTGCAGATGGCAAATTAAAATGGTTTCCCAAACTGGGACCAAGCCTTCTCTTCAAAGCTCATTGCTTTTACTCTGCCTCCACCCATTCCTGAACCAGGAAAGAAAAAAAATCACACACATTTTCCTAAGTGGTTATTTTTCTCTTTCTAAGCTGTCTTATCTTGACATGAATGTGGCAAAATTGCTAGGGAGAAATGATAGGGTGTATTTCTGCTGGGTAGGCTTTTCTATCCACAGTAGATAATGCTGGCATGGGCATCTCAGATCATGGTGTCTGTACTTGAGCATTAATATAGCATAGTGCTTTCCTCTCCAAGGGAAGACACAAATAGCAGAAGATGCCAAAGCCTCAGTTTCAAGCTGAGCAAGGAGCCAACACAAGTGGATGGCTCTCTATTCACAGATCCTCCTGGATTTTGAAGGGGAGAGGAAAGAGAAGGTGAGAAAAGAAGAGGGCAGAAAGGGAAGAATAAGAAAGAGGAATGTGAGAGGGGTGTTTGCAAGTAGAAATAAAGCTATGAAAAAAATAATAGAAACTGAATTGTTATTGAAAAATATTAACGTTTTATACTATTATATAAACTATTATAACAAATTATATCCCCATATGTAAAATATAAATGTAGGTAATAGTTTTACTTTTGTAATAATATAACATATGTTGTTAAAACTTCAAATAGTACTGCCCTGGTCGGTGTGGCTCCATTGGTTGCAGCATCTTCCAGTGCACCAGGAGATGATGGGTTCCTGCAGGAGACAGTCAATCAATGTTTCTCTCTCCCATATATGTTTTTCTCTCTCTCTCTCTCTCTCTCTCTCTCTCTCTCTCTCTCTCTCTCTCTTCCTTAGTTCCTCTCTCTAGGACCTATTTTAAAAAGACCAATAATACTGAAGGTTTTAAAGTGAAGAGTACCGGTCAGAGTTCTTCCCTCTCCCTCTCAATGCCCTCCTCACACACCCCAGAAGCCATCTATGGAAGCAGTTACTTGTGTGTTCTTGAAGAGTTGTTCCCTGCACATATAAACCTAAGTGTCCTTTCTGTATGCACAAATGAGATGATACTGTACATACTGGCCCTTTCTTTGTCATTTTCCCCCCACAAACTCAACAATAACTCTCTGACATTTTCCCATTTCTATGCATAGAAATCTACTTCATTCTTCTTAGTGGCTGCACATTATATGGATGTCCTGTGGTATGTGGAACCACCCCTGCTGATGGACATTTAAATAAAATTGAAAGTCCAGCACAGCACTATCCAATATAAATAGAAATGGAATGTGAATCACAAATGTCCCCTATGGAATAAGGAGAGCCCCCAGTGTTCAGGAGGCAATTATCTGGGGCCTGCCACCACTTCCCCTTTCTTTGCCTCCAGAGGCGCCTCTATTCACAGCCTCATTGCACTTCTCATTGTATTCAAGACCAGTTGCTGTTTCCTTTTTTCAAAAGCAGAGTGGTGTAGCAATGGGACTGGAGGGAGGGGTCAGGGCCTGGGGAGGGTGTGGTGGGTGGAACCCACATCATGGCTTGCTCAACTGTGAGATCTTAACCCAGTGTCCCCAGAACTGCTGTAGTCCCTGGCGGCAGTGGTGACAGCCATGGCAGCACTACCTACAGACTGGAATGGTGAGCTGGGGCACAATTACATACTGCAAGGGAATTCACATTGGAGCTTGAGATTGGGGATTGGTACCTGAATGGGTGCCAGCAATGCAGGGGGAAGCAGGTGGCTGGCTGGTGAGCACTGGGGCCTTGGAAGCAAGCTTTGGTCTGGTCTGAGACAGGTCAGGTTTGGGAAGCATTAGGAATTCACAGCAGGCTTGAGGGTTCTCCCAGGTAGGCAGGAAGTTGGGAATTGTGATTATCCCCTGCAGTGCAGAATGCTGTCCCTGAGCAAAGGCAGTAGCCCCAGGCCTACTGCAAGCCTTCTTTTCAACAAGCCTTACCCCAGCCTACTCTTCACCCCATTGACCAGCCACAATTACCAAGGCTCATGCAGTGGGGTGGGCCAAGGGCTCAGAGTAGACTGAGGTGCAAAAGAAAGAAATTTATTCCTGTGGCAGCCTTGGAGGGAGCTCTTTTTCACCAGCAGCACATCCCAGTTTCCCGCTGTCTTGATGAGGGGTGGGGCACCAGCATTCCTCTTGTAGCCTCCTGCAGCCCCTTTGTTTTAGAAATTCTCAGGGATATCAGACTTCTGAACATCATGCAAAACCCAGCTCCTTGACTGAGTTGGGCCTAGGCCACAGGAAAAGGACCAGGACTACAGAGCAGCTTCACAGCAAATCAAAATCCCGTAAGCACGCAGTGGTCTCATCCCAGCTTCCACCACTCCAGCTCCCTTCCTCAGAGCTCATCCAAAGGATGGAAGCGCTAATTGAGACTCTTCCTAGAATACTGGTAGCTTAGCTCCTAGTGCAGAGCTTGGCACATGTGTGGGACCTACCCAGTGTAATCCTCTGGGATGGATGGATGGATGGATAACATGTGCTGATGTTGTCTTTACTGTACCATTTGCTCCCAAAACCATAAAACTAAATTTGTCACATCATCACATCCAGTGCTTGGTACTCCAGGCACCTTGGCTCCCACTAATCTCCACTAAGGAAAGGTGATGAATATGACCAGCACAGGGATTCCTAAGAGTAGCCTGGGAGAACAATTTCACAGCCTTGCATCATTTCACAGTATTGCTTTTAGGGTCTACTGGGCTGAATTATTCTGCCTTGAGAATCAAGAGCATGTGTTCAAGTCTCAACTCTGCTGTTTCTTATTGATTATAACCTTAGTCACAAGTCATTTCACCTCTCTGAGATTTAGTACTCTATGTTGTGGAGCTAAAAATACCTATCTGGGATTGTGGTAAGAATAAATGAGAAATTGTATTTAGTTGAACCTTATAAAATTGCCCCAAAACAATTGAATGTCACCAATTGTATATGGCTCAACCTAACATGTAAAGTGCTTTCTAAAGCATGAAGCACTATAATAAGTAGCCCTATGTAAGTATTTGTTATTCTTAAGAAATATAATTTGACATGGACAACAGGGGGGGGGCATATGTGAGGAAGGGTTTGGAATGGGAATGGAGGGATGAGGACAATTATGTGATATCATAATCAATAAAAAAATAAAAAATAAATATAATTTGAAAGTCAGATTATTATTTTTTTCAATAAGCGATTAGCTAAACCCTTTCATCAAAATACATAATATTAACTGAAGCAGCACCCTTCCACCAATCATGGCCACAGGCATTTCCTGGAACAAGGTGGCCTGGGAAATGAGGATTAATTCTTTTAATTAATCCTCACCTGAAGACATGTCTATTGATTTTTAGGGAGGGCGGGAGATAGAGATAGATAGATGATAGATAGATAGATAGATAGATAGATAGATAGCCTCCTACAGACACCCTGACCAGGGATCAAACCTGAAACCTGGGTATGTGCCCTGACCTGGAATTGAACCTGCAACCTTTATTTGTATGGGTCAACACTTCAACCAACTGAGTCTCCAGACCAGGGCAGGGAATCAGGCGTTTTTAGGAGATGACTGGTACATGGAAACCAAAGGAACTGAGAAACAGGATGACTCATCTCAGCTCCTACCCAGAAATGATATACCCACACAAGCCCAATAGGAGTTGGCACCTTTTCCTGACCTGAATCGGTGTGCCCGCTCCCTATCTCAAGTTACAAGATAGAGTTGGTCAAGGACGGGCCTTTCATCCCAGAGGCAGAGCATCGAGGGTCCTAGGCCACCAGGCACTTGGAGAGAACTGAAAGCAGCTGCCTGCCAGCTTTTCTCTCCCTAGTGACAGCTGCCACGCCCAGTTTCTCTTGACCCAGCAAAGTCCCAGGCCTAACAAAGCTCCAGTTTGGAGCCAATAGCCATCCATGGTGGCTACAGTGATGGAGGAAGGGGTGGGGGAACTCTCACCTTCCTAAATATTGCTATTCAATCCCAGCTGTAGCTGTAAAAGTCACTGGGAATTCAAGCCTGAGGAGGCTGGGAGAAGTCAAGAGAAATGTCCATTGACTGGCCATGCCTCAGATACGAACACCTCAGGCCAACAAGGACCACTCGGGCACTGGGCAGACATTTATAAAGTGCCCACTTAGTGTTTTCCACTGAGGGCCTGATTGATTGTCATTTTGGGTAGGATCATTCTTTACTGCATAGGATTGTCCCCTGTATTGCAATGACATGTAGCATCTGGTGGCAAGATAAGGGTAGAGTGCCCCCTCTAAGCCTGAGCAGAGTGGTGACCTCTTCCTAGTTCCATGTGGCATTTTGGAAGTGACTTCTTCAACTAGACGCTTCATAACTCTGGTTTTTGGCCTGATGGCCATGAGCCTATTGCCTTCACAATTTGAAGGTAATCTTGGCTAGGCCAGTGAAAAGTCCCACA
Source organism: Vespertilio murinus (assembly GCA_963924515.1). Classification (NCBI taxonomy): domain Eukaryota; kingdom Metazoa; phylum Chordata; class Mammalia; order Chiroptera; family Vespertilionidae; genus Vespertilio; species Vespertilio murinus. The sequence continues at coordinate 38,048,829 of OZ004710.1, forward strand.
GAGAGGGCCTGGGACCTGAGGTTTGAGAAGTCATGAAAGACATCCCTTAGGAGTTGCCCAAATTGGGTTTGTGCCCCTGGCAGGCAGTGAGCCATGCTGCTCAGGACCCTGAGCCTTGGGCAGCCTGTGCCACAGAGCCCACATGGAGAATGGGGCCAGCTTGGCCCAGCACCCAAGTGCAAGTTTCCCAGCATCGGCTAGGATGGGAGGATGAACAAGGAATCTGTTTAGAGGACTGCCAGTCTCCAATCTGAGCTGCAGCAGAAACTCCCCATAGCACAGCGGCACTGGACCAGGAGGCCATGTACTTGGATGGGGAAAAAATTACAAATTTATCTTCACTAGACTCTAGTTGAAATTTCTTCTTTAGCTCCATTGTGAATGTAGGCGGCACAGCATGATATTGTTAGTGGCCCCTGTGACCTTGTCTCTGATAGGAACCACAGGGATTTTGACATCTTACTATTGTTGCAGATATCTTGAAACATTTTAAATTCATGATTACTTCAAAAGTATGGGAATGACTAGACCATCCACTAGATCACGGTACTTAATGTGATAATACTGAAACATATGTTACTCTATCATAGATATTAAATTTTGTATATAAATAAATGTATATTTAGAGACTAGCTTTATATCTTAAAGCTAGTCTTTAAATATAATTGACTTCCTTTGCAATCCTATGTATCTTATTTTATACTTATAGAAACATTCCATTAAGAGGCCCATTAAATTCCCAAAGGAGTCCGAGCCATAAATATGTTAAGAACTCCTGGATCAGAGAGTTGGCAGGAAGTCAAATTGATTGGAGTCAACAGGGAAGACCTGAAGTGCAGGGACCAGCAGCATGGACTTGCGCTTCATAGGTACTGATGGGATGCTAAAGGTTTTCAAGCAGAAGACTGCTCAAGATGAGGCTGAAGTTCCCAGACTACAATTCCAGATATGGTGATGGCATTAATAGAAATACATAGAGAAGTCAGGAGGAAAGGCTGTGGGAGAAGGCTGATAGTGGGAGAAGGTTCTGTTTTAAATATATTAAACTTGGCTCAGTGATTGAACATCAACCCACGAGGTCACAGTTCCATTCCCGGTCAGAGCACATGCTTGGGTTGCAGGCTTGACTTCCAGCGTGGAGGTCTGCAGGAAGTAGCCAATCAGTGATTCTCTCTCATTGTTGATGTTTCTCTCTCCCTCTCCCTTCTTACCTCTGAAATCAATGCAAACAGTTTTTAAAGGACATAGAGGTGAAATTGTCCACCCAGCTCTGGGAAATGCAAGTAGGCAGACTGGGAGAGTGGCAATGGCAAAAGGAAAGATTTGGGGTCATTCTTTCAGATGATCATGGAAGCATTTAGGGTCATTACAGTCATCCAGGGAGAAAGGGCTGTGAGAGTAAGGGGCTGAGGCAAGAGGCTGTCATAATTTGGCTCCTTTAGGAAACAGTTATAAGATATATGAATGTAGGTTTGTTGGGGACCGCCTTCTAGAAAAGCACCTGTGATGGAGTAAGGGAGGCAGAATTGGTCAAGGGCAGGAGTTGAACTGAAATACAGTAGCACTGGAGACCTCAGCTGATCCCAGGGGGACTTCTGAGCTGGGATGGCCCTTCAGATGGTTCCAACTGAGGCTGGGTGGCTGGATCTTTCTCCCTTAGTCAACCTGCCCCCCATCTATTGACTACTTCTTAGATGCAGGCTGCCCACCCTCCAGAGAAGGAGCATCACCTCCGAGAGGGACTCCACTGTGAGCCATCAGCGTTATACCTGGAAGCTGGGGAATAAGAGTGCCTTGGTCCTGAATGGGGTGTTGGGCAGCTTAAGGTCTGCTGCCCAGTTCTGCAAAAGGTGCAACTGGCTATTCCCCTGCAGACCTCTGAGCAAATCCTCCCCAGCAGCCCACAGCTAGTTACAGAAGTCCTGGGGACAGGGACCCAGGGCCTAAAAGGTATTTGAGTCTAAGCTGGGTAGGATGGGGTGGGGGAGATTGGAAAGAGCTGAGCCATTGCCATCCTTTGCAGTTTGTTTTCAAGAGGTTACCAAACTAAGGAAACCAACGACTGTAGAAACAGGCTCTGTGGCCTCTGCATCCCTCCCTTCCTCCTGGGGACGGGGCGGGGGGGGTGGGGGGGAGAGACACCCACATCTCAAAGAGGGGATATTGCCACAATTGAGATTAGAACCCTGCTCACAAGGCCTGCAGGCTGCCCAGGAAATGATATTGTTAGAGCTGCAAGTAAGGAGATTGGGCTTCATTTTGCAAGAGAAAAATGTCTAAATTTGGCTTCTGATTTTGACTTTCATGTCCTTATACACACACACACACACACACACACACACACACACACACACACACCACAACAAATTAAATAGCAATTGAACCAATTAGGCATAAACTCTCCCCAAACTTTGAAATTTAGAGCAGCTGTAGGAAACTTGAATCCAGAAAATCTATTCATTTATTCCACAAATAGCAGTTTGCAAAATGATAGGCTGAAAGACCAAGTGTGGCCTGAAAACCAGTTTGTTGTTGTTGTTGTTGTCCTACATAGTTTAAAAATCCCACACAATTTAAGTTAGTTGCTAGTTCACTTTAAAAAAAAAAAAATCAAGATCTGACCACAAAGGACCCATCAGCTAAAACTGAGGCGTGCTGCCCCCTTGTGGGTGGGCATGGAACTTCCCAATTCACCTCAGGCCCCACTCAGCCTGTTTCTCTCCTTAGTCTAGGCCAGTGGTCCACAAACTCATTAGTCAACAGAGCCAAATATCAACAGTACGACGATTGAAATTTCTTTTGAGAGCCGAAAACCAACTTCTGCGCATGGGCCACGAAGTTTCAATCACACTGTATGTGCGGGCCCGCACGTGGTATTTTGTGGAAGAGCCACAATCAAGAGGCCAAAGAGCAGCATATGGATCAAGAGCCGCAGTTTGCCAACCACTGGTCTAGGCCCTTTCATGTCAGAATTTGCGTTCATGAATGCCCTACTCAAAAAAGCTAGATGGTGTTATGGCCCTGTTCACAAGGCTGCCCTCTTCTGTTCACCAGCTAATACGGGACTTGGACTCAACAGCCAAGACCTGGCTGCCCATGTGCCCTGACAGACAGAAAAGATAGAGTCCTGGGGGAAGGAGCCACAGATGTTGTCAAGAGAACTTGGGAAAGCTGTAATTTACAGAGATTCCAGGAGGGAAGGTAGGCTTCTGTTGGATAGGAAAGAGAGCACGGTGGGGGAAAGCGCTTGTCTACACAAAGACATAATAGGTCCTGGAGAATGGTGCTTCTAAAGGAAGTGGCATGTGCAAAGTGGAGAGGGATGGAGACCAGAAGGAGGAGGACTCGTCAGTCAGGTTTGAGGAACTGGTATTTTATCCTGGAGTTTTTGATGTAGAGGTGTGAGCTGATCTGACTTGTGTGACTAGAAGCTAACTCTGGTGGCCTCCTAGAGGGCAATATCTGAGACAGGAAGTGCTTGCAATTGTTCAGGTGAGAAGTGATCAGGCTTTGATTTGGGGAGGTGCCCGTGAGTGGAGAAAGAAAGAGGTTCAAGGGGGCTTTAGGAGGGCAGATTGATAGGTCCTGGTAATTCCTCAAAGTGGGAGGGAACAACGACACACTGGTGAGCTCTTTGATCTGGGCCACAAGTTGTAGATGCCCTTTGTTCAGGATTCTGTGATAGTTGCACTTGCGTATCCATTAACAACCCCAATCTTAAAGCCAAGGACAGCCAACCTACTGTCTATTCACAAGGCAACTGGCTCCTTGGAGAACTTCCAAACTTCCCTCCTGACACCCTGGCACAGGACACCCACCCTGACATTAGCCGTAAGGACAACAAGGCTCCAACTCACACTCGCTACATGCCAGGCAAAGGGCTATTCCCACAGAGTCACTCACTGGATCATCAAAGTACCTTATGAAATCAATACCTTTTTACAGATGAGGACACTAAAGACCATGGAGGCAATATAACTCTCCCCATCACATAGCTAATCAGTGACAAAGCAAGGCTTTGACCTTATGCCATCTGCTCCACAACCCATGATTTGCTGGCCTTGAAGGCCAGGAGAATGGTCGCAGACCAGCACAGCCAAGCGCGCCAGCCTAGGAGCATATGCAACCTCACGATGCTCCAGTGAGCACCCAGACTGGGATGCCCCCAGGTGTCAGCTAGGCTTTTAGGTTCTGAGAATTGGGGAAGATGCAGGCCAGGTCGAGAAGAGGCCAACACTGAGCCCAAGTGGCCAGCATTGCAGTCAGGTCACAGAAGACCCTGTCTCCTCCCCAAACTATTTACCTTCCAATAGTTTTGTATTGCACTAGCAATCAAATCCAAATTCCTGGTTGCCACCTGCAAGAGCCTGAAGTAATTTGACTCCCAGCCCAGCTTTCCCATGTCTTTTCTTACAGGACTCCCCCTCACTAGCCTCCAGAGCTGTTGATTCCTTTCAGTCATTCTTTCCCACCCCAGGGCCTTTGCATTTGCCATTCCCTCTGCCAGGCATGCTCCCCATTCCCACCCCTTGCATGGATGATTCATTCTCATTATTCAGGTATCCTCTGTTTCAATGCAGAGTCTATTAGGGCAGAGACCGTGCCTGCCATGGTCACCACAAATTCTTCCAATGTCTGTGTGTCCAATACACAGAGAGGACTAGCATTTAATAAGTACTTGTTGAATGAATGAACTAATTTTTGGCACCTACTGAGTGTCAGGTACTTGGAAAATATTCATTTACTTTTTAAAACATAACTATGAGTTTAGGTATGATTTTTAGTCCCATTTTGTAGATGAGGAAAATGAGGCACAAAAAGGTGAAGTGACTTGCCCACGGTCACAGGACTTAGGAAGAGAAAGAGCTGAAATTTGACTTATGCTACAAAGTGTGCATTCAGACAGGATCTTAATTGGGAAGGTCCAGGGCTCTGCTCTCCCATGGACTGGTTCAGATGGCTGCCTGTGCTTCCTCAGGAAGGAATTGAAGCAACCCTGGTGGCCTCTCAGCGGGGGTTGTTAACTTTTTCAATCGTGTTTATAAACTAGTGGTCCCATTTTTTTCACTCTTGTTTATTAAAAACCCTACAGAGTTAGAGAAGTAGCTTAGAAAACAGAATTCCTACTCAGTTGAGAAAGTTATCCCATCCCAGTGACAGATGTAGCTGAAACCTGTAACACTCACCATCCCTGGAGCATGTCAAGAACAGAGAGGCCAAATGCCTCCTTCTGGGGCCTTGGTGTATTTTCTCCACCAACTTCTTGCTATGTGGAGTGTGATATGAGGACCAGCAATAACAGCAGCACCTGGAAGCTAGTTAGAAATTTAGACTCTCGACTTACGTTCCCTCCCCACCTGCTGATTCAAACCTGCACTTTCACAAGATCCCCAGGAAGTTCATATACATAAAAAAGTTTGGTAGGATGGCTTCTGAGAGAGACCTGGCTCATCTCCAGGAGCTCCCTGAAGGTAGAGCTGTGTCTTGTGAGTGTATCCCCAGGGCCCCAAACAATGCTGGGCACCTAGTGGGTAGTCAGTCATGTTTGTTGAATGAGGAAATTTGTGAAGGAATCTAATCACATGCAAGCAGTTTACGTACAGGTAGAATCATTTACTAGGCACATGTGCAGCCCTGCCTGCTCCCATCACTCACTTCTGCAAGCTGCCCCACGCAGAGGCCCAGCTCTGGGTCTCTATCCAGGCCTATGGTCCCATCAGGGAGGCCCAACAACAGGGAATTTGTCTATATAGACATTAGATTTGGGGGGGGGGGAACTCCTAACAGACTTGTCCGCTCCTTTTCCCCTCCATCCTCTCACCCCAAAAACCCTAAGGTGGAACTTCTGCTCCCCATGCTGTTTGTGGCTCCCTTCACTAAGAGCATGGCCTCTTCAGCACACATGGCCACCACAGCTCTTACATGGCCCCCTAGAAATCCAACTCCCTTCCAAGGTGCAGAAGCTGCTGCCAGGTGCTGGCTACCAAGCCCTTGCTGAGTGTGAAACCAAAATAAGCCCCTGTTGATATGGAAACGGGTTGAATTATTTTAAGAAAAAAATTGCTCCTTCATTAAGTCACGTTGTTACGGCAACCAGGATCAGAAAAGTAGCTTGGCCAAGGAGGTTATGTGCAATGTTTTGGGACTGAGAGATTTCAAAACTAGTGAAAAACAAGTTGTGAGCTCATCTCCCCATCCCCTGGCTCTTCCGGGAGAAATAGGATAAGGGCCAACTGAGGGTTGGCCTGTGCCCCCGGGTTGGATTCTGCAGGGTCCCCAGGGGCCACTCTCTATGGTGATGTAGGCTGAGGTCATAAAGGATATGTGGGAAAGGAAACTCACTGGGAAGAGGATGTCCTGGACAGAGGTCCAGCACTGTCTGTGTATGCAAGGGGTCCCACCACTCAGTTGGGGAAGGTGGAAGAATTGAGGGAAAATAATATCTACTCTTGATTAGGTCTTTACTGTGTGCCAGGCACTGAGAAGATTCCTTGACACATTCACTTTCAATCCTCGCAATAACCCTGCCAGGCATGGTGATCATCTCAATTTTGAAACAGTGACTTGCCCAAGGTCACACAGTAAGTGCAGAGTTAGGATTGGACTCATAGGCTCTACTTGTGGCCTCTGTTGCAAAGTCAAGGGACTATTAAGTTGAAACATGAAACCACGCTGGTAATTTATACCCTCATTCATTCATTCATTCATTCACTCAGTTTTAAATGCTTTAGTAAGCACATACCAGGCGCTGAGAAGAGCATAGACATATTACAGTTACTTTATGCCATCAAGGAGTCCAAGGAGGAGTTGGGGGAGAAACCTTGCAGTAGGTGGAATCCGATACAGGCTGACTCAGCAATGCAGAGCAGCCTGAGAGCCTGAGTGCTACAGACAGACCAGCAGCACCTCAGCCACTCCTCAGAGGGGCCCTGCCCTCCTTTCCTTATTCTTTCTTCCCTTCAGATATTCTGAAGGGTTCCTCAGATTTAGGAAATGCTGGACTTTGAAGTGGGAAGCAGAGAAGTTGAGGGGCTTAAGACAGTAGAGGAAAGAGATAGAGCTCCTGGTGCTCGAGGTCAGCCAGAGCGGCTGGCCTCAGTCAGGTATTCTGCTCCATAGCACCCTGAACCTTGGCAGTTGCAGAGTTTAGGAGGCTGCTGTCAGGTGTCTCAGACCCTCTGGAAAAAGCAGGCTCCATCCCTCTGAGTTGAACCATTGTATGTCAAGTTCTAGACTTTTCTTAATACATAGCAAAATCTGTTGTTTCTTTTGAAATTACCAATTAATATTAAATAGTGTTGAAGCCCTTTAACCTCTTTTAACTTCCTAGCCTTGAATAAGCTACTGTTGTGAGATTGTCACCAATCTGTCATTTGCTGCTTTGCTTAGTGTTGTGCCACTGTCAGCATGGGTTGGGATCCCTTACTCACCTTAAGACAAAGATGCAGAGTCTGCTTGGAGGAACATCCTCACCCCAGTCAGTGCTCACTGTGGAGCTCAAAGGTGGTCCAGTGCATCTGTATTCAGGAGACCCCATGAGGACACACACACACACACACACACACACACACACACACACTCACTTACACCAGGCTTTGTGCAATTTTGAGTAAGGGAGTAAAATTTGTCATCAATTCTCTCCATTCTCACTGTAAGGTGCTATTTTTCCCTTTTTATAGAAGACTAAAGGACCGGTGCACAAAATTCAGGCATGGGGGGGGTGTCCCTTAGCCCAGCCTGCACCCTCTCCAAACTGACAGTCAGACATCCCTCTTAAAATCCAGGACTGCTGGCTCCCAACTGCTCATCTGCCTGCCTTCCTGATTGCCCCGAACTGCTTCTTCCTGCCAGCCTGATCACCCCCTAACCACTCCTCTGCCAGCCTGATTGGTGCCTAACTGCTCCCCTGCCAGCATATTTGCCCCTAACTGCCCTCCACTGCAGGCTTGGTCATCCCTAACTGCCCTCTCCTGAAGGCCTGATCTTCCCAACTGCTCTTTCCTGCAGGCTGCCCCTCCCCTAACTTCCCTCCTCTGCTGGCCTGGTCACCCCTATCTGCCCTCCCCTGCAGGCCATCTTGTGGAAGCCATTTGTGTGCACATGGGGGCAGGATCTTTGACCACATGGGGACAGCCATCTTGTGTGTTGGAGTGAGGATCAATTTTCATATTACTCTTTTATTAGATAGAATAGAGGCCTGGTGCACAGGTGGGGGCCAGCTGGTTTGCCCTGCAGGGTGGCCCGGATCAGGGTGGGGGTTCCCTTGCAGTGTGGGGCAGCCTGGCCGAGGGACCTGTGGTCGTTTGCAGGCTGGCCAAGCCCCCTGGTGACCCAAGTGGAGGCCCTGAGATCTGGGATTTATTTATCTTCTATAATTAAAACTTTGTAGTGGAGGCCAAGGCAGGCCAGGGCTGCAGAAGCTTGTCTCCTCCATTGCCGGGGTCAACTCAAGCCTCCTGCTCTCTTTAGCTGTGTGGCTGTCACCATTTTTGTTGGGATTTATTTATCTTCTATAATTGAAACGTTGTAGCCTTGAGTGGAGGTCTGGGCCTGCCAGGGTGTGTGGAAAGCTTTCTTTCCTCCATTGCTGAGGAAACCCAAGCCTCCTGCTCCTACTCACTCCGTGGCCACAGCCACCTTGGTTGGGTTAATTTGCATATTACTCTTTTAGTAGATAGGATAAAATAAGGGCCTAAGAGGGCAGTGACATGACCATGGTCACAGAGCTGGGATTAAGGACCATAGGGGTCTTCATCCCTCACTGCTTACTGAGCCAGAAGAACTGCCCACAAAACTGCCATATGACTTTGTTGACTGCCTTAGCAGCCCCAAGCATCTTTATATTCAGCCCAGTGTTGACATGCCCACTGGAATCACTGGAGTTACATGATTAAGAAATCATATCTGTTTCTGCAGACTGGATTGGAAACTAAGTGTCAGAGAGACCTGACCTGATTTAAGTGTGGGACTATTGTCTACTAGCTGTGAGGCCTGAGAAATTTACAGAGCCTCTTACTGTCATTGTCAAAATGAAAGTTTGTTGTAGGAATTATATTGTGCTTGTTCAGTGCTTGCATACAGTGGGGACTCAATAAAGGTTTAGAAAAAAAGATTAATCTGGAGAACTTAATAAAACAGCCCATGTTGGAGTCCCACTCCTGACCAGGTAAATCAGAATCCTTATGGAGTCCAGGCATTCGTATTTCAAGCCTCCTGGATGATTCTGTAGCACAAGTGCAGTTCAGAGGACCTGTTCACCCTCAGGTGCATGCTCACCCTGGGACCCCATGTAAGAAGAGAGGTAGACATGCTTGCAGAAGAAATGGTATTGTGTGCTCAAGCATACAGCAATTATTTCCTTGCACTGGGCTGTGGGATTCCAGGAATATTGCCCAGAGCCCCTCCCTTCAAGGAGCCCCCAACTAGTGGAAAAGATAAGTCACCAGGCAACCAGAGCACACTGGAGCCAGGACCCTGCCTGGTATCAGGTAGCAGCTGACAGCAGGTGGTGACCTCCATGGAAAACTAGGTGAAAGAACTACAGCAGCTTCAGTAGTTCTGAGGTCTGTGTTAGCCCTAGGGTGGGATTGCACTTAGCCTCCACACAATCACACTCAGTTCCCTTCTCAGTCAGGAGTGGATATTTTCAGACTGTTGGCTGAAGTAAGATTCACTTGTTTATTCATTTAAAATGCATTTACTGAGCACCTACTATGTTCTAGGCTCTGTGGATATGCTGGTAAGCAAGACAATGTCCCTGGACTCAGGGAGTTTACCATCCAGTGTAGGGCAAAAAGACAGTAAATAGTGAAATCAATAAACTAGAAAAGTTTCAAATGGTGTTAAGTGCTATGAAGAAAGGCAAGTACAGGGGTGTGGCCAGGGCGACTAGGATCTGGGCAGCATATAATTGCAAGAAAAGAGAAAGTATCCCTGAGGAGGTGATATTTAAGCAGAGACCTAAATGAGAAAATGAAACAAACCATAGATTGGTGGAAGAGTGCCAAACAGAAGAAACACCCAGTGCAGAGGTCTTAAAGTGGAAATGGGTCTGGCATGCTTGAAAAATAGTGTGAAGGCTGCAGTGATCAGAGCAGAGCAAGCAAGGAGAATGGTAGGTGATGAGACTTGAGTGGGAGCAGAGACCAGGTCATAGGGAGGACTTGGTATTTTAGTCAAATATAATGAAAAACAATGAGAAGATATGCTGAGGAGCAATAGGATATGATTTGTTGTATCTATAATAATAAAAGGGTAATATGCTAATTAGACCAGACATCTTCTGGATGTTATTCCAAACATCCTTCCTGATGATGTCGAGGTTGGGAGAAAGCCAGCCCAGGTTCTGGGTGACTGCAGGCAGCCCAGGGGAAGCCAGACGGGGCCCCAGGTGCCTGCCAGCAGCCGGAGGAGGGAAGCCTAGGTCCCGGGTGCAGTAGGAAAGCCAGTGCTGGCAGCTGGGGGATTGAAGGCCTACTCTTGCATGAATTTTCGTGCATCAGGCCTCTAGTTATTTAATAGCAGGTTTATTGAGATAGAATTTACATGCCATATAGTTAACCCACTTAAAGCATATAGTTCAATGGTTCTTAGCATATTCCCAGATATGACTATCACCACCATATAATTCCAGGACATTTGATTTACCCCCAAAATCTTTACCCACCACTAGTCTATTTTCTGTCTTTATGAATTTGCCTACTCTGGACATATATAAATGGATTCATACAATGTGTGACTTTGTAAGTCTGGCTTCCTTCACTTAGTTTAGCATCCAGTTTTCAAGGTTCATCCATGTTACAGTATGCATTAGTGCTTCATTCCATTTTCTTGCTGAAGAATATAGCACATTTTGTGCATCCATTCATCTGTTGATGGGCATGTGGGATGTTTCCACCTTTTGGCTGTTATGCATAATATTATTATAAGCATTTGTGTGCAAATTTTTGTGTGGACATGTTTTTCAATTTTGGGGTAAATAAGTATGAGTAGAATTTCTGGGTCATGCTGTAATTCTATGTTTAAACTCTATGATTCAAGGAAGTGCAGTCTGTTTCCCATAGTGGCTGCACCATTTGACATTTTCCCCAGCTATGTATGAGGGTTCTAATTCCTCCATATTTTCACCAATACTTGTCATTATCTGATTCTAGTCTTCCTAGTAAGTGTGAAGTGGGGTTTCTTTGTGGTTTTGGTTTGCATTTCTCTGGACACACACACACACATACACACACACACACACACACACACACACACACACATATGAATTTTTTCATGTATTTATTGTCCATCTTCTTTTTTTGTTAAATATATTTTTATTGATTTCAGAGTGGGAGAGAGAGATGGAAATATCAATGATGAGAGAGAATCAGAGATGGAAATATCAATGATGAGAGAGCTGCCTCCTGCACGCCACACACCGAGGATTGACCCCGCAACCCAGGCATATGCCTTTGACCCGAATTGAACCCAAGACCCTTCACTCTGCAGGCTGATGCTTTATCCACTGACCCAACCTGGCTATTGCTGTACATCTTCTTTAGAGAAATGTCTATCCAGACCCCTTGCCCATTTTTTTTAATTGGGTTGTCTTTTTATTATTGAATTGTAAGAGTTCTTTATATATTCTAGATACAAGTTCCTTATGAGGTATATGATTGATAATATTTCCTCCAGTTTTCTGGGTTATCTTTTCATTTTCTTGATGGTGTCTTTTGAAGCACGCATTTTTTTATTTTAATGAAACCCAATTTATTTCTTTTGTTGCTGTGCTTTTGGTGTCATATCAAAGAATCCATTATCTCAGCCCTGATTTTTGAAAATGATTCCTCTGGCCATTGTGCTGGGAATAGGTGAAAGGAATGGCTGCAGATTACCAAACCAGAGAAAGTGGCAGAGAGGGGTGCTCTGTGCAAAGCTCAGTGACTCCACTGAGCACCAAATGCAAAATCTCTAAAATCTCGGCCTCCTGATTGAGGGCTAGACTGTGAACCCTGCAAAGTGGCCCGAGCACCAACACTGACATGCTGTACTCGTTTTCTTACATTTATTTTATGCAAAGTCCATTTCCTGCTCCTCTTCTAGCTTGAACCTGGTTGGGCAACTTAGACATCTGGAAAGACAGGCTCATGGCCAGATCAGGAGGTGATCTGGATGGCCTTGGGTGACTGGGGAGGAGCCCCTGTCATCCCAACTCAGTGTAAGGCCTGAGAAGAAGCCGTTCCTTCTTCTGTTTTGGGGGCCTCAATAATCACATCTTTAGTATGTGAAGTGGCTGGACTCGGGTCTCTGGATACCCATGGGCTTCTGAGTCTTCACTTCCCCATTCTCACATGGTGGCTGAACATGGCTGGCAGAAAATATTCACTGTGGGAGTGAGTTTCAGCAAACCACAAAGCATTTACAGTATGATCCCACATCTTTGTTTGGCATAGGAAAATTTCCAGAAAGATACATCCCAGGTATCAGCAGGGCTTGTCTGTGATGTGTAGGACTGTGTGTGTTACTTTCCTCTTTTTGTTTGTAAATTCTGATTTTCCGCTGTGATTAAGAAAAAAAGGACAAAAAAAAGAAAGAAAGAAATTAAAGTTAACAATTTCTCTATAAAGAAAGAGACTGCCTAGAAGCCATTAGCAAGGAAAGAAATTGAGAAAGGTAGCAAACTTCCCCATCACTGCTGGAGCTGATGGCAACTGTGTCAATGTGCCTTTCACACTGCAAAGTGCCCTCTCTGCCAAGGAGCCTAACTATCCAGAAAGTAGACTCTGAGATGGATGTTAGTGTGTAGAAAGTTTATTAGGGATGTTTTGGGATTAACCACTGTTGAAAGTGGCTAAGGAACCTGGACTGTGCAGAGAGGCTCAAGTAAACAGCACCACGGTCTCAAGGAAGGCTCCAGGTGACCTAACCTCAGTTCAGAGAGGAAACACAAGCTAAGTTGTGATGAGTTAGATTCTCAGAGCCAGCTCTGTCCAATTCAGGTCCCACCCTCTGTCCCTGGTGACACAGCTGCCAAAACTTTCAAATGATTCCCTTTTAGTCAAATGGACAAATCTGTTCCTCCTCATTAATGCTGAACCAGTTTGTTCCCCCCACACCCACTAGTCGATTTTCAGATGAACCGGTCTCAGTCCTAGAAATCACAAAGTGAAATATGACTTAGATGATGCAACACATAACAGCCCTTATTCTCCTGGAAAGCTGCTCTCTCTGGAGGAGATCAGAGCTTTCTTGCACCAAGGACAAGCCTGACCCTCCCCAGTTTGGGAGGCTACGGTCTTTCCACTGAGTTAATCTTGAGTTAATCTTATTTACCCATGAGATCAATTGGCTGCAGGCACCGGGAAAGTGACCACAGTGGTGGAGAAGCCTGACACCTGAGGACTGACTGATTTATCAGTCCTTTTAATAGATGGGATTGCATGTAGCTAATTGAGCACAAGACTGGCATGAGTAAGTCCTCTCCTTGTGATGTGGCCCTCCTCCCTGGATGTCCTGCAGGGCAGAGGGATAAGGGGAAGAGAAGAGGGGGCAGATGACAAGTAGTGGCTCGTTCCTGATCACTGTAAGGGCAGTGCTTTTCAAGTATGATCCTTGCACTAGCAGCCTCAGCACCCCTTGGGAACTTGTAAGAAAATCAAAAATTTAGATTCTATTCCAGACTTACTCGACTAGAAACTCTGGGAGCAGGACCCAGCAATGTGTGCTTTAACAGACCCTCTAGGGAATTCTAATCTTCCCTAAAGTTGGATACCCATGGGAGGAGTTATGTGAATAAAGCCTGGTGCAAGGAAGCCTGGGTTACTAGCTATATGACTTTGGACAAGCCATATAACCTCTAAGTGTCTCTCTTTCTTCACCTGTAAAATAGGAGAAATATGAGGAGGAGTACCTGCCTCCTAGGGTTGTTGTGAAGATTAAATTTGTGAAGGGCTTATGAGTTATATATATATATATATATATATATATATATATATATATATATATTAACTGCTATTGTTGGTAATAATGGAGCCTAGGACTTCTGTCTGCTCCTTCAGCATGTTACATTCCCACCAGCAGTGTGAGAGGGTACCAGTTTCTCCATATCCTCATCAGCATTTGTCTAACTTTTTTATTGTAGGATTATAGTGGGTGTGAAGTGGAGTCTTGGTGTGGTTCATATTTGAATTTCCCTAATGACTAACAGTGTTCAGCATCTTTTCATGTGCTCTCTAGCTACTTGCATATCTTTTTTTGAGAAATGTCTATTTAATCCTTTGCCCACTTTTGAATTGGGTTATGTCTTTTATTTTTTACTAAAGGCCTGGTGCATGAGATTTATGCACGGTGGGTGTGGGGGTGTGTGGGTGGTCTCTCAGTTAAACCTGCACCCTCGACATCCCTCTCAAAATCTGGGAGACTGCATGCACCAGTGACCATACTTTTTGTACAGGTGAAAGGCATCTTGCTATTGTATAGGCAGCTACATTTTTTTTTGCCCTGATTATAAAAAGTAGTGCATAACATGATCTTTCTGAGGCAGTAGTACCATTTTCCTCATCTCATGGGTGGAAAAACTGAAGCAGAGAGAAGTTACTAGTAAGTAATTGGCTTTGTCACACAGTTATAAGTGTTAGAATCAGGGCTGACCACAAAATGTATAAACCAGAGTCTATGATTGTCATCACTCCATCATCTTGTTTTTTCAGTGTTAGAGTAGCCTTGTCATGTTTTAATTTTTAAATCTAAGAGACTATTCCCAATATATAGGTTAGGGTCCCTAGGCCTGGCCAGCGATCAGGGCCAATCTGCGGGATGACCAGCCTGCAGGGTGATCGGCCCCCCAGACCCCCTCCCCACTGGTACCCACCTTGGCTGGTGGCCTGACGCCGCCCACTGGCTGGCCCTGCCCCAGATCACCACTGTAGGTTGCCTCCCTCTCATTCTTTGGGCATTGGCCAGTGCACATCATAGCGACCGGTCGTTCTGCTGGTCATTCGATTTGCATATTAGGGTTTTACTAGTATTATATAGGATTTGTGGGAGATGTTTATATATTATGGATACAAGTCTCTTATCAGAGATATGATTTGCAAATATTTTCTGGCATTCTATAAGCTGCCTTTTCACTTTTTTGATAACATTATTTGTAACATAAAAGTGTTTTATTTTGATGAACTCCAATTTATCTAATTTTTCTTTTGTAGCTTATGAAAATAGTGTCATATCTAAGAAACTGTTTCCTAATCCAAGGTCTCAAAGATTTACACCTGTAATTCCTTCTAAGTTTTAGCTGTTACATGTAAACTTTTATCAGTTTTGGTTTTAATTTTATATGACTGTGAGAATGAATTCCAACTTCATTCTTTTGCATGTGGAAATTCAGTTATCCCAGCACCACTTGTTGAAATGACTATTCTTTCCCCAGTGAAAAGACTTGGCACCCTTGTCAAAAATTAATTTGCCACAGATGCATGCATTTATTTCTGGTCTGTCAGTTATGTTTCATTGATCTATATGTCCATCCTTATGCTAACAACACACTATTTTGATTACTGGAGCTTTGTATAAAATTTTAAAGTTAGTAAGTGTGAGCCTTCCAACTTTGTTCTTTATCAAGATTGTTTTAGCCAAAACCGGTTTGGCTCAGTGGTAGAGCGTCGGTCTGCGGACTGAAAGGTCCCGGGTTCGATTCCGGTCAAGGGCATGTACATTGGTTGCGGGCACATCCCCAGTGGGGGGTGTGCAAGAGGCAGCTGGTCGATGTTTCTTTCTCATCGACGTTTCTAGCTCTCTATCTCTCTCCCTTCCTCTCTGTAAAACATCAATAAAATATATTTTTTAAAAAAAAAAAAAAAAAGATTGTTTTGACCATTCTGTGTCCCTTGACTTTTCATATGAGTTTTAGGATCAGCTTGTTAATTTCTACAAAGAATTTAGCTGGACTTCTGATAGGGATTTAATTGAATCTGTAGATTATTTGGAGGGTTATTCTCATCTTGACAATATTAGGTATTTTGATCTATGAACATGGGGATTTCTCCATTTTTTTATCTTCTTTAATTTCTTTCAACATGTTTTGTAAGTTTTCAGTGTACAAGTCTTGCATGACCTTGTTTAACTTATTCTGTTTTATTCACTTGATGATATTGTAAATGGAATTGTTTTATTAATTTTATTTCATATTATTAATAATATTTCATATTATTAATTCATAATTATTAATTTTATTTCATATTATCAAGTGTAGAGCAATAGAATTTTATATTGACTTTATATCCCACAACTTGTGGAGCTCATTTATTAATTCTAATAGGTTTTTAGCAAATTCCTTATAATGTCTATATACAAGATCATGCCATCTGCAATTATGGTTTACTTCTTCCTTTGCAATCTTTCCAATGCCTTTTCTTTCTTTATTTTTTTAAATCAAATTGTTCTGGCTAGAATCTCCAGTACAATGTTGAGAGAAGTAGAGAATGTGGACTTAGAAGGAAAGCTTCTAGTGTTTTGCCATTATGATGTTATTGTGTTTTTTCATAGAAACTCTTTGTCAGGATGAGGAAATTCCTTTGTAGTCCTAGTTTGTTCAATGTTTTATCATGAAAGGGTGTTGGGTTTTTGTCAAATTCTTTTTCTGTTTCTATTTAAGATTTTCATGTTCTAGTTTTTATCCTATTTACTAGAGGCCCAGTGCACTGGGGGTAGGAGAAGTTCCTCATCACAACGTGAACCCTCTCCAATCTGGGACCCCTTGAGGAATGACCAAATGCTGGTTTAGACCTGATTGCTCCCCTGCTGGCCTTATGGCCCCCAACTGCCCTCCCCTGCTGGCCATCTTGTGACAGCCATATTGTGACCACATGAGGGTGGCCATCTTCTATGATGATGTGATGGCAAATTTGCATACTACCTCTTTATTATATAGGATATGCTGCATTTCATTAATTGATTTTAAGATGTTACAATAAGTTTGCATTTCTGGGATAAATCCTCCTTCTTAGTTATGGTGTATGATCCTTTTTATCTGTTACTGGATTTGGGTTGAGAGAAATTTTGAGTATTTTTGTGTCCATATTTATTTTTTCCCATTTTTTATTAAGGTATTACATGTGTGCATATTTTCCCACTGTCTCCCCACCCCACTCCCATACGTGCCCTCACCCCCCAGTGTCTTGCGTCCATTGGTTATGCTTATATGCATACATACAAGTCCTTCTGTATATCTCTTATCTCCCCTACTTCTCCCTAACCTTCCTGCTGTAATTTGACAGTCTGTTTGATGCTTTACTGCCTCTGTATCTATCTTTTTGTTCAACAGTTTATAATATTCATTATTATCCACAAATGAGTGAGGTCATGTGGCATTTTTCTTTCATTGACTGGTTTATTTCACTTAGCATAATGCTTTCCAGTTCCATCCAGGTTGCTGCAAATGGTAAGAATTCCTTCTTTTTTATGTCAGCATAATATTCCATTGTGTAGATGTACCATAGTTTTCTGATCCAATCATCTGCTGATGGGCACCTACACTGTTTCCAAATCTTAGCTATTGTAAATAGTGCTGCTATGAACATAGGGGTGTATATATTCTTTCTGATTGGCATTTCTAGTTTCTTAGGATATAATCCAAGGAGTGGCATTACTGGGTCAAATGGGAGTTCCATTTTCAGTTTTTTGAGGAAACTCATTACTGTTCTCTGCAGTGACTGCACCAGTCTGCATTCCCATCAGCAGTGCACAAGTGTGAGATGGTACTGCATTGTCCTTTTGATTTGCATCTCTAGGATAATTAGTGACTTTGAGCATGTTTTTATATGTCTCTTGGCCTCCTTCTGTCTTCTTTTGAGAAGATTCTATTTAGGTCCATTGCCCATTTATTTTACTGGATTATTTATCTTCCTTTTATTAAATTGTATATGTTGCCTGTAGATGTTGGAAATTAAACCTTTATGAGTGATAACATTTACAAATATGTTCTCCCATACATTGGGCTTTCTTGTTGCTTTGTTGATGGTTTCTTTTGCTGTGAAAAAAGTTTTTATTTTGATGTAATCTCATTTGTTTACTTTCTCTTCAGCTTCCATTGCCCTAGGAGCAATATCAGTGAAGAAGTTCTTTCTGCATATGTCTGAGATTTTGCTGCCTGTGGATTTCTCTAGTATTTTTATGGTTTCTCATCTTATGTTTAAGTCCTATATCCATTTTGAGTTTATTTTTGTATACGGTATAAGTTGGTGGTCTAGTTTTATTTTTTTCATGTATCTACCCAATTTTCCCAACACCATTTATTGAAGAGACTGTCTTGACTCCATTGTATGTTCATGCCTCATTTCCCAAATATTAATTGAGCATAGTGGTTTGGGTCGATATCTGGATTCTCTATTCTATATCATTGGCTTATATGTTTGTTCTTGTGCCAGTACCAGGCTGTTTTGAGAACAGTGGGTTTGTAATACAGCTTGAAATCTGGTATTGAGATCGCTCCTACTTTACTCTTCTTTCTCAGGATTGCTGTGGCGATTTGGGGTCTTTTTCTGTTCCAGAAGAATATTTGGAGAGTTCTTTCTAGGTCTGTGAGATATGCTATTGGTATTTTAATGGAGAATGCATTGAATCTACAGATTGTTTTGGGTAATATGGGCATTTTAATGATGTTGATTCTACCAATCCATGAACATGCTATTTTCTTCCATGGTTTATGTCTTCCTCTATCTCTGTAGTTTTCCATGTATAGGTCTTTTATCTGCTTAGTTAATTTATTCCTATGTATCTTAATTTTTTTGGTGTGATGTTGAATGGGATTGCTTTTTGAGTCTCTCTGTAAGTTCACTATTGGTGTATAGAAATGCCATAGATTTCTTCGCATTAATTTTGTATTCTGCTATATTGCCAAATTCATTTATTAAGTCTATTAGTTTTTTGTTGCAGTCTTTTGAGTTTTTTTATGTACAATACAATGTCATCTGCAAATAAGGACAGATTTACTTCTTCTTTTCCAATTTGGATGCCTTTTTTTTCTTCTTCTTGTCTAATTGCAATGGCTAATACTTACAGTACTATGTCAAACAGGAGTAGTAAGAATGGGCATCCCTGTCTTGTTCCTGTTTTTAGAGGAAATGGCTTAAGTTTTTGCCCATTGTGTATGATGTTAGCTGTGGGTTTTTTATATATGGCTTTTATTATGTTGAGTTATAATTCTTCTATTCCCATCTTGCTAAGAGTTTTTATCAAGAAAGAGTGTTGGATTTTGTCAAATGCTTTTTCTGCATCAATTGATATGACTATAAATTTTCTCTCTCAATTTCTTTATGTGATGTATCATGTTTATTGATTTGCTGATATTGTACCATCCTTGCATCCCTGGGATAAATCCTGCTTGGTCATGGTGTACGATATTTCTGATGTTCTGCTGGATGTGATTTGCTAGAATTTTGTTGAGGATTTTGGCATCTATGTTCATGAAGGATATTGGCCTGTAATTCTCTTCCATTGTCTTGTCTTTATCTGGTTTTTGTATTAGGGTAATGCCGGATTTATAGAATGATCTTGGAAGTGTTCCTTCCTCTTGAATTTTTTTTTGAATAGTCTGAGGAGGATGGCCTTTAGTTCTTCTTTGAATGTTTCATAAATCTCCACTGTGAAGCCATCTGGCCCCGAGCTTTTGTTTGCTGGCAACTTTTTGATGACTGCTTCAATTTCTTCCATAGTTATTTGCCTATTGAAATATTTAAATTCTTCCTGATTGAATTTAACCTTTGGAAGGTTGTGTTTTTCTAGGAATATGTCTGTTTCCTCCAGGTTGTCCAGTTTGTTGGAATAGAGTTGTATTTTTTAACATTCCTTTGTGTTTTCATGGGGTCTGTTGTTATTTCTCCTCTTTCATGTCTGATTTTGTTTATTTGGTTCCTCTCTGTTTGCTTCATGGTGAGTCTGGCTAGATATTCATCAATCTTGCTTATCCTTTCAAAGAACCAGCTCTTGTTTTATTGATGTTTTTTTATCTTTTCTTTTTTTGTCTCAATGTCATTTATCTCTGCTCTGATCTTTATTATTTCCTTCCTTCTGCTTATACTGGCCTTTTCTTATTGATCTCTTTCTAACTCTTTGAATTGTATGGTTAGGTAATTTATTACCATTGTTTCTTGTTTTCTGCAGTAGGCTTGTATAACTATGAACTTCCCTCTCAAAACTGCTTTCTCTGTGTCCCATAGATTTTGGATTGTTGTGTTTTCATTGTCGTTTGTTATCATGATGTTTTTTATTTCTTTTTTTATCTCCCTAGTAACTCAGTCATTGTTTAATATCATGCTGTTTAGCCTCCATGTGTTTGATGTTTTTGGATTGTTTTAATTGTAGTTGATTTCCAGTTTTATGCCATTGTGATATGCAAAGATGCTTGATATGATTTCTATCTTCTTGAATTTTAACAGACTTTGCCTGTGACCCAATATATGATCTATCTTTGAAAATGACCCATGTACACTTGAGAAGAATGTATATTCTGTGGATTTGGGGTGAAATGTTCTGAAGATGCCAATTAATTCTATCTGGTCTAGTGAATCATTTAGGATTGATATTTCTTTGCTAATTTTTTGTTTAGAAGATTTGTCCAATGGTGATAGTGGGGTACTAAAGTCTCCTACTATGATTGTATTGCTGTCAATCTCTCCCTTGATACCCTCCAGGAGTTTTTTTTTTTTTTGTGTGTGTGTATATATTTCGATGCTCCTGTATTCGGTGCATATATGTTTACCAGAGTTATTTCTTCTTGTTCGATTGCTTCCTTTAGAATTATGAAGTGGTCTTCCTTATGTTTTTTTATGTCCTTCACTTTGATATCTAACTTGTCAGATATAAGTATTGCTACCCCTGATTTTTTTTCATTCCCATTTGCCTGAAAAACTTTCTCCATCCCTTCACCCTCATTCTGTGTGCATCTATTTTTTGAGGTGGGTTTCCTGTAGACAGCAGATATATGGGTCATGTTTTCTTATCCAATCCATTACCCTATGTATTTTGATAGGGGCATTTAATCCATTTACATTTAAAGTTATTATTGATAGGTACTTGCTTGTTCTCATTTTTATTCTTTACCCCTGTGTTCCTTCTTAGCTTATTCTTATTTTTTATTTTTATTTTCTTTACAGCAGACCCTTTAGCATTTCTTGCATTACTGCTTTGGTGGTAATAAACTCCCTTAGTCCTTTTTTGTTTATGAAGCTCGTCATTTCACCCTAAATTTTGATTGATAGCCTTGCTGGGTATAGTATTCTTGGATTAAGACCGTTCCTTTGTATGACTTTGTATATTTCATTCCATTCCCTTCTGGCCTGATGTGTTTCTCTTGAGAAATTAGTTGCTATTCTGATGGGGAGAGATCTTGGAGAGAAAAAGAAATAGCCCAAATATGAAAGAAATCCAGGCATCTCCAGAAAAGAAAATAAACTAAATGGAGGCAAGCAATCTGTCAGAGAAAGAATTCAGAGAAATGGTCATAAGGAGGCTGAAAGAATAGAAGACAAATTTGACAATATGGTAAGAACCAAGAGAAAATGAAGAAGAACCAGGAAGAAATGAAAAATGACATTGCTGATGTAAAGAACTTTCTGTCTCTCTCTGGCCACTTTTAAGATTTTTCTTTGTAGTTAGTGTTTGCCAATTTAATTATAATGTGCCTTTGCAATAGTCTTTTAGTGTCCATTTTGCTTGGGACTTTGTGAGCTTCTTGGATTTGTGTGGGTTTTTTTGTTCCTTTATCAGGGAAGCTTTCTGTCATTATTTCTTCAAACAGGTTTTCTATTCCTTGCTCAATTTCCTCTCCTTTTGGCACCCCTATTATGAAGATGTTGTTTTGTTTTGTCCCAAAGTTCCCTTAGGCTCTTCTCCTGCTTTTTAATTTTTTTTTCTAGAAGCTGCTCTACTTGAGTATTTTTCTACCTTGTCTTTTAGTTCACTGATGCGGTCCTCTGTTTCTTCTAGTCTACTCTTGATGGTTTCTATTGAGTTCTTTACAGCAGCAATGTCATTTTTCATTTCTTCCTGGTTCTTTTCCATTTCCTCTTGGTTCTTACACATATTGTCAAAATTGTTTTCCATTATTTATATCCACCTTATGACTATTTCTCTGAATTCTTTCCTTGACAGGTTGCTTGCCTCCATTTTATTTACTTTCTTTTCTGGTGATGCCTGCTTTTCTTTCTTATGCAGGCTGCTTCTTTGTCTCTCCATGTTCTCTCTTCTCTGGGTGTCTGGTTATGTAATTCTCTCTCCTTTTTGTAAAGGAGTGTATAACTCCTTTGAATCCATGTGCTTGTGGCACTGGGGGACCAGTGTTCTTGGATTTGCAGCTGTTCAGTGGGTGCCATAGTTGTAGATTCCACGGGCTTTTCAGGCTTCCAATAATATTCACTTTCCCCTTCAAGGTGTCATGGTCTCAGCATCTAAGCCATTTGCTTTGGGAGGGGAGCCAGAGCAAGGCATTGTGAGTAGATCTGGGGCCTGGGGCAGTGTTCTTTTTTAGTATTGAATTGGGATGGAGGCAACTTAGAAAAAAGAGAGGCCTACTGCTTTTCAAAACATTTGTCTCCTTGGTTGCAGCCCCCAGGATATGCTGCTCTGGTTGGCAGGGACTCAGCTGACAGGTGGCAATGCCAGGAGGTTAGGAAAAAGCATTTGGTATTTTGGAAAAGTACCAATTCTGACTGGTGTTCTGGGATGCATGGCACAGTTGATAATCTTTCTCTTTCTCTCTGGGAGTCCTACGCCTGGCTGGAGTGCTAGGGCAGAAATACCCATTAGCTCAGAAAATACCTTAGAGCCAATAAAATGTCCACTTAAAGATTATTTACATGTAAATGGGAAATATCTTTGTTTTTTGCTCTTCAAAGTGTTGCTTCTATTTATTTTTTTATTTTATCAAAAGTTTATTTTTGTTTTTTAATCTTATTCATTAAATTATTATCTGTATACATATATTACCATTGCCCCCCCCACCTCCCATACATGCCCTCTCTCCCCAGAGTTTTGTGTCCATTGGTTGTAATTATATGCATGCATATAAGTCCTTTGGTTGATCTCTTAACTTCCCCAGATCTCCCTCCCCTCCCCGGTGTAATTTGACAGTCTGCTTGTTGCTTTACTGTCACTATATCT
The DNA here is from genome assembly GCA_963924515.1 of Vespertilio murinus. NCBI lineage: Eukaryota > Metazoa > Chordata > Mammalia > Chiroptera > Vespertilionidae > Vespertilio > Vespertilio murinus. Next base: position 38,071,965 of record OZ004710.1, read on the forward strand.
ATCTTTTGGTTCATCAGTTTATAATATTATTTATTATCCATAAATGAGTGAGGTCATGTGGTGTTTCTCCTTAATTGATTGGCTTATTTCACTCAGCATGATGTTCTCCAATTCCATCCAGGTTGCTGCAAATGATGAGAATTCCTTCCTTTTTATGGCAGCATAGTATTCCATTGTGTAGATGTACCATAGTTTTTGATCCAATCATCTGCTGGCAGGCACCTAGGTTCTTTCCAAATCCTAGCTATTATAAATTGTGCTGCTATGAACATAGGGGTGCATATATCCTTTCTTATTGGTGTTTCTAGTTTCTTGGGATATATTCCTAGGAGTGGGATTACTGCATCAAATGGGAGATCCATTTTCAGTTTTTTGAGGACACTCCATACTGTTCTCCACAGTGGTTGCACTAGTCTGCATTCCAACCAGCAGTGCATAAGGGTTCCTTTTTCTCTGCATCTTCACCAGCACTTGTCATTTGTTGATTTGTTGATGTTAGCCATTCTGACAGGTATGAGATGGTACCGCATTGTTTTGATTTGCATGTTTCGGATAATTAATGACTTTGAGCATGTTTTCATGTGCCTCTTCGCCTTCCTTCTGTCTTCTTTTGAGAGGATTATATTTAGGTCCATTGCCCATTTTTTAATTGGATCATTTATCTTCCTTTTATTAAGTTGTATAAGCTGTCTGTAGATGTTGGAGATTAAACCTTTATCAGTGATATCATTTGCAAATATGTTCTCCCATACAGTGGACTTTCTTGTTGTTTTGTAGAAGGGTTCTTTTGCTGTGCAAAAGCTTTGTATTTTGATGTAGCCCCATTTGTTTATTTTCTCTTTAGCTTCCATTGCCCTAGGGGCAGTATCAGTGAAGAAGTTCTTTTGGCATATGTCTGAGATTTTGCTGCCTGTGGATGCCTCTAGAATTTTTATGGTTTCTCATCTTATATTTAAGTCCTGTTTCCATTTTGAGTTTATTTTTGTGTATCATACAAATTGGTGATCTAGTTTTATTCTTTTGCATGTGTCTGTCCAATTTTCCCAACACCATTTATTGAAGAGACTGTCTTGACTCTCTATTGTATGTTTGTGCCTCCTTTGTCATATATTAATTGAGCATAGTGATTTGGGTTAATATCTGGATTTTCTATTCTATTCCATTGATCTATATGTCTGTTCTTGTGCCAGTACCAGGCTGTTTTGAGAACAATGGTTTTGTAATACAGCTTGAAATCTGGTATTGAGATCCCTCCTACTTTATTCTTCTTTCTCATGATTTCTGTGACTATTCAGGGTCTTTTATTATTCCAAATGAATTTTTGGAGAGTTCTCTCTAGGTCTGTGAAGTATGCCATTGGTATTTTAATGGGGAGTGAATTGAACCTATAAATTTCTTTGGGAAGTATGGACACTTTGATGCTGTTGATTCTACCAATCCATGTACATGGTATGTTCTTCCATCTGTTTATGTCTTCCTCTATCACTTTTTTTCAGTGTTGTGTAGTTTTCAATGTACAGGTCTTTTACCTCCTTAGTTAAGTTTATTCCTAGGTATCTTAATTTCTTTTTGGTGCAATGGTAAATGGGATTGCTTTTTTAGTCTGTGATTCTATAAGTTCACTATTGCTGTATAAAATTGCCATAGATTTCTTGGCATTAATTTTGTATCCTGCTATATTGCCAAATTCATTTTAGTAAGTCTATTAGTTTTTTGATGGAGTCTCTTGGTTTTTTTATGAACAACATCATGTCATCTGCAAATAAGGATAACTTTACTTCTTCTTTTCCAATTTTGATGCCTTCTATTTCCTCTTCTTGTCTAATTACAACGGCTAGTACTTCTAGTACTATGTCAAACAGGAGTGATGAGAGTGGGCATCCCTGTCTCATTCCTGTTCTTAGAGGAAATGGTTTTAGATTTGCCCATTGAGTATGATGTTGGCTGTGGTTTATCATATATAGCTTTTATTATGTTGAGGTATGATCCTTGCACTCCCACCTTGTTGAGAGTTTTTATCAGGAAATGATGTTGGATTTTATCAAATGCTTTTTCTGCATCAATTGATATGACTATATGATTTTTATCTTTCAAATTGTTTAGGTGATGTATCACGTTTATTGATTTGCAGATATTGTACCATCCTTGCATTCCGGGAATAAATCCTACTTGGTCATGGTGTATGATCTTTCTGGTGTTCTGCAGGAGCCGATTTGCTAGAATTTTGTTGAGGATTTTGGCATCTATGTTCATGAGGGATACTGGCCTGTAATTCTCTTTCATTGTGTTGTCTTTACCTGGTTTTGGTATTAGGGTGATGCTGGCTTCATAGAAGGAGTTTGGAAGTGTTCCTTCCTCTTGAATTTTTTGGAATAGTCTGAGGAGGATAGGTTTCAGGTCTTCCTTGAATGTTTGGTAAAACTCTCCTGTAAGTCATCCGGTCCTGGGCTTTTGTTTCCTTTAAGCTTTTTGATGACTGCTTCAATTTTTTCCCAAGTCACTGGTCTATTGAGATTTTTAGATTCTTCCTGATTGAGTTTTGGAAGCTTGTATTTTTCTAGGAATATGTCCATTTCCTCCAGGTTGTCCAGTTTGTTGGAATAGAGTTGTTTTTAGTCTTTTTAACAATTCTTTCTATTTCACCAGGGTCTGTTGTTATTTCACCTCTTTCATTTCTGATTTTGTTTATTTGGGTCCTTTCTCTTTGTTTCTTGGTTAGCCTGGCTAGAAGTTCATCAATCTTGTTTATCCTTTCAAAGAACCAGCTCTTGGTTTTGTTGATCTTATGTATTGTTTCTTAGGTCTCTATGTTGATTATCTCTGCTCTGATTTTTATTATTTCCTTTCTCCTGGTTACGCTGGGCTTTTCTTCTTGCTCTTTTTCTAACTCTTTGAGTTGTAGAGTTAGATGATTTGTTATCATTTTTTTCTTGTTTATTTTCAATAGGCTTTTATAGATATGAACTTCCCCCTCAAAACTGCTTTTGTTATGTCCCATAGATTTTGGGTTGTTGTGTTTTCATTGTCATTTGTTTCCAGAATGTTTTTAATTTCTTCCTTGATTTCTCTGGTAACCCAGTCCTTGTTTAATAGCCTGCTGTTTAGTTTCCATGTGTTTGATTTCTTTGGATTATTTTTATTGTAGTTAATTTCTAGTTTTATGCCACTATGATCTGAGAAGATGCTTGATATGATTTCTATCTTCTTGAATTTGAAGAGACTTTGCCTATTTCCCAACATATGTTCTATCTTTGAAAATGACCCACGTGCACTTGAGAAGAATATATATTCTGTGGCTTTGGGGTGGAATGATCTGAAGATGTCGATTAATTCCATCTGGTCTAGTGAGTCATTTAGGATTGATATTTCTTTGCTGATATTTTGTTTAGATGATTTGTCCAAAGGTGACAGTGGGGTATTAAAATATCCTACTATTATTGTATTGCTATTAATCTCTCCCTTAATGTCTTCCAGCAGTTTTTTGTTTGTTTGTTTGTTTTTTGTATTTGGGTGCTCCCATATTGGGTGCATATATGTTTACCAGGGTTATTTCTTCTTGCTCCCTTTAGCATTATGAAGTGGCTTTCATTATCACTTGTTATGTCCTGCACTTTGAGATCTAATTTTTCAGATATAAGTATTGCTACCCCAGCTTTTTTTCATTTCCGTTTGCCTGGAAAACCTCTTTCCATCCCTTTGCCCTCAGTCTGTGTGTCTTTTTTCCTGAAGTGAGTTTCTTGTAGAGATTTCCCAGTCCAAGCCCATAGGTAGCTCTGGGAGGGGAACCAGCCCTGCCATACATCCTGATCAGCAGACTCCCACTTTCTCCTGGAGTTTGCCTGTCTCTTAGCTTGCTAATAAATACTCCCAACGTGACTCTCAGCTGCTCTCTCTTTCTGCTACGGGACAAGGTTCAGAACCCGTCCATCTAGTCTTCCACCATTTTGTCTTCTTCCTGTGTGAAAGATTTTTAAAATAAAGCTAAACCCACCAAAATTTTAGTGGTAAGGAAATGGCAACAAATCATCTCTTAGGGATGGGTGTATGGTGAGCTTGGTGCTGACTCAGGACCAAGAGGAAGAGGGATCTGCCAGACATCAAGACTTTTGTAAACAGTTCTTGAAAGAGAAACCACACACTTGTCTTTCTGCCATCCCCCTTTCCCCTCCCAAAACTTCCAGCTTCTATTCACAGCTGACAGTGCATCCATTGTTTTTTCTCTGACATCCAAGGGGAGAGGTCGTTAATTTGAGCTCCATTAACCTCCAAGGGCTATGTGGAGAGAATTTAGGGGGGGTCTATGAACTTGGATCAGAAAATTATTTGATTTTTTTTTCACTAACCTGTACTAGTAAGAGCAATTTAGCATTTCATCAACTTAGGAATATAGGCTACAAGCCACAATAGTATTAGCAGTATATGTGACTTTATTCCCCAATAGAAAGCACAAATATTTTCATATCATGATAATTAGGGTTGTTGTATTTCAAAAAAGTTACTGATTTTCATCATTACTTCAATCCATAGACTTGCCACTAAATTTTGTTCTTCATTACATTATTAAAATAGTACTATAACAAGATCACAATTTCTTAAAACATATTTTATAACTATTTCAATAGGAGTGGTTTCCTTTGTAATTTTATGTGTTTTATTTTATGCATCTGAAAACATTATTCTGAGAATGGGTTTAGAGGCTTCACCAAACTGCTAGAGGGATCAGTGACCTAGAAGAGATTAAGACCCCTGCTCTGGATCTTGGCATTCTCCTGTTCCACTGGCCTCATTTCTGACCCACAGAGCTTTCCCTATCTGTCCGGCAAGCTCAAAGCATTTGCATACTAGCTGTTGTGACAATGGGAAACTTAAACTTTCTGTGCCATTTATTAATCTTCAGAATGGGAATAATACTACCTACTTTATAAGGTTGTTGTGATGATTCAATAAGTTAATAAATGTAAAGCACTTAGTATCCAACAAATAGTAAGTATTTACTATTTTTTGTTATTGGTTCATATCAATTATCTCACTAATCTATTCTATTATTATCTCCATTTTTAGAAAAGGGGAACTGGGACTTAGAAAGGGAAAATGACAAACCCAAGGGCACACAAGGAAGTGGCAGAGCCAGACTTCAATGACAGGTCTGTGTGACTCTGATGCCAAGTGGAGGTCACTCTCCACCACACCACTAAGAGTGAGTAATGGCCCCTCAAAGAGGCAGAAGCCATCAACAGGGTGCTCAATTGGGAATGAACAACCATCTTTGCAAGCTCCTGCTTTTTCTTCCCCAACTTGTCCCTACCATCCACATGTCCCACTTGATGGGGGTAGGAGTGCTCCCAGAGTCCTCAGCCAGATCTAAAAAGGCCAGGGCTTCTCCAAAAGGCTACTGCCATTGTAGACCCACCTGCAAAGGGGACAAGTGCATGTTCTCACACTGAATAGGAGCCTCGCAGCAACAAACTCATTTGGAGTCATAAATCTGCCTTTGGTCTCTGGAGCTACTCAAGCTTCACAGAGCAATGGGATTGGAGGAGGAGTAGGGATTCAGAAGTGAAAGAGTTTGTCTGGAGTGTGAAGGCTGCCTCCTAGAGAACGTGGTATATGAGCTGAGGTGATTGCCAGTTGGAGTGGGGCCAAGAGTGTTTATGAATTTTTAAGGCAGAGGGAATAAGGATGTTCAAAGGCCCTGGTATGTAAGGAAGAAGGGAGCAATTCAGAATGTCTGAGGTTTGGATTGAAGAGGGAAGAGAATGGCATGGGTAGGTGAGACAGTATACATAGTTTATGAGCAGATAGTGAAGAATGCCAACATCAGGTTCACAAGTCTTCTAATAGAGGAAGGAGAACTACGAAAGGGTTTTTGTATAAAAGCAACAGGATCTACTCCTCTGCCCCGAAAGCATGCAGAAAGTGGGTTGATTAGAAGGGCTAGAGACTATAGACTGGTTATACCAGCAAGGAGGCTACTTCAGTAGTCCAGATGAGAGGTAAGGAAGGTTTGAACTTGAGGGTAGACGTCTGGAACTTCTGGAAACTCTCTCTGGCTTATGTGTCCTCCATGGTGAGAAACTGATACGATTGTATTTGCTGGGAGACTTGCCCTCCTCAGGTTTGGTTGTACATGGGTCCTGTGAGGCAAGGTTTCCTAAGTTCAGAGGATAATTACCATGAATCCACATACTGACACCTTCCATTTTAGCCTCTTCCTCATATTAACAGTATACAGCAAGAACAGAATAAAAAGCCAGGACTCTCCTTTCTGTCACCCTCACCCACCCAGTAGAATTGCTAAGGTAAGGGGCCCCAGCTCTATCCCAATGTGTCACAGGCAGGAAGGAGCCATCTTGTGTGTTGGAGTGATAGTCAATTTACATATTACTCTATTATATAGAATAGGTGCCTGGTGCACAGATGAGGGCCTGCTGGTTTGCCCTGCAGGATGTTCCAGATCAAGGTTGGGGTTCCCTTGGGGCATGAGGTGGCCTGGCCAAGGGGTCTGTGGTGGTTTGCAGGCTGGCCATGCCCCCCGGTGACCCAAGTGGAAGCCCTGGCATCTGGGATTTATTTATATTCTACAATTGAAACTTTGTAGCCTTGGGTGGAGCCAAGCTTCCTGCTTGCTCCGTGGCCGCAGCCATTTTGGGGGGATTTATTTATCTTCTATAATTAAAACTTTGTAGCAGAGACCAAGGCAGGCCAGGGCTGCGGAAGCTTGGCTTCCTCCATTGCTGGGGGCAATTAAAGCCTCCTGCTCTCTCCAGCTCCATGGCTGCTGCCATTTTTGTTGGGATTCATTTATCTTCTATAATTGAAACTTTGTAGCCTTGAGTGGAGGCCTCAGCAGGACAGGGCAGCAGGGAAACTTGACTTCCTCCATTACCAGGGAAACCCAAGCCTCCTGCTTGCTGTAGCTCCGTAGCTGCAGCCATCTTGGTTGGGTTAATTTGCATACTCTCTCTTGATTGGCTGTGGGCATGGCTTGTGGGTATAGCGGATGTATGGTCAATTTGCATATTATTCTTTTATTAGATAGGATTTCCTTACTCCTGGCATGCAAAAAGGTTTCTGTAAGGTGCAACCTGATCACTTTCCATTGGCTGCCTTGGACCCCAGGTAAGGTCTCCCCATCTCTTGGACAACCTCCCTGACCCATTCTGCTGCAGCAGCCCAGGAAGACATAGGCATTTCTGGCACCCTGTCTGCTGATTCATCCTGAATCCCATCAACTGAAGTTCTCAGATTTCTTTTTCCACAAGTGTCCTATAAGACTCATCTTCCCCACTAAGTCTTCCACAGTTGGTTTCTGAACCTGGCTGCGAGATCTCACAGGTGCACCTGGCAAAGGTCATATCAGCACATCCTTCCAGATTAGGGAGATTTGAATTGTGATTCCATTTTGGAGGGAAACCTCCAGTCCTCCAGGCTTTATACATTCTACAGATGCCCTAGCAGGCAACCTCTAGGTCTTCATTCAGCAGCCAACTTATTCACTCATTTATTCGTTTATGTACCAGACTAGGTTTGAGATCCTACTGTGCACACAACCATGTGCTAGGCCCCAGTGACCCAACAGTGACTATGGTCTGAGTAGGAATGGCACTCATACAAGTCCCAAATAGAGTCAGTGGCAGGACCAGACTGGAACCAAGGACCCTGTTCCCTGTACTCATGAGGCTCCCAGCAGGGTTGGGCAAGGCTCACTCTTCTTACTTTCCCCACCTGCTCTGATGGGCCATGAGACAATCTGGGGTCACTGATCCCTGCCAGCAATGAACATGAGAAACTCCAAGGGGTGCTGGAGACCTTATCTGACCCCTGAAGCAGAACAGGAAGCCCCACTGTTCACAATGCAACTCATGGTCCCACAACCTTGTCCCTCCCCAGAGGACAGTCAGCCACACACTCATGCAAACTCATCACCAAAAATTTAGCACTACCACTGCCTGTCTTTCTCTGCAACACAGAACTTCCACGTGGCTGGTTCACCCAGAGCCTCCAGAGATCATGCACCTGATGCAACTCTTGTTGCTTGGGCAAAGGCCCAGAATCTAGTCAGGTTAAGGCTTGAACTTATCAGTGGCTTTTCTGGGAAATAGCATGGTGGATTAGAGTTGAAAGTCTGTGAGTTTGGAAGTCACACAGAACTGAGTCCACAGTGGAACCTACTATCTCTAAGATCCAAGTCCCTCAGCTCTAGAATGAGACACCTCTTGCTGTAGTCCTGTCATCTGGAGGGAAGGTAGGCAGTATGGGGCAGACCCGGAAGACAGTAGGGCCTGTGAGTGGAGGCAGTGAGGAGCTGACTACTAGGAAGCTGTGGGGCTGAGAAAGAGCCACTTACTTACCAGCTAAAAACCTTGGGCCAGTGACTTCTCTCTAAGCTTGTTTCCTCGTCTCTAACATGAGGGTAAATGAACTGGGATAATGGATATCAAGTGTGTGGCTCTGCACTTGTACTTAGTAGGGGGCTCAATAAACCTTCCCACCCATTGTACCAGGAAATAAATTTCCAATTTATGGCTGGAAAACTTGAGCAAATCCCAGAATGGGGCTCAGTTTCTTCTGACTCACGTGTTATGAGGGCAGTGAAATCTTGCTGGGAGGGTCTCTGTGTGTACTGTGGATCTGTTTAAAAACTGCACCTGCTAGTTTACTGGTGTCACATAGCATCACCTAGTGCCCAAAAGTAGAAAGGCCATCCTGCCTCACCCTGCTTGGCCTCCCTCCCCAGGGCCAAGAGAGAGAGAGAGAGAGAGAGAGAGAGAGAGAGAGAGAGAGAGAGAGAGAGAGACCTGCCTAACTTATTTGTTGTGGGAATGAAATGAGATGATGTTGGTGAAAGTGCCTGGCACATGGTCAGAGAGAGGTGTGGGAGCACTGTTATAGCATAGTATAGCTGGGCCACTTAGAGCTTTATATTCCAGTTAGTAGAGAACTAATGCTATTTTTCAGATGCCTAGTCCCTCCACTTCCTTTCAACACAAATAGATGACTGTAGGTAGGTCCCTTGAGTCTCACTGGGCCATAGTTTCCTCATCTAAGTATTGCAAGGCTTCAGGATAGGGTTGTTTCAGGCAATGTGCCTGGTAAATGCCTGATGCCTCTGGGTACCCACCTATGCTTGCTCAGTAACACAGACAGACACCATCTTTACACACCCTTTATATTTTTATTGAGGAGAAAGCTTTAGCATACAGAACAATTTCTTATCTTCACAACACAGTAATGCAACAATAACACCATAACAATAACACATTCATTTCCAACCTGTTTTCTCCCAAGTCTCTGGGAATCCTTGAGCTGCTTTCGTATTCCTACATGTTTTCCCCCACCCCTCTTTCAACCCAAGAAAGTGCCCATAGCCAATAGCTCCTCTTACAGTTCTTGTAGCTGTCACATCACAACAAACATTAAAGACCTGGGAAAGGGGGGGGGGGAAGAGGGCCAAAGGGGGAACCCAGGCCCCCTTGTCATCAGAGGCCCAGGAACCAGCTCATTGCTCACCCACTCTTCCCCTGGCTGAAGCTACAAGGTCTCAGGGTAAGAAGCACCATGGGAACAGTCAGAACCTGTGCCAAGGATTCCCTGGAGGTGGGGATGCAAGGCACCTGTCCTTTTCGCTTCTCCTGCAGGGACATGAGCAGTAGGGCCATCATGTTTACCATCAGCAAATAGGGTCCACAGCCTTGAAAAACGGTAGTTCCCCTTTTAGAACTCTCCTGAGGAAATAGCTGAAAAACAGACAAAATTTTCTTTATAAGTGTTGTTCACTCCTGCACTGGTGGGGATGGGAAAAACCAGGTTACTGAAATATCCAATGAATTAGGAGAATACCTCAATTATTCAGTGTGTATGACTGCATAGGTGGCAGCCATTTTAAATCCTGTTGATCATGAGCTTGCAGGATGATCTCAGCTTTGAAAAGACATACTGAAAACACACTAGAAAGAACGGCAGCAAATAGTACTTGCATCTGTGTGGTGGGGTTCTGAATGTTTGGGATTCTTTTGTCCTTGTAAGTTTTCTCTATTTTCTATAATGATTATGCATTACTTTTCTATTTGGAGGAGGAGGAAGCTTTTTTAAAAGTAGCAACAGGTAATAGGAACCCAGCTCCCCTGGTCCCCAGCTAAAAAATTTATGATAAACAGAGGGGCTTCTTACCTTCTGCTGATGAGTAGAGACCTCACCAGCAACCAGCCAGTGAACTGGTCATCCTCCAGCTCCTTCCTCTTGCTTCCAGGCTCAAAATCCTAAGGCTGAGATGAGACTTTCTGCCAGATTCCAGTGAGGAACAGAGGCTTGATTTACTCTGCTCTATTCCCTCTGACTACAGACACTTTGACTACACTTGCCCAGCTGCCAGGCTCAGTGTTGAGGGCAGTTCAGGCCAGCAGTGGATTTTCCTGGAATTCTGTGGCCAGTGACATAGTTTCTAGACCCACAGCAAGCAGCAGGCCTCTTTATAAGAGTCCCTAAGTTTATACCCAGAAGTCCCAGGAGTTACTAGGAGGCAGTCACCCTCTTCAGCCTTACCATGGCTCCCCCCCACTCCATGTGAGAGATGTGAGGGTGGCCTGGCTGACAGGCTACAGTATCTGTAGTGAGAAATTTCCTCTCTTCTGAGAAATAAGGAATCCTTTAAGTTGAAGTTAAAGAGCAGGCCTTGGGCCCTCTCTGTCCTTGGTAGCCTGGAAAGGAATGGCCAGTTAGGCCATCTGTGAATCCCCAAGGATGGCAAGTCTCCTGCAAAGACCTTTGGCTGGGGGCTGCAGCCCAAAACCTGGGTTGGCCATCCCTAAGGAAAGAGTCACTCCTCACAACGTCAAACTGAGTTGTTGCTGCTTTTATCTCCTTTTCTTCCTCCTCCCCCATTTTCCAGGCAACATCAAGGAAAGGGGTAACATTGGGTTCTGTCCAGCGGGGATGCCTGGGAGGGCAGTGTGGTAAGAAGAGAGGGCCCCAGATTTTGTGAGTTTGTCCAAGGACCTTGATATAGTAGTCTTTGGAAGGTTGAACTAGCTTGCTCAGTCAATTAAGAACAAACCTCAGTGAAATGTCCATTTGACAAGTGGCTTTGCCCACCCTCACTGAACTACATGTAAGGTCCTCTTTGGGCCCTTCTGCTGGAGAATGAAGCAAGTGTAGGCTTCTAGGCACATTTAGGGATCCCATCCTGCTCTTCGTCAATTATACATAATAAATGTCCTCAGAGGCATTAGGAGTTTAGTGTTTCCCGTCCTTTTGCTCACTGGGGCAGATCATTGAGGCTTTGGGTGAAGCTTTAGTGAGCCAGTCAGAGTTGAGAAAACCATAGAACACAGGATTAGGAACGACGACAGGGGAAATGTGAGGGGGAGACCAGTTCATTTATGGGAATAGGCCCAGAAACCTGCTCACTAGCTTGTGGTAGGACTGAGCGGAGTGCACAGTCAAGAGAACAACTATTGCGGACCCTTTCTTTCCCACGTGGTCATGGCTGCAGGATGGCCTGTTGTTCTACAGGTCTTCTTCAGGTTTTTCAGGTCTGGAACTCCCTTAGGTACTAGTCAGAAAAGGGGGCAAGGTGTGACAGCGATAGCAAGGAAAGGGGACACAGTAGAAGGGTGTGTTCTGGGTGGCCATCTTCCCCAGCACTCACACTCGAATTCGGCCATGGACAGCCCGGTGGCCCCCCTGTCTTGGAGTGAGGCGGAATAGTACTGGGGGCCGTCTTCGAGTTTGGCGTTGCACCAAGCGACCTACCTGGCGAATCAGTGGTGGTGAACTGTAGAAGGGTGGATTGGTACCTGGAAGGCCCTCCAGCAGTGGGACTCGACTCTGGTTCCTCCATCTGTAGGCCTGTATTATGGGAGTTGATGTATCTAGGAAATTTTCATGATAGTAGGCAGAAGTCTGGGATGAAGCATTGGTATAGGTCAGCATCATATCCATGAACTCATCTAGGTCATCATCCTGGGCCTCATCCTCTGTCGCTTCCTCCAGTTCTGGTTCCTGCTCTGGTTCCTGCCCTGGTTCCTGGCCCTTGTCCCCATCCTTATTCTCACCCTCATTCTTCTTCCTGGTTGCCTCCTCGTCTATGTCTCCCACTACCACGATTTCGTCTTCACTGTGGTTGTCTTCCTCCTGTTTCACCTCCTCCTCCTTCCTAATCTCTTCCTCCTTTTTCCTCTTTTCCTCCTGCTCCCTCATCTCTTGCTGAATAGCTCTCACACACCTCCACTGGTCCTTGGGAAGCCTGTGACTGTGCACCTCTGCATCTTCATCCTCACTGTAGCGCTTTTCTTCTTCACTGCCCTCCACATTAGGGTCTGCAGCAAAAAGGAAGAAGATATTGCGAACCCCGGGGAATGGGATTGGCTTGGGGACACGCACTTTTCTTTCTATCTCCGCACATTCAAGAATCAGCTCATTCAGGTTGGCCCTTTCAGTTGACCACAAGAGCTCCTTGTGGAAGAATTCTGAAAGGCCTTTGAGGAACTGGTTTTGAAGGCGGCAGTCATCCCAAGACAAGAATTGGGCCAGGAACTGAAAAGCATCTGCAAAGCTGCACAGGGTACAGTCTCCCTGCCTAAGCTTGTGGATGGCCTTTTTCACCACACTTGGGGCGATAGGGCCACGGAATTTCTTACGGATTTCATCCAGGAAGCGCGGGAAGTTGGCATTCAGGGGGCTTCCTTCCTGGGTGACTGAGATGGCCCAGTCCTTGGCGTCACCAGTGAAAAAGGAGATCAGAAAGTCCACCCGCTCAGCACCCCCAGGGAAATGATCCTCATGGTGGGCTATGAAGGTCTCTAGCCGCATCAAGAATTCAGGCAAATAGACCCGGTCGCCTGAAAAGGGCTCTAGCTCAGGCCACTGCAGAGGCGGCATAGGAGGCTGTGGGGGCAGCTCCTTGGAGGTGGGCAGGGGCAATGCCAGAGCTGGCGGGGGCGGGCTGGCCTGCGGGCAAGGGTCGAGCTGGCCTTCCGAGGTGCCGCAGTCCTGGGTGGCGTTGACCAACAGCTCCTCTGAGGCGCTCTCGGGATCTGTGCGTGTGGGAGGCCAGCGCATGAATGGCAGTTCGCTCTCGGGCACTGAGTCTATCTCGCTGGGCGGGAACTCAAAATTCTCCTCCTCTAGGACCTGCACTGGCCAGCGCACCAAACTGGAGACATTGCCCCGCAAGGAATTCACCTCGGCCAGGGCTCTTCCGAGCTGAAGGCCCAAATTGGCATTCTCCCCGCGAAGGGCATTTAATTCTTCTCTCAGGGCCACGTTCGCCATGCGAAGGCTATGGAGATTTCCTGATACCTAGGACATCTGGACTCGCCGGGGGCCCTGGGTCCGCGGGCGGGGTAGTTATTGGGGGGAGTGGGGATAAGAGAGCTAGGCACTTGGAAGGAGGCCACAAGTGTGGAGGGACATGGGAAGGGAGCGGTGGGTGCCAGGTAGCCCGAGCCACACCCACCGGGGCTCCACCGGGGGCGAGCACAGCGAGCGGGCGCTGCAGGTGCAAGGCCTGCTGGCTGGGTCTGGGGCGCGTTACCTCGTCCAGAGGACCGGAAAGGGCAGACAGCGGCAGGAGCCGAGAGGCGCAGAGCGGGGGTCGCAGGCGGCGAGTCGGCAGCACCAGGCGGCACGGAGCAGAGCTGGAAGGAGCGGACTGCTGCACTGTCTGTTGAGGGAAAATGTTGCCTCTGCCTGATCCCCGCCTTTTAAGTTCAGCCTCGCCCCGCCCAACCCCCACCGGCAGGGGCGGGACTTCGGGCTTTGTGGGCGCCCAGTGGCCGCCTCGCCCACCCCGGGCTGAGCCTCTCACTGACTCTCTCCTTCCCTAGCTGCAGCTAACTCAGGTCGGGAAAATGCGACAGCGACTGCCCACTCGAGGTCGTCATGGCGACAGCCAGTGAACGTGTTCCTCTCCTCAGGCAGGCCCCCGAGTGTAGAGGAGCTGCTTCGAGAGGCGCAGCTTAATCTCCAGAGCCTGTTGCAAGGTACCAGGAGGGTATGGGGCTTTGTCTGGACCCACAGGCCAGATAGGCAGCCGCTGAGGGAGGCGCTAAAGAAAGAGGACAGGGACCAGTGAGAGAGAAAAAAAGGTTTAAACCCCATTGTAAAATAAAACACACATTTTCCATCTGTCACCTTCCAGACTGATTCTAAATCACTACCACCACCACCACCACCACCATTTTTTTTTCTTTTTTAGCTCAGTAGTCCATGGGGGGTGGTGGTGGGGAGAAGAGACAGAAATTGAGACAGGCAAATGGTTAAACCATTCATTTCCAAAGACAGCTGGGTGAGAGACTCTCACAATGTGGCCCACATACCTCCCAGACCTTCCCTTGCCACATCACCCATACCTTTGGAATCCTGGCACTGAAAGCCAAAGAAGGCACCTGCAGTCTCCCTCTGGGCTTCACTCATTCTACTCTTGCATTAACCTCGTCCACATTCTCTTCTGGGTAGCTACTGCTTTACCAAAGCAAGCCCAATACACAGCACCCAGCGCTCACTTCACCCCCAATTCCCAACCCACTGTCTTTGAGCATATAGTATGCAAAACTGGGTTCCCAGACCCAGAGAAGCAGCCCAGTCAGGGTGCCTGAGCAGTTACACTGCACCCACCAGGCAGATGGAGAAAACCCAGACTCGGAAAACAGAGCTAGAAATATAATTCTATGCACACCTACCTGGCTGTGTGACATTATGCAGATACCCACCCTCTCTGAGCTTCACATCAGTGGTCTTCAAAATGGGAATTCCAATTCCCCACATGGCACAGTTTTGTGACAACTAAAAATAGGGCTTAGCAAGAGTGTTTTGCTGCTGGAGAGACCCTGATGAGATGCAGCATCAACTCCCCATACATGTCCTTTGGAACATGAGATGAGCTAAGCACAATATTAAAGTTAATATAAAAAAATAATGTGGTTCCTGATAAGACTTACAATATTTTAAAAAATCACATTTACCAGATGAATGTACCCAATGTAAGTGGCAAAAGTATTAAAGCTCGGGTCTATGAGAGACTATTGGTGAGCTGCAAATACCTGGGTGGAGATTACAAGGGGCATGCATATGTCCAAGTTCACTGAACTATACACAAGTATGTGAAGTTTACTATTGGTAAATTATATCTCAAAATAATACAAATAAAAATTCAGTGCTAAGTTAAAAGCTCCATAGCCCCTTTCAGCCCTCACATCCCATTCAGACCCCTTTCTAAACCTAGAAGACATTCCTCCCTCTTTCCCACTCCAATCCTTATACTTTCTTTAAAGTTATATTCTTGCCTCCTCTAAGAAAACCTTTCACATGAGTTCTGCCCTTTGCACCATTCCCTCCATAAGCACTCATATGAGGCGCTTTGTACCATCCAGTTCAAGAGGACTGCTATAGTTCTGAACTGCTTTTCCTTTCATTTGTTCACTCGTTTACTCTTTCATCTACTAGTCCTGGGTATATATTTTGTCCACCTGACCAGACTGAGCTTGTCAACATAAAGAACCATGTCTCTTGGGTTTCCAGAAGCACCTGGCACAGGACTGGATCCCCAAGAAATGCTCAATAGACATTTCTTGAGTGAACGTTAAATGTGAAAAAAAAACATCAGCTCTCATTTATTCGTGCCAATGAATATTAACACTGGTGGAGAATAGAAAGTGGCACATGGCCACCCAACTGGACTACAGCCATAATCCTCACCTCCATGTCAGGGCAGTGCTGACCTTAGAGAAACAAGATGCCAAGGAACACCATGAACCTTGTGTTCAGATAAGAAAGGAGCTACTATGCAGGAAAAGAGTCAATGTGTTCTGTGGTGCCTCCATGGACAGTTAGCACTGGGGGAGGAACCTAGAGGGAAGCAGATTTCATCTCAAGATAAGGAACAACTTTCCTGACACCTGACAGCCCCAACTGTCCTTGGATGGAATCAGCAGCATTGGGAAGAGGGCTGCTCCCTCCTCTGCAAGTGTATGCAGAGGCTCAAGAGACATGTTGAAGGGCTGCTGAGAAAGTGTGAGCCCAGAATGGGGTGTTGAACTAGAGAACCTTTGAGGACCATCCTGACTCCGTTGATTCTTAAATCTTTGCTCAAATATGCATAGAGGCCGCCTGTTGATTCCTTACTCTCACTTCCTTCATTTCATTGGATTCCGTCCCTTCCTTTGAATTCATCAGTTAAATTAAACCAATTCAAATCTTATGCATTCTTCATATTACTTGATGATGCCACTGAAATTCTCCTTCCTTCTATGCCACTTCCTCCCCTTCCTCTCCACCTACACTCCCCTGGACCTGTCACCACCTACAGCAGGACTGAGATGCAGGAAGCCAGGCTTTTGGATGCTTGAGTAAGAGTTCTTGACATTCAAGGGGACACCCCACATTGGACTTCCCAATACAAATCTCTGTTTCACCCAGGTCTTTTCCCAGCCAGGGTTGCAGAAAACCTGAAGAACTGCAGGCTTCAAAGAAAGGACCTTGCAGCATAAAGTAGCAAAAGGTGTCTGCACCCTGAGCCTCCACTCCAAGTTGAACACTTAAGGTGTGGATCACAGAGACAAGGGTTTAGTCCTAGAACCAGGACAACTCAAATGTCTTGATTCTCTTTTCTCCTTGGCTCTCATAGTCCCAGGAAGTATTCATTTTTCCAGAGGTTCAGAGGCGAGGAAATATCCTAAAGAAATAGTGCAAGTCAGGCCTGGCAGCTAGAGCAGGAGCCCTGGCTCATGGTCCCTCCCCTGCTTGGCACTTGACCGTGGCCCCCTAGAGTTTGTATCTACTATGCTGTTTTTCAGAAGAATATGAGGAGCAGTACTCAGAGGCCAGACTGCTGGGGCAGACCTTCCGCTCTGCTGATGAGGCCCCTGAGCCCACTCCCAGCCCAAGGCCCCAGTCTGCCAGGCGTCTGGAGTTTGTATTGATGGTGAGTTGCATCTTCCCCTGCCTGGGAGAGCCAGTGCAGAGCTCGCCCTGCACCCATCAACAGGGGATCTTGAGCTGCTTACATTATCCACTGGATATTGCTGCTCATCTCTGCTCACCAGCAGAGCTACCCTGAGGTTTAGCCCATATGGGTCTTTGCCACTAGGTGTCTGGCCTGGCAGCCTGTCCATGTTCTCCTGCCTCCCAGACGAAGCCTCCAACCAGCCTGCCAAGACAGCTATCCTGTGGGCATGACTCATCTCCAGTCAGGAGCACACCCTTCCCATCACCTTCTTTCCCAACAGCCTACAAAACAGCAGCTGAGAGAGGATGAAACTACCACCCAGGGTGTGAGGGCCCCTGAGGCCTCCCTGAGCCTGTCTACCACAGCCGACAAGCAAGTAGCCTGGACTATCCCCTTCCCTCTGCCCATCCTAGAGGAGAAGCGGTGGCTTCAGCCTTGTTCCACGCACTCTGACATTGTGCCCATCAACATCTCTGGTAGAGTTGCTTAGCACCACCTCTGTTCGCTTCCCCACCATGCCAACTACAGACCATCCTCTCCAAATGCACTGGATGCTGGGGGAGGGAGCAAGACTTTCTCTGCTACTGGCTCACCCTGCACTGTCAAGGTCATGGCTCCTGCCAGGGAATGGAGGCATGCAGAAGATGGGGCTATGGCTGCTCTTTCTTCACTCTACTAGCACTTCCACACTAACTGAGACCATCTGATAGCAAACAAAATGTTCTTAAAGAAAACTCTGAAACTTTATGAACTTGAATGCTCTTTGGAGCGTCCATGGATATTTAAAGTTTGTGAGTTGTGTTTGGGTTGGGGAAAAGAAACTTATCTGCCAGAATCCATGTTTGGTGTCTGAGGTAAAGTGTTGGGGTTCAGAATGTTGATGATAAAAGGTAGGCTCATACCTAGGGTGCATACCATGGGCCTGATGGCACTTTAAGTGGACACTCAGTCTTTTAGTGAGATGGGTCTCATCAACTTAAGCATGGCAAGTATTTAGGAAGGGAAGTAACAGAAAGGGACCAAGGCCCAAAAGGCCAAAAGGGAGGGCAGTACTACCTCAAAAGTGGAGAAAATGATGTATGTAGCTTAGTTGGATGTGGCTTTGGGAACATGTGACAGTTGTTATTAATTTGTGCTCCACATTCCATTGACTGTAAGTGGAAGAGGAGGAAGCTTGGTCATTTCAGAAGGAAATAGGACCAGCAACCCAATGAAATCAAGACTTCATGACCTAGAGGGACCAGAGGCATCGTGTGATCTAGCATTGTCTAGTGGTATGCTGGGAAAAGTTGATTAAGATGATGAGGATACCTCTGGTCACATGTGGTGACGCTCTCTGTATATGGGGCCATCCAGCGCCATTGGTGTCATCTCAGGAAATTAGAGGAAGAAAATAGAGCTCACAGCCTAGGGAGATATACAAAGAGGAGTGATGGTAGGCACTTTATTTTTAAACTTCTATCTTACTCTCAACAAGGCTGGCCCTGAGCTTTGTCCATGGAGTCACATATGGGAGGAGGGTACCATATGCAGCTGTGAAGCTGTGAGGGGTGAATTTGGTTAGCCAGCTATTGAATGAGAGACAGTGAGGGGAGAAGCATACTTACCCCCTGTCTCACCCTGACCCTGTCCCAGCAGTTCCACAGGAATAAAGACTGACCCAGTGCTTTAAGAGAAATAGATCCCAGTCACTGCCCAGGGGTGAACTTTGACAAAATTTAATCAAAGGCTGGAGGACAGACTGCCAGGCTGCTTCCTAGATGAAGGGGGAGGCAAGGCAGCTTCTGGGAGACACTGTCCTCTGACCAACGTTAAGGCTTTTTTTAAAAATATATTTTTTATTGATTTTATAGAGAGGAAGGGAGAGATAGAAACATCCATGAGAAAGAAAAATCAATCATCTGCCTCCTGCATGCCCCACACTGGGGATTGAGCCTGCAACCTGAGCATATGCCCTGACCAGGAATCAAACCATGACCTCCTTGTTTATGAGCCAACACTCAACCACTGAACCACACCGGTCAGGCAAAAGGCTTTTTTTTTTCTTTTTTTTTAAAGAAAAGATTATGATCAAACAATATCTATTCTCAACCTGTCTCTCTAAATCAGTGGTTCAGGATGTACATCTGAATAATCAACTACCTGGGGAGTTTGAGAAATAGCTTCTACCTGGGCCCTCCTCCCAAAGACTTCAATGTTCTGGGATGGGGTTCAGGTATTGGAATTTCAAAAACTGTTCAGTTAATTTCGATATGTAGTCAGGATCGAAAACCATGGCTCTCAGCTACCTAAGACTCACAGGTGACCCTGGGTAAGGCCAATGTATGCCTTGAGGCTCTGGGTGTCTGAGGTCATGTTGGGAGGGACGTGGAAGAAGGGCCACCTGCCTGGATGCTACTCATGCTCATCGCTACTGCCATCATCCCTTCTCTCTACCTCAGGCCATTCCCACTGTACTGTAAACAGAAACCAAGATGCACCCAAGTGTCTTTATTTTGGCTACAGGGCAGCAGTTCGATAAACATGCAAGTTTGCGACACTCCTTGTTTAACACAGAAACAGCCGTGAACCCCAAGTCCACCCTGAGGCGGAGGCGGACCATTATTGGATTCTCTAACTTTCCCCAGCGAGATCAAGGTGACCCCATCACAGCTGATTCCCCAGACCCTTCTTCCCCTTTTTCTCTCCCACCAATTCTGCCACCTGGGCGGTATTGTGGTTATGGAAAGAATAATTTGGGGGAGGGGGCTTTGGACATCCTGAAAAGCCAATGAGGTGATTAAATATAGCCAAGGGTCTTTGGTCAAGGGGAGGAGCCGAATATGAAGAACAGGACTCCCAGGCTATAAATTCATTATGTTATTCTTTCTCATAATAATTGGAATATCACCATATATGTCAAGTTTAGGCAAGTAGGTAAATGGGGGAAGCATCACTAAAAGAACCATCTTGGCAGAATCATTATACTGTTAAATGAATGCTGTCCAAAGAGAACAGGCCTTGGCCAGGTTATATAACCTCTCTGAGCCTCAGCTTCTTCATCTTTAAATTGGGGATAACGATGCCACTTGATGGAGTTGCTGTGAGGATTAGAATCATTGTGTATAATTTGCCTACCATGTGCCTGGTACATAGTATGTGTTCAACAAAGGGTGACTGTTACTGTAAATTATCATAGCAGTAGAAGTAGTAATAATAATGATTATAGAACAGTAATGATTGTGTGTATGAGTAATCTTTGAGGATTCTGAACATCTAAACGGTTGCCTCACATCTGTAGATTGTCTTAAGTATCTCATGTTGCAAACCTAAAAAATTACAGGTGCCAAAAATGCAACCAGACTCTGGGCTTCCCAACTGTGGCTTACTCCAAATTCATTTCTGGGGCTAAAAGTCACACAGTGCTGTCCTTTATAGTTCAAAAACTTTTGCTTTCATCTCAGGAGAGGTGAACTCTGAGGTCTGTGATGGTTTCATGAACCTGGGGTAAAAGGCCTGGAAAACCTAAGGTAGTCCCATCTGCCACTTCAGCTCCAAAAGGAAAAATCAAAGCTGGAAAGTCTTTGGAAGCCATCTGGATAATTCAAGGCCACCCTGTGACTCACCATGTCAGGATGGTCAAGGACCCAACTTCCCCCGCGCTCTTATCTATGAAAGGAAGAACCAAGGAATTCTGTCCATGTTGTTGGCAGATGCTTCTTGGCAAAAATTTAGTGCTGCCGGGGGATCCCTGGCTATACCACTAATGTTCTGTTTTTCCCTCCTCCAGGTCTCAGCAACAGCCTCACAGGCAGGTCTACCAGCTCAGACATCAAGCCCAGTTATTCTATTCCAGAAGGTGTTCATGGAAGAGTTTCAGTTGGTCAGGAAGCTCGTTTGCCAAATATCATCTCACCAGTACTGAGAAATCCTTCTAGTGATCCAGACAAATCTCTCCAGGTGTGTGGTGGCACCAAGCCTCTTGGCATGGAAAGCATTGGGATGGTGTATAGTGTCCCCACTTCTTGCAATGGACCAACTGAATCTACATTCTCTGCTTTGTGGAAAGGAGATGCTGTCACCTATATGACTCCAAGTGCAACCAGTCAGAGCAATCAAGTCAATGAACATGGAAAAAAACCTTCTTCTGGGAATTCATGGGTCTCTCTGCATACACTGCCACCTCTGGTTCCTAAGGAGGCTGCTGCACTCCTTGTCACTCGTGATAACCCAGCAGGATGCAGTGGATCAGCTGGCTACTCTGAACACCCTACTCAACAAAGACAAGTATCAGAGCGACCCTTCAAGATTGGCCTTCTGACTGGTGGCACCTCAAGGCTGGAGACAGGCCCAGGTGGGACCAGCAGGTTCCGGGAGCGGTCACTCTCTGTACCCACAGACTCAGGCACCACAGATGTAGACTATGATGAGGAGCAGAAGTCCAGTGAAGCCTGTGCCCTGCCTTATGCCAGTACAAATTCTGAGGGCAGTAACAGTGCTGACAACATTGCCTCCATTAGCTCCCAGCAAGAGGCCCACCACAGAAGGCAGAGATCCAAGAGTATCTCACTCAAGAAGGCCAAAAAGAAGCCTTCCCCACCAATGCGCAGTGTCTCACTGGTCAAAGATGAACCAGTCCTCTTGCCAGAAGGTGGATCAGCACTACTCAAGGACCAGAGGTCCAGGAGCCTTTGCCTCTCCTTGGAACACCAAGGACATCATTCATCCCAGGGTCACCCAGCTGTGCCCATCTTCAAAGACCCAGAAGATTCACAATTCTCCCAACACTGGTATCTTACTGACTGGAAGTCTGGTGACACCTACCAGTCCTTGTCGAGCTCCAGCACTGCCACTGGCACCACAGTCATTGAGTGTACCCAAGTTCAGGGCAGCTCAGAGTCTCTTGCCTCCCCTTCCATCTCCAGAGCTACTACTCCTTCCCAACTCTCCATTGAGGTTGAGGCCAGGGAGGTAACATCTCCAGGAAGGCCCACTGGGCTGATGTCACCGTCCAGTGGGTACTCCAGCCAGTCAGAAACACCAACACCCACTGTCTCCATGTCCTTGACCTTGGGCCACATGCCTCCTCCAAGTGGCAGTGTCCGGGTACGTCCAGTGGTACCCGAGAGGAAATCATCACTGCCCCCACCATCACCAATGGAGAAAGTTTCCAAGTCACGATTATCTTTTGACCTACCATTGACCTCTTCTACCTACCTGGATCTGTCTGGGATGAATATCTCCATACATAGCAAAACCAAGGTGAGCCGTCATCACTCAGATACAAATTTTGGAACCAAGATGGTCCAGAAAACCGGCCCCAATCAGCCAGTCATGCCCATGGTTACTCAGTCTGACCTACGTTCTGTCCGCCTCCGGTCAGTAAGCAAATCTGAGCCAGAAGATGACATTGAGAGCCCTGACTATGGTGAGGAGTCAGGAGAAGTCTTTACCTTACTAGAGAGAAAGACGAGACCTCCCATAGCTGAGAAACCCCCGCTGGCCCGAAGGCCTCCAAGCTTGGTTCACAGGCCACAGTCTGTCCCTGAGGAGTACCCATTAACTTCGCCTACACTGGCTATGACCCCTCAGAGCTCAGTTCAATACATGAGGCCATTCCCTCCAGACATCTACACGGTGGTGCAGAAACCAAAGTCCTCCAGCTTCCCTGAGGCCAGAAGCCCACGGGAGTCTACAGCACCCTCATCTGTTGTTTTTACACCTTTTGCCGGTTCCTCTGGTGCTTTCTGTTCAGGAACACAGCAACCTCTCCAGGGAAGTACAGAGGATGAGGGCCCGAAAGTGAGAGCTCTATCTGAAAGAATTGGCCTCCAGAGCCAGGAACAAGCTGAGAAGAAGAAAAGCAAGATTCCACCTCCTGTACCAAAAAAGCCCAGCGTGTTATATCTGCCTCTCACCTCACCCACAAGTCAAATGGAGGACTATGTTGCTGAACCAAGGCTGACTGTCAGCCCCATCATCACCCTGGAAGAAGATGCCAAGTGTCCCCCGACTGGTGACCACCTGAAATCATCTGGTACAACAAGGACAACTTCCACACCACAGGCTGATGATGGAAGGGAGGCAAGCCCTCCAGGTTAGTAAACTATCTGATGGCTTTTCTTTTCAATCCCAGGAGAGATGATGGTGAGAATGTAGTTCCAGAGACAGAAGCCCATGATCCTGACCCTGGGATGACCAAATTAGTAGGGGCACCTCTTGAGGGTTTAGGTTACTCTAAATGGGGATTGGGACTGGCTCAGGAGTAGATCTCCAAAGCTCAGTTTGAGGCAGCCTACTCTGGAACCCCCAGTGCAAAGGTAATGAAATTAAACTAGGTCTTAGCACCCTTGGACCTTAGGAGCCCATTTACCTAATCAGGCATGCATCCCCTGACCTAGGAACTCTCTACATCACTGTACAGTACTTTTCATTAGCCACACTGAATTTAGTTTCTTGCATGGGACTTATACTCTCCCAGGCTGAGGTCAAGTGCCGTGGTGGGCTTGCAGGCTTCTGAAGCAATGCAATATGTACCAGCAGCAGATTTTCCTAGTGCTTTTGAGAGGAAATGGAGCTCACTTTCTTGGATGTTTAGCTCTTTCTAGAACAAGAAGACTAGGCTAGATAAAATTTCTCATCTTTTTTTTTTCTCCTGTCCCTTTTTGTTTTCATTGTGGCAAAATACACATAACATAAAATTTACCACCTTAACCATTTTTAAGTGTACAGTTCAGTGGTGTTAATTATATCCACAATGTTGAGCAACCATCACCACCATCCATCTCCAGAACTCTTTTCATCTTGCAAAACTGAAGTCTACAACCATTAAACAGTAACTCTCCATTGCCCTCTCCCTCCAGCCCCCGGCAACCACCATTCTGCTTTCTGTCTCTGAATCTGACTACTCTAGGGACCTCATATAAGTAAAATCATGAAACATTTGCCCTTCTGTGACTGGTTTATTTCACCTAGCATAAGATCCTCCAAGTTCATCCATGTTTCTCACTCTTTTTTTGAACTCTTAACACCAAAATCTTTTGGCCTTCCTTGAGTTGATTTGGACTTTCAAAATAAAATAAGTCATTGTGACTAAAACATGCAAACAAATCAAAGCCATAGATAATTTTAAAATATTCATCCTTAAACTCCAAAGGCTCCCCCTGAGATTCAGAAAGGTCATACTCCCATCCATTGGTTGAATCATTGCTTAATTGCTCTCAGATCCTTGATCTTTAAAAATGACACATTTAAAATAAGAAAATGCTCAATCAACCTATTGTAACAGAAGAGGCATGAGAGAATAAAGACCCAGGCTTGATCTTTAGCACTGAGTCCACCTTGGCCAAATCACTAACCTTATGAACATTATGTTCTTTGAAAAATTGAGACATTGAGAGTCTCTGTCCTGCACCCATCAGTAGATGGGTGGACAGAGTTGCATTGAACATCAAATGAAATACATATGATAATGTGCTTGGTCCTCACTATTGTGGTCAAAATAATTCCTTCTGGTTCTTATACCTAGGGAGTACTATGGAACCAAGTACTGAAGAAAAAAGTGTTATCAGTGATAAAACAGCTGAATGGATTGCAGAAGATGATGATGATGTGTTTGTGGCTTCACGTACAACTGAAGATTTATTTACTGTGATACACAGGTCTGGACCAATTTCCTTAGTTCCTATTGTAATCATTTTCACTTTTTATACCAAAAGACAAACTGCTACCTCTAAGCAGCCATTAGAATTGAAACTAGATACTTGACTTCAGATTCCCACATATGTGAAAGCAGTCCAGGATCTCACATCACCAATTCACTGACATCTTTGGATGAAATGGAGGAGGGGCAGGGAAAGGAGGACCAGGTGCCAAGAGGCCTCTTGTCTCCTAGCAACCGCAGGACCTATTGTGGCTTTCTGCTCTCTTACAGCTTTGTATGCAAACAGAGACATTTACCATATTTGCCGGCGTATAAGACGATTTTTTGGCCCTGAAAAATATGCTTCCAAGTGGGGGGTAGTCTTATACGGCGAGTATATAACAAACTCTGTATTTTGAATGGAAATGTTAGGGGGTCATCTTATATGCCCAGTCTCTTATACGCCGGCAAATACGGTATTTTTCAGGGCCAAAAAATCGTCTTATATGCCCGCAAATACGGTAACCCTTTATAGAATTCCTTGTACCAAAAAATCTTATCAAGAAGTGAAGTGTGGGGGGGGTGAGGGGGAGTGAAGTGGGCATCGGCCAAGTATCAAAGCAAGAATATAGGCAAAGGGAGGCCAGATGGGGATTCAGTTATTGGACAGGGGCACAAAGTGGGGGCTTGGTGGGGAAGAAAGGACCCAGTTGTTGGAGCTAGAGTACCAGTTCAGAGCAGGATCAGCTCCCAGGCTGTCTTGATTCAGAGTCACTGATCTTCTAGCCTTGACTCCTTAAATTCTTCTTGGGTCCCAGAACCTGGGCAGGTCTGAGCCTGCAGGCACAGGCCAATGACTCCAGTTGCAGGCATTGAAACGAGTGAAGGGTTGCCCAGCCAATGTGACTCTGTGGTTGAGTGTCAGCCTATGAACCAGGAGGTCACGGTTTGATTCCCAGTCAGGCACATGCCTCAGTTTCAGGCTCAATCCCCAGTAGTAGGGGGCATGCAGGAGACAGCCGATCAATGATTCTCTCTCATCATTGATGTTTCTCTCTCTCTCTCTCTCTCTCTCTCTCTCTCTCTCTCTCTCTCTCAAATCAATAAAAATATTTTTTAAAAAGAAAAAGAAAGTGTAGGGAGATGGGGCCAGACAAGGGAGCAAAGGGACTCAATGGTGAGAGAGAAAGCTGGTGAGTATGATTGCTTGCAAGGCTGCTGCATAGAAGTTCCCAGGTCATGTCACTGGCACTCATGAAGTTATATGAAGCATTAGAAAATGTCCATACAAATTCACTCAAAGCAAAACTTCTCTTATTTAGGTCCAAAAGAAAGCTGCTTGGCTGGAAGGAGCCCAGTGACGCCTTTGCCGGAGGCAGCAGACCGAGCTCCCACTCACCAATAAGGAACACAGCTGATTCTCCAATTAGTGAGCCAGCTGCCTCTGCGGGGTCAAGCGGCAGTACCAGCCTAGATGCTGGCAGAAACGATGATTTCAAGGCCTTGTTACAGAAGAAAGGAAGTAAGGCAACTCCAAGGTCCCGCCCCTCAGCAGCTGAACTGCTGAAGACCACTAATCCACTTGCTCGGAGAATTATTGCACAGTTTTCAAAAGACCAAGACACCACCGGTGGTCCCAGTACCTAAGCCCTGGGTTGAGCAAGTAGGGTTCAGTTACTAAATTGAGTATGAAAAGGGGAGAGAGGAAGGGTTCTAAAAAGAAACCATGGAAATAACAAAAGAGTCTACATTTCTATTACTTAAACTCACACTCTGGACAGCAGGCGAGAGACTACTTTGTCTAGAAATCATCAGGCACTTTAATCATATGCAGATTCTTATGTTTTCATACTTAAAATTTTGCCATTATTGACTACAGATTTTCTTATTTTCTGCCAGTGGTGTGCACCAAGAAGAAATTCTCAGATGCAAGGGCACACATGCATCTTTTCAATGAATGGCCGGCTGCTCCATCCCTGGGCCCTGTTACTGAGGAGCACAGTGTGAGAGCAGATTGGGGGCTGTCAAACCTGGGGAAATAGGGAGCCGTTGTTGATTATTTACTTCCTTGGTGGGGCCTTAATGACTTGTGTGGAGAAACAGAAAGACTCTGATGCCTCTTCAACCACAGTTTAACTCTCTCCCACTAGAGGTTTGCAGGTGTGCGCTTATTTTGGCATGAGTTGATTGGATGGCTTTTGTGCAAAATATGAATGTTACTTTATCCTGAACTTCATGCCCTTTTCAGTTTGTCTACACGGTGATCAGGGTGATGAGTTTTGATAACGTACAGACCCTTCCCCCCCCAAGCACACCCCTTTGCTAGAAAAGGTCAGAACCTGGTTACTTTGAATGAACCAAGCTCAGCCAACAAACAAAGCAGCCGTTTGTCCACTCTGATCTATCTGAGGTAACTTGCATGCACACCTTTAGACCCTTCTAATGTCTGTCATCAATGATAGCTAAAATCTATGCCCAGCTTATGCTGCATTTGAAGAACTCTCATTTCATTATCATATAGCATTCATTACAGGAAGTAATTAGCTGAACTAATGGCGTCATCAAAGGCTCAAGGAGTAGAGAAAGTAAGTGTAACTTGACCACAACCATTCAAATCAGATTGTGGTTTGTTCTGTTTAAAGGAAGTCTTACTATGGTCCAGAACTGAGAATGTATAAACTAAAAGGATACATCCAGAATCTAAAAGGCAGCCTTGCAAGTTGCTATGGCCCATAACACAAAAAGGCCTAATTAGTTAACCATATGGGGAGAGAGGGTAAGAACTGGGTAAATGGGATGCTGATGTAGCCCCAAAACAATCATTGTGACTCCTCTTGCCCAACCCCCAAGGCACTAGGTCTTCTTTTCAGTTCAATTTTCTAAGCAAATCCAGAGCAGTTATTCATTTGATTTTCATGTCTGGTTTCTGGGAGGTTGGGGGAAAAACAGACCAAGAATTGAACAACAAAAAGAACTGGTTGAGCAATAATGGAGAGGTATTTGTCCACTGTCCAAAGAGGGGGAAAGAAGTCAAATGAAATAGTGTTCTGTTTCACAAAGATATTTCCCTTACCCTTTACTTCTTCACACACACCCCCACAACAGATTCACTAGTCAACAACCTCCTGGAGGTTTCCGAAACTGCCCCAGAGATAAGCCGATCTTGATTTTGATAGATGGTGGTGCTCACCAGTAAGAAGTAAACTCTTAGCACAGCTGCTCACACTCCAGAGAACAGAGCAGCTGAAAAACTACACTGTGTGCTGAAAAGACTTAAGCCTCTCACACAGAAGCCCTGGGCCTAGGTACTTGGTTGGTACAGTTCTGAATTCTAGACTTTTGAGTACAGACCAGACCCACCCACTCCCTTGCAATCAGCACTTTCTCCTGATTTAGACCAAAGCCACGTAATAAAATAAACAACAAAATCCCAGATGCTTTGTAAAGAATTAAAACTATTTGGTTTGTGGTATGGATGTTGAGGATAGAGAGCAAGTCATTCTCAACATAACAGAAGGATCTGACCAAATTTCAGGGGTTTTACCGGTAGTAAAATAGATTCATTACTGGCCTTAATTTATATATGAATGCCACTCTTGTCTGTCCCAGTCTCAGAATTCCAAAAGTTGCAAACATCTTGCTCTGTAGAGAAATGAAGGAGAGTTTGTGCTTTTGCCTAACGAATAAAGAACAGCCAGGGCCTTCTTAAGAACCATTATGAATAGCTGAACTTTAAAGCCAAGTATGAGACTCACATCGTTTAGGACTTGCCACTTCTGCTGATTTTTCTGGAAGCATCTTGTTTGCTACTTCTTGTGGGTTTTGCCTCTCCCCTCACCTTGCTGTCTCTAGTGGATTCACCAAAAGATTCTAAGCTAAATTCACTGATACCTTTATATTTTCCAATTACCTTGAGTCTTACTTTCCTCTACAATAATCTGTATGCCTGGATTTTTTAGAACATCTTCTACATCATCACTCTGGCCCTCAGATGCTCAGTGGTGTTCCCATTAGCACAAGAGCATTTGGGGCTAAGATTTTATGGTCAGAGGTAACATTGAGGACTGGAAATATTTACTTAATGTTTTACAACAGGTGGACCTAGTTCCAAACAAACAACCAAACTACTATTCCTACCAATCATCAATGAACAGAACACTGGACATCTTTTCTACTCCTAACATTCAACCTCTCTCCTCCCCGCTTGATTATCCGAACACCAACTCTCTCTCCTACCTATGCGCAACCCACAGTATTTTCTGCCTTCTGTACCTACTCTGCTGAAACTGGAGAAGAGAGGCTGAAAGCCCCCCCCTCCCGAAAGGCTTTCAGAGAACCTACTACTGCCACTATTACTAGTGTGATATTATTAGTGTGAAATAATAACAACAATTTTTGAAGGCAGAATACAGAAGAGGTGCAAGTGAAATGAAGTTGGCCCCAGGGGGTCAGCTAACAATTCAAGTTGTTTCTATCCCCTTGTTTCCTCTGATTCCAACTAATAGCAGCAGGTGGCTCTGTAGACTGACTTCAGTCCAGTAAGGAGAGCAGGAAGTCAACCCCAGGAGAGGTTAGTTGGTAGCTAAAAGTGCTTTGCACTTATTTGTGGCATGGATGTTGAGGATAGAGAGCAAGTCATTCTTAACCTAACAGGAAGCTTCACTGGTGTCTCTTCTCCTTTGTCTGCTTCAGTCTCTCTCCTGGGACTTCCACCTGGCCTCAGCTTGTCCCTTATCTGTAATCCCTGTAAATTGCTTCCCTAGCTGACAGCTTTCCCTTTAAGGAGGCAAGATCAAGGCAGCAAATTAATTTATGTTAGCTTAATGGCCACAAATTGACCAGTTGATCTGGAGACTTCACATTGAATTTGCAAAAACAGATGAGATTCCACAAGCATTTTACCAGACATCCATTCTGACTCTCTAGAGTCTAGAAAACATGATTAGGTTGCTAACTCACTGTATCATCCATCTGAACAGATCTGGCCAAGCACCTGCCCTCTTTCTCATAAATTAACTATTCCCTAAAAGGATGAGTTCATGGTCAGTGCTTTTTTTCCTCACCATTGCAGCCTTTCATTCTCACCAGGTCTGTAACACAGTGGTGACCTTTCACTTTAATATTATTTGCCAGGGCCAGGACTAGAGTGAGGTGACTGAGGCGCCTGGGGCGCAAAGTTTAAGGAGGTGCCCAATCTCAGGGCTGTGCAAGTGCCTTACCCTCATCCTGGCCCTGCGATTTGCACTCCATAAAGTATTATCAGTTTATCTTCTTCCAATGAACAAGCATGGTTCTTCTGATTTGGGGGATAATTCACTACCTGTTGTTGTATCAAATGTCTTTATTGCTATTTTTCACTGCTATAAACCTTCGTATGCTTAGACATAAAAGAATCTTCATTATTATCAGAAAACATGGTTGCTTTCTAAGTAATTTTCTCCAAGTGGCAAGTTAGTGCCCATTTTAGTAAGGGATGCTGACAGGATATCCCATCAGCAAAACAGTGAATGAGTTGGAGGTCTGTCATTGGAATCCAAGGTTTATAGTTTCTGCTCCATTTCCCCCAGACCTTGCTTTCCAGCACCAACTCTTCTGAGTGCCTCCTAGTTTGCGCTCTTCCTAGTTAAGAAAAGCATGCTCTCAGGAAAGAAATACATTTATTTACTTTGGGGTTATAAGGCTTAATGCTACCTCTTTTGAAGGTCATTTGCTGTTTAACAAGGGTTTTAAAAGCCTTACACCAAAGGAATGAAATTCTACTATAGAATTTTAGGCATCAATTAGTTGCAGAAGTGGTGGGTGTTTTGTTTTGTTTCTCACCATCAAATGCCAAATTACTTGACAGCTAACTCCAGACTATAGAAAATACCTAAATCTCCTGGTGTTATTTTAGTAAATTACCGGTAATCAATTCAATCATCCTGATACCCAGTGCTGTTCAATATGGTTCTTACCAAGAGATTCTCACAAATACTATCAAATGCCACTGAAAAGGCCTAGATAATTCATATTGTACATTAACATTTTCTCACAAGTGGAATTAATACTATTTATCATTTGAGTTAAAAAAAGGGGGGGGGATTTAAATAGTTTGTGAAGACGTGTCCTGTTTGTGAAAGGTGAAACTGTCCAATATTGTCTGATTAATGTCAGTCGTCCAGTATTGGTGGTGATTATTAAACTTATTAGAGGTACAGCTTTATTGAACACAAGCCTCTGCTCCCTGCCATCTGTTTTGTGCTATCACTTCAGCTTGGTGTGAGAATGAGACCAGATCTATACCACAGCACCCACTCCCTCCAAAGCCTTTGTGTGTGTTTCAGCTATAAGTGATTAAGCATTTAAAAGGACAAGAGAGGGGAAACGAGGTACAAAGAGCTGCTTTTGTCAAAGGGCAGCAAAAAAAATCTAATTATTTAAACAATGACATTAAAGAAATAGTTTTAGAATACTTGGAAAGAGATTTATAGAGGAATACAGTAGTAAATTGTTATAGACACACATTTGAGATGCTTTTCATATGTTTAGGAAAAAAGAATTTGCCTAAGTAATTGTTTGTGTGAAATAGGTCTATACTTTGTTCAGTAAAGCCCCCAAATTTAAACCAGTGGCTATCAAAGAGTGATCCCAGGACCAGCAGCAGCCCTGGGATATGTGTGGGAGTGGGTGTGCATGCGCATCTATCCCAGTGATGTTACTTCTTCAAGCCCCTGGATCACTGTAGATAGGACTCTCCAATGATTCTAACCTCCCAATCATTTCTGCTATCTTTACTAGTAGAGTGATCAGTCTATGGCTAAGTGATATATTTTTTCATGTTGGTCAGGTATGTGTTGCTTAGTGTTAAGAAATTATCAGATTAAATCAACTACTTGCTCAACCTGCAAAAAATATTTTATTTAACTTAGCCAGCATATCTGGCCTGTTTTTTACTTAAATTTTTTAAATTCACAAATAGGGAAAAAGAAAAGATGTTATATTTGTTTGGTATTGCTGGTTGTTCTCTAGAAGGGCTCTGGCAGAAGTATATTTGATTGTAAGATTTTGCCTCAATAGTGAAATTTGATATCAATAAATTCTCAAACAAAATATGAACTGAAACAACCAGTTAACTCCTCTCAACCTCTCTTGAGTGCCAAGTTTTGTAGAAATTTATTCCTTACATGATGTTGAGCTTTTTTTAATGTCCAATTTTATAAAATGTTATGCATGCAAACAAAGCATCATGCTCCTTATACAAGTCACCCCCAAACTCATTTTCTCCTCAGTATGTACGATGGTGAAGAAATATCAATATGTATGTTCTTACCTCTCCTGACCAATTGTAAACTGCAAATCTTTTCATTACTTTTTAAACAAGATATATTTACTCTGGCTAGTAGTTAAAATTTTATTCTTTTTATTATATTGCATTGCTACTTTTTTTTTCTACTGACTCCAAAACTTACTTTGGGGAATAGTTGTCATTTCTAGATTATTGTATTTATCTTATGCCTATATTTATCTGTAGTCATGGAATAATAGAGCTGAAAGGAACCAACTTCTCATTTTACAGATGAGGAACTGAGGCCCAGAAAGGTTAAATACCTTAAACAAGGTCACACAGTGGTATGACCCAGCCTCAATCTCAGGTCTCCTGTCTATGGGTCCAGTGTTTTTACATTTAAAGTATGACATTTATAGAAGACCCACAGCTGGCTTCTACTTTTATGACACATGAATTTCCCAGATATTTCAGTGAAATAATGTATATGCTTTCATGAAAATGATCAAGAGTTCTTTAGCTCATGAATCCAAAGACAAATTTGATTTTCAGTTTAGAAATAGTAATTCCTTCCAAATTCAGAATATGTGCTCTATGTTGTACAATGAATGTTTTCCTTCAAGGCTGTTTGAAAAATTATTGTTTTGGATAAAATTCCATATTTTAGAAGAGAAGCTTCCTATGTAATGAATCTTTTAGTGATTTCTTTTGAAAAATAACGAAGAATCCTCTTGTCAATGTCTCCTAAAAGCCTATACTTTTTTTAATGTGAACTTTTGTAACTGGTGTTTATTTAAAGTAGGGCAAGGCAATATAGGCTTTCCTAGAATCTACTTTATTCTTCCCTTCTTAAACTTTGTGAGATTTTTCAGACTGTTAGATGCTCACGAGACACTTAGTTGTGCTCTAAAAGCTTTACCTAGCTTGATATTTTATCAATCCCTGGGCTCAAACTCTGTTGCCATCTTATCAAACAAAAACAGAATTCCCTAATCAACACTAAGTTCTGCATGCAGTCTCTTTTCTAGAACATTCTTTGACTACTTCTCATTAGTGTGATTGTCTCCTCAGCTATTCTTGGGTTTCCCTCAATAATTCATGCATAACCTTATTGTTCTGTGGAGTTTCAGGCAGTGATCTTTTAGGCCTATCTTAGTGATATGGAGTATTTACAGATATTTCCATTTACAGATTTTTCCCTTTTTTCTCCTGGACCTTTTCTGGTTTGTC
The DNA here is from genome assembly GCA_963924515.1 of Vespertilio murinus. Classification (NCBI taxonomy): domain Eukaryota; kingdom Metazoa; phylum Chordata; class Mammalia; order Chiroptera; family Vespertilionidae; genus Vespertilio; species Vespertilio murinus. The sequence continues at coordinate 38,105,025 of OZ004710.1, forward strand.
TTTTCAGGTTTAGAGGATGGTGGTATTTTCCCTATCATCCAGACCAGTGGTTGACAAACTTTTCTGGAAAGGGCCAGATAGTAACTATTTTAAGCTTTGTGGGCCACATGGCCTCAGTAACTAACCAATTCTTCTTTTGTTGTTGTTTGATCTTTCAAATGGTGTATTTACACCTTAGAAATACAAATACCATTATTAGCTCTTGGGCCATACAAAGCCAGTGGCTAGATTTGGACCACTTGTAGTTTGCTGGCCCTGACCCAGACCATCTTCTGTGACCCACCCCATGTGATCACTGGTTTGTGTACTGGATAATATGGCTCACAAGCATACACAGAGGTGGATGGAGAAGAGCCGCATATGCCAACCATTACTTTCAATAGGGTGCCCTTTATGACTTCTCTGTCTCTCCCTCCACCTATCTATCTATCCATCATCTATCTATCTCTCATTTTCACTGACTACCTTGGTGTAGGAACCCTCACTGTTTTCTCTAGCCCTCCTATCCTGATTATCCAATGTGCCTCTGCTTCCTTAAGTTTGGAGCAAGCTGGCAGGGAAGAAAGGATTTCTGAGATTTCTTATTTCTTTTGTCCCATCATTAACCCAAAACTGTGGTTCATCAGTCCTACCCTGCCTCATACTGCCATCATGAGTTTAGGGCTGTCTCTAGAGAGTCCGGTGGCCCAGGCCATGAGATTCCAGTCCAGTCTACAACTTTCTAGGGAAATCACCAGCTGTTGATTTGGTCCCAATAGCTGGTTTTAAAATCCAGAATGTCCACATGTCCATTTTCTAATGTGATTTGGGCCTATTCTAGACTCAGCCCCAGCAAAACAATGAATTGTGAAGGTATTCTGTGCCCCCCGTTTTTTCTGGCCAAACCTCCTGTCTCCTGGGCCCCAGCTTCTGAGGACGAACTCGTTGGGATGCCCTGGGCAGCACCACAACCAGCAGGCATTCAACAGATTACCACCTTCTGTTTCCTGCACTTCTAAAAGGGTTCCTTAAAGCTTATTCACATCTCTCTCCATCTTTCTCCATCTCTATCTCTAATTCTGTTACTTGCCAGTCTAAAGGTCAGAGTCACATTTTAATATTTGCTTGTATAAACTTAGGGAGATGCAAGTGAATAGGAAGGTGTATACCTGTGTGCACAAGCATGGTTTCTCCACCTGGACTGTGAAGTCACATTCCCTAATGTGTATCTCTTACACACATGCACATACACCCTATCCAGTGCTCACAGCAGTTCTCTGGTCCAGATCCATGTCTAATGGGGCTGGTGAAGGAGAAGGTAATTGTGGGAGCTTCTGAGGCATCTCTCTTTTCTCATTGTTTTTTTCCTACTAACTTTTGCTGACCTCTCCCAAGAAATCATTTAAAGAAACTCCTCTGTGACAATTCTGAACAGGCCAACTTTCAGAGAGCTATGACTATCATTCATTGAGGACTCAGACATGCCTCTCAGACTGAAGATTTTTCTATCTAAGCAAATTTTTATAGGACCTTTAGCTTGCTTTTTGTCATTTGAGTCCAGGGATCTACCCACTTACTAAAATCTAAATTTTAAAAAGTCAGACACAAGTTACTTTCAGGATTTCCTAATTTGAAAGCACCCATGAAATAGCTTCTTTCTGCCTTGTGTTTAGGATTTCCAGACTTAGGAAAGGAAACAGGCTTGCACCTTGAAGTCTAAGGCAGCAAAAGTACCACACTTGCCAAAAACAAAATGAGGAAGAAGGATTGGTTAGTCCTACTATGCATAGTCAAGAGATGGACTTTTGTGAAGTTAGCTCTCAGGGTTCAATGCTTATTGTGTGCCAACAATGCACTTAATGGAAACAAGGGATAGTGGAATTTACAGACCAATATCCTAAACTGGAAGGCAGTGATGAGAATGTGTCCATGGATAAAAATTTCAAGAAGCAACAGAGACTAATAAAGATCAGAATCCTAGTCTTTCTAGAATTCCAACACAAAATGGAAGGGAACCCACTGTGGGTGATATTACAAATGGTTTTTATAGTCTTTCTTTTCTTTTTAAATAAAATCATTCCTTACTGGTTTGCTGCCATGAATTCATTGCATTCTTTATATAGCTAGAGCTGTTTGTGTCTTCTTAAAATAAACAACTTCTGTTAAAAATCATTTTCTGTTTCACTCTTTGTTTTCATAGTAGCATAGTGTTATTCATATACTAAGCCCAGTTCATGAGCATGTTTATTGACCACACAAGTATGGGGCCCACTCATGGAATCTGATTCTCATAAACCCCTGAGAACCCAAAACAAATATGTGGAACATGGTGTCTTGTAGAAACGTGGCACACTGAGCCAGGAACCTCAGCCAAATCTGTGTTCAAAGACTTTGTCTTGAGGATTCGAGTTCAACTGCTCATGGAGGCAACAAGGGGCTCTGGTGAAGTGGAGAGCAGTTACCAGGCTCCTGCGGGGAGGAGGTTGCCTTAGCAACTGTGCTCAGGACTGCTCTCCCCCTTTGTTCGCTGGCTCAATGAAACCACCCAGTATGGCAATCCAGTATGAGTTGGGACTGGGAGCAGAAAACAGACCAGATGCAGCCCAGATCACTTCCATCCCTCAAGTTGACCCTTGAATGTACCTACATCCAAAAGGAGATTTGATTTTTGTTCCCAACAGGCCCAGACCTCTAAGGCCTTGCAGCCAGCATGCTTGTCTCCCTAGGCCCTGTGCCAGCTCATGTTTCCAGATACCATCAGGCTGCTCTTCCCAAAGGACACAACAGAGCTGGAAACAACCTAGAAAGCTTACATGGGAAGGGAGAGAGGCCAGAGCTACACTCAGACAAGAACAGGTGTTAAGATTTAAGATAGGGTCAGAGAAGGAGGCTGGCTCAAGGTTGTCCTTATACAAGTAATACCTCTGTGATACTTTATAGGTCAGGATCCAGTGTTCACCCCGGCAGGGTCAGTGCCTCCTTCTGTCAGCACACCGTAAGTTGGAGAAGCTTTTAAGGTCTAACTCACAATGACCAAACTCAAAAGACTTATCAAGGGCTGGGGCTGGCATATTAATTAAGCAAAGAGAGAGAACACCTTTAAAGCACAGGTCATAAACACTGACTGAGTGGGCTGAACTGAATTTACACACATTGTTATACACAGTGGGGTTTTTTTTTTTTAATTCTTAAAAATCTAGATGTGGCACAACCTCTGCAATTCATCTAGTTCTCCACCACTCCCTGATGTTAAACCCAATCAGCTTCACTCATTTATATACGTGCCAGACCCCTGGAAGCACATTTGAGCCTGTGAGCTCTGTATCAAGGTATTGTTGCAGGAAGCAGGCTCTGGGATGAAGTTCGATATGCAAGGTGTTTCTTAGGGAATACCCTAAGTATCAAAATCTGTGGGAGAAAAGGGAAGGAAGCAGGGTTAGGCGGGAGATAAGGACAGCAATGCAGATACCACAAAGCCTTGGCTGTCCCAATGGAAAGCTTTGGCTTTAAAATGACCAATCAGAATTGTCCTGCACTGCGCCAAATTGACTGCAATGACCCTGTTTCAGTCCAACACTGGCTGTAGGCCACTCAGTTAAGGGCCTAACTTTGGGTGAGGTGACTCTTTCCAGCTGAGGCAATCCCAGAAGGCACTGATAGCTAAAGAAGGCTCTTTGCTGACAGCATTCCTGGCTGCTGGGTCAACAAGTCCATCCTTGAAGGGGAATCTGGGCAACAGAGTTCATTGTCCATCACAGGTATCTTATCTCCAGGAGCAGTACAGGTTAAATACTTACAAATTCTTACTTTCTGATTCCCACTCTTTATATAGTTGGTTTGATTAAGTACATAGCTTTCTTAAATTGTTGTCATCATCTCAGAGTACATGCCAGTAGCCTTAGTTGGATTTGGTGTTTCACAACCCTCATTAATGCCCATTAACAAATCCTTTCCAAGGGCATGTTGCATATGCAAATGGTAAGTCAATCCGTCATAAAGTACCAGGAATAATACTAGCATCTATCAAACACTAGCAATCTATCAAGCACCTATAATGGACCAGATACTGTGTGCTCTTCTATCCACTTTTTTTATTAACCCATTCAGTAAGAAAGTAATGAGCTCCTTCTACATGCCTAACAGAGTCTAGATGCTGAGAGTATAGTAGTGACAGATACAGACACCAGGCTGGTCCTCATGTAGTTCACAGGCCATTGGGACTGCTGTTGAGATTAGTTCACTTGGCAGCACTGGGGACCAGAACCAATAGGAGTCTTGTTATCTAGGAGTCACCATCCTGGGTATGAACTCCTCTGGTCATCTCTTTCCTCTCAGTACTTAATTTATACTACTCCAAGCTTCTTCTCTGCTACTCAACCTCCCACCATTCCCTTCCCTCCCATCTTTTTTAAACTGTGCCCATTGGAACCCCAATTTGGGGGACTAGCAAATAACCCTACAACCCAAGCAGAAAGTTTCCTCTGCCAACACCTTCCTTAATTGAAACCATACTTTGTTACTTAATTGAAACCATACTTTGTTCTGAGTCTCCCACTTCGCCTGTAGGCCTCTCCTCAGAGCTATTTTTCCCTCTACAAATACTTCTGTATCTGTAGGTGTAGGGGGGGTCCCTTTTTTACTCCCCACTGTACTTTCCAGACAGTGATTGCTGAACCTCTGAGTCACCTTCTTTTATACAGTTTTTCTTCCTAACCTAGACTGGTCAAATCCAGGGTCACTTCAAATCCATGTGAAAACTTCGTTGTAAATCCCTGGCTTGTCATTTCTTTGGCCTACTCACCTCTGATAACCTACTTTTTTTGCTCTAATCACCCACTATCAGGGTCACAAATAGACCTTATTATCCTCCAGAATTGCTATATTACTGAAATCTTACCTTCAACCCCCCACAATGTCAACTTCATTGAGACTTCCAACAAGTTAACCCATTCATTCATTCAATATTTAGTAGGCATCTACCAAAACACCAGGCATGGTGTTAAGTACTGAATATACAGCTTTGAATATGATAAGCACAATCTTTGCTTTCATGGAGTTCAGTCTATTTTTTCCTTATCTCTTAAACCTTCTCTCTATTCCAACTTCTTCCCAATTATTTCAGGTCTAGCATTTTGACCACTATCTTGTAAACATCCTCACATAGATCCATAATTTTAGATTATTAAAAAAACACAATTCTGTCCACATTCTCTGTTCCCATCACACAGGCTGCTATAAAAGACCACACACATAATTATGCAAACTGGTGCTCTCTTACCAAAAGGGACCCTTCAGCTCTGCTATATATATATATATATATATATATATATATATATATATATATATATATATACTTCTTGAGTCTTGGAAGCACAGGGCAGGAAAGAAGATGGCAGCCAGCAAAAGCGCAGTGAGGAAGAGAGTGTGAGTGAGTGAGGGAGCAAAAGGGGAGTGCATGGACATGTTGTGTGTGTGTGTGTGTGTGTGTGTGTGTGTGTGTGTGTGTGAATGTGAGTGAGGGACACTTAGATTCTGCAGGACTTTGGGGGGCTAGTAGACCAGGCTCCCTAGCCAGGCAGCCTCTGCTACCACTGCAATCTCTCTCAGGGTGGCTGACTGCCACAGAAGCTATGCCATCTTGAAGGGGAGAGATTCTATGACTGGGAGCCCTGCCTCACCTCCACCCAGGGTGCTCCTGGACACCAACATCCACTCCAGCCAGGGACCTGCTGCCTTGGCTGTGGACTCACAAACACTGAGACTCCTGCCTCCCCAGCCATGGGTTCCTGTGAGTTCTGGAGCATGCTCCCCTCCCACAAGCCAGATGGTTTATCCCCAGGTATGTCTACTACATGTAAACAACCAAGCTTTACTCAGAAACAGTGGGAACCAAGCCTCATGCAGCAACCCTGAGTGCCCATCTGTGCACAAAGAGCCGAGCCTTATGCAGTAACCCTAGACCCCACAATTGTGTTAGCCACCACCAAGTCTGACTCAGCAAACCTGCTCGCTGCAACTGAGCATAAGCAGCCAAGCCTTATGCAGCACCCCAGGTGCCTCACACAACAACCCCTGATGATAGATGCCACCAAGTCCAATACAGCAACCCCAGGAATTGCAAATGAGTGTGAGCAGCCAAGACCTATGCAGCAACACCAGGTGTCTCACGCAGCAACCCTGGGTGCCACAACCATGCAAATTGCTGTCAAGCCCAAATCATCAACCCCAAGCCTGGTAACCATGTGATCTGTTGCCAAGCCTGCCACTGCAGTCACAAGCCCAGTATGACTCAATACCTAGATCCTTTGGTGAGAGCAAAAATGAAGAGACAAATAAATAACCTCCAAAGGAAAGAAAAAAGAGGAATTGCTAGAAAAGGAACTAAATATAATGGAGGGATGCAATCTGTCAGAAAAAGGATTCATAATAAGGGTCATACAGTTCATAACCCAGATGGATGTGAAAATCAATAACTTATGTAAGAATCAAGAGGAAATAAAGAGTGATATAGCTACAATAAAAGGTTTCAACAGTAGACTAGAAGAGGCAGAAGATAAAATTAGTGACTTAGAAGACAGGGAAGCAAAACACATTCAATATGAACTGCAAATGGAGAAAAAAATTAAAAGGCAGGAGGAGAACATAAGGGTGCTTTGGGACAACATGAAACAACACAGCATACGTAAAATAGGGATGCTAGAACAACAAGAAGAAAAGCAAAGGTTAGAGAACCTATTTGAGGAAATAATATCAAAAAACTTCCCTGATTTGGGGAAGAAGAAAGTCACACAAGTATAGAGAGTCCCAAACAAGATGAACTCAAAAGTACCCACACCAAAATACATTGTAATTACAATGGTAAACATTAAAGAGAGAATCTTAAAAGCTGTAAGATAGAGACAGAAAGTTACCTACAAGGGATCTCCCATTAGATTATCAAATTATTTCTCAACAGAAACACATCAGACTATAAAGAAATTGAATTAAGTATACAAAATGATGCAGGGAAGGGACTAAGTCCAAGAATAGTTTGTCCATCAAGGTTATCATTCAAAATTGAAGTGGAAATTAGGAGCTTCACAGACAAAAAAAAAAAAAAAAGCCTAATGGAGTTCATCACTACCAAGCCAGCAATGCAAGAAATGCTAAAGGGACTGTTGTAAAAATGAAGAAATAAAAAGGGAAGAAAGAACACAGGCACAAAAAAATAAAAATGGCCACAAACAAGTACCTATCGTTAATAACAATGAACATAAATGGACCGAATACTCCAATCAAAAACATCAAGTAGCTGAATGGATAGAAAAACATAACCCATAACCCATATATATGCTGTCTGCAGGAAATGCACCTCAGAACAAGGGATACACATAGACTGAGAGTGAAGGGATAGAAAAATATCTTTCAGGCAAATGGAAATGAAAATAAAAGCTGTGGTAGGAATACTTATATGGGACAAAATAGACCTCAAAAGTGAAAGCCATAACAAGATATAAGGAAGGTCACTTCGTAATACTAAAGGGATCGATACAACAAGAAGATATAACTCTGGCAAACATATATGCACCCAATATAGGGGCACCCAAATAAATTTTTTTTAAACTTCTGGAAAAAATCAAGGGAGATATCAATAACAGAACAATCATAACAGGGGAATTTAATACCCCACTGAAATCACTGGATAAATCCTCTGGAAAAAACTTTCAGCAAAGAAATAGAAATCTTAAATGACTCCTAGATCAGATGGACTTAACTGACATTTTCAGAACATTTCACCTCAAAGATACTGAATATATATTTTTCTCAAGTGCACATGGGACATTTTCAAAGATAGACAACATATTGGGTCACAAGCAAAGTCTCTCCAAATTCAAGAAGATTAAAATCATATCAAGAATCTTCTCAGACCACAGTGGCATAATATTAGAAATAAACTACAAAATAATCAAACACTTGGAGGCTGAATAGCATGCTATTAAACAATCATTGGGTTACCAAAGACATCAAAGAAGAAATTTAAATATCCTGAAAACAAATTACAATGAAAACACAATATCCAAAATCTATGGGACACAGTGAAAGCAGTACTGAGAGGGAAGTTTATAGTTCTATAGGCTTACCTCGAAAAAAAATGGTAATAAATTATCTTACCCTGCAACTTAAATAATTAGAAAGAGAGCAACAAAAAACACACATGGTGAGCAGAAAGAATGAAATAATAAAGAGCAGAGCAGGAGGAGGAAGATGGCAGCTGGCAGGACAGACGTGAGGGAGAGGAAGTGAATGAGGGGATGAAAAGAGAGTGTGTGGATCTGTGTGGTGAGTGAATGAGTGAGTGAGTGAGTGAGTGAGTGAGTGAGTGAGTGACAGTTAAATCCCCATAGGAGCAGAAGGGGCTGGCAGACCAGGCTCTCTTGGAAATGGAGAGACTACCACTGCTGTGGGCACTCCCCAGACTATGGGACTTCGGCATGGACCCCACACCATCTTGAAGGGGAGAATGGCCGTTTTTAGGAACTCATCAGCACCACCAACCAGACAGGCCTTAGAACTGCTCTGCGACCCAGCAGCCACTCCAGCCAAAATCCTGCTGCCCCAACCACAGACCCATGGACCCAGGTACCTCCACCTCCAAAGATACACCACTTGGCAGTAGTAAGTGCAACCTCCCCCTCCCCAGTGGCAGGACGCCAGACAACACATTAGTGTGTTTCCAACATGCAGTCATCCAAAGCACAACACTCCGTAGGCAGTGCCTAGGAGCCGCTGGGGGACCCTGTGGGTGTGATTTTGTACATTCAAGGGCACATGGCCCTACAGTAGAAATTCTGAACTCTTTCTTCCTGAATAACTGCCCACAGACATCCCAGCTGTGCAACTTCAGTGCCAGGGCCCCTGAGAGTGCATCAGAGCTCTGTGCAGGCAAAGGTACCTCCACGCTCATGCATTTCCAATAAGCAGGCCCCCTGCACCCATCTATCCAAAGCATGCTTGAGGGAGCAGCTGTGAGACTCTGCTGGGTGTGATTCTGCACAGACAAGGGCCCACTGCCCTGCAATAGAAATTCTGAATTCCCTCTTCCTGAATAACTGCCCATGCCCACTCCAGCTGCTCAACCTCAGTGCCAGAGACCCGCAGAGTGCATCAGAGCTCTGTGCCAGCAAACACACCTCTACAGATGCGCATTTGCAACAGGCAGGCACTATGAGCCCATCTATCCACAGGGCACTCATGGGAGCCACTGTAAGCTCTCACTGGGTGTGATCTTGGACAAACAGGGACACACTGACCCCTGCCCTTGTCAGTAGAAATTCAAAATTCACTCATTCTGGATACCTTCCCACAGACACCTCAATTATGCAGTTACACTGCCAGACCCTTCAGAGTGCTTCAGTGTGCCTCACTGGCAAATGTACAATTGAGTGCCCCTGTGAGCCACCACTGGGAGTGAGTGCCTGTCCACCACAGGTGCAGTAACAAAAGCTGAGTCTGCCCACCCCACAACTACAGAACTCTGGACAGTAATGCCTTTCCAGAGCGCAGGCTCCCTGAGCCCCATCTCCCCAAGAGACGGTTCCTGGGTGCTCTTCAATCAAGGGCACAAGACAGCAGAAATTGGGATAGCCCCCTCCACACTGGTGACTTTTAGAGACCGCAGTTGTGCCTCTCCAGCTCGCAGGCCTACATCAAGAGAACCCAAATAGCTCAATTAGGGGGCTACACTAGATTACCAAGCCCAGGAGACCTGAGAGATCACACCAGTAGCACCATCCTCCAAAGAACCTAGGTAGCAAAACAATTGGATCTACAATTAAAACATTACAGGAAAACATGGGAAGACAAAAAAGCAATCCCTAAACGAAAGAAAAAGAGGAATCACCAGAAATGAAGTTAAATGAAATTGAGGCTAGCAACATACCTGAGAAAGAATTCAGAGTAATGGTTATAAGGATGCTCAAATGGCTGGATGACAAATACACACAACTCAATGACAAATACACACAAGTCAATGAGAATTATAAGGAGCTGAGTGAGAATGTTGCCAACATGAAAAGGAACCAAGAGGAGATGAAGAATGACATAGCTGCAATAAAGAACACAATGGAAGGTTTAAACAGTAGACTAGAAGAGGCTGAGGACCACATTAGAAAATTAGAGGACAAGGTAGGAAAAAACACACAAACACAACAGCAACTGGAAAGAAGACTTAAAAAGCAAGAGGAGAGCCTAAGGGGGATTTGGGACAACACAAAATAAAATAACATTAGCATAATAGGTGTACCAGAAGGAGAGGAAAAGCAATGAATAGAAAACCAGTTTGAAGAAATAATGACAGGAAATTTCCCTGATATTGGCAAGAAAAAAACCATGCAAGTCCAAGAAGCTCATAGAGTCCCAAACAATATGAACCCTAAAAGAATGACATGAAGACACATCATAATTAAATTGGTGAACTCCAGTGACAAAATAAAGATTTTCAAGGCTGCCAGAGAGAGACAGAAAGTTGCATACAATGGTTCCCCTATTATAATATCCACGAGTTTCTCAACAAAAACATTAAAGGCCAAAAAGGAAAGAAATGAAATTTACAAAGTGATACAAAGCAAGGGACTGAACCTAAGAATACTGTATGGGAGAATATATTTGCAAATGATATCACTGATAAAGGTTTAATCTCCAACATCTACAGACAGCTTATACAACTCAATAAAAGGAAAATAAATGAGCCAATTAAAAAATGGGCAATGGACCTAAATAGAATCCTCTCAAAAGAAGACAGAAGGAAGGCCAAGAGGCACATGAAAACGTGCTCCAAGTCACTAATTATCTGAGAGATGCAAATCAAAACAACAATACGGTACCATCTCACACCTGTCAGAATGGCCAACATCAACAAAACAACAAACGACAAATGTTGGCAAGGTTGCGGAGAAAAAGGTACCCTCATGCACTGCTGGTGGGATTGCAGGTTGGTGCAACCACTGTGGAGAACAGTATGGAGCTTCCTCAAAAAACTGAAAATGGAACTCCCATTTGACCCAGTAATCCCACTACTAGGAATATACCCCAAGAAGCTAGAAACCCCAATCAGAAAGGATATATGCACCCCTATGTTCATAGCGGCACAATTTACAATAGCTAAGATTTGGAAACAGCCTAGGTGCCCGTCAGCAGATGAATGGATCAGAAAACTATGGTACATCTACACAATGGAATACTATGCTGCCACAAAAAGGAAGGAATTCTCATCATTTGCAGTAACCTGGATGGAATTGGAGAGCATCATGCTGAGTGAAATAAGCCAGTCAATGAAAGAGAAATATTACATGACCTCACTCATTTATGGATATTAAAGAACATTATAAACGAATGAACAGAAAGATAGATATAGTGACAGTAAAACAACAAGCAGACTGTCAAATGACAGCGGGGGGTGGGGAGGGTAGGGAGATCTGGGGGAGGTCAGAGATCAACCGAAGGACTGGTATGCATGCATATAAGAACAACCAATGGACACAAAACTCTGGGGAGGGAGGGCATCTGTGAGAGGGGAGAGGGCAATAGTAAGCTATGTACACAGATAATACCTTAATAAATTTAAAAAAAAAGAGCCGAGGTCGGTTTGGCTCAGTGGTAGAGTGTCGGTCTGCGGACTGAAGGGTCCCGGGTCCGATTCCGGTCAAGGGCATGTACATTGGTTGCGGGCACATCCCCGGTAGGGGGTGTGCAAGAAGCAGCTGGTCGATGTTTCTCTCTCATCGACGTTTCTGGCTCTCTATCTCTCTCCCTTCCTCTCTGTAAAATATCAATAAAATATATAATAAAGAAAAGAGCAGACAAACCTGTAGTAACTTTTAAAAAAATATAAGGGAAAAAAAAAAGAAAATGCAACTAGCAGCCATTCCTGGCTCTGATTCATTGTACATACTCCTGCAGTCATTACCATGGTTTCAAGGCTGAAGTTTTCTCCTCTCTGCCCCTGCCTGTTCTTCTGTTCACTCTGCTCCACAGACTCCTCCACAGTCGGCCTACCAGACTGGTTCAGACTTAACCCTCTATAGAAACTAGCTTTTTTGTTGTTTGTTTTACACATAATGTTTATTGCCCTTTTTCTTGGGGGGAAAAAACCATGTCAGTTGACATAAACATAATGTAAACAGAAAAAATGAAAAATAGTCACCAACTGATATTCCAGAACTAACACTTAAGATTTTATTATATTTCCCTCCCCATTTTTATGATGAATACTACATAGTTTAGCTGAAACTAAAAACATGATTTTGTATGTGTCTTTAAAGTGTTTTTAACCCTGAACCCCCAGCAGAAGTGTACCTATTCTTTATTCCTTTGAGCTATGGGCCTTTAGGCACTGCTTTGGGCAAATTCAGCCCCTTGCACAGGCTTGCTTATTGCTGTTGTTGCTGTTATCTGCTAAAATACACAGAGCTGCGGAGGACTGAGAAGGTGGGGCAGTTCTGTACCGTGCTGCCTTCCACTGGTTAAGACCTCCAAGAGCAAAGGCCTACCAAGGTGAGGATGCCCCTACTGTCACCTGTAGAGGGGCAGCACTGAGCTGGCCAATATTTGTGGTGGTACTGCTTGTCCTGGCTCAGGGGAAGCGTTCCTCTAAGTCTGAAAGACTAAGACATCGCGGGGACTCTCCGTCACCGCCCGCGGCCTGCTCTGCCAGGCCTTCCCGCGCGTTGTGCGGGTGCTGCGCCTTCCATTGGCAAACCCGGAGAATCCTCTCTCCGCTGCCACATGGCCAGGCCAAAGCATCAGACACTACCACCATGCGGATTTTAAAACTACAGGGGAAATTGAGCCACAGGAGCTACCATCGCTGCCGCACCCACCGCCACCCCCAAGAATGGGAATCCACCGAAATCAGAGCTCACTACGCACCGGGCTCATAGAGAGTGTGGCTTCAGAAATTAGCCTCTGCATCCACAGAAGCTCCACATCCGCAACAAAGAGGACACCATTGAGGGCGGACTCTCCCCAAGCAGCCATCACAGCCCGCCCACAATCTTCCCAGCACACCCATCATGCTGGGAGGGAGATGGGGTGCGCTGGTGAGGAGATGGCGCGGAGCTTTCCATTGCCCGCCCGAGCGAGCCCATCCTCCGGTGCCGCAAGGCCAAGCCGAAGCTCTCACCACCACCGCCATGTGAACTTTGAAACTTCGGTGGTGGTTGAACCACAGGAGCGACCGTCAATATTGCACCTGGCGCCGCCACCCGCCACTGCCGCCGAGAATGGAGGAAATCCACCGGGAACAGACCTCGCCTCGCCTTGGGCTCAGGGAGTGGGCGACCTCGGAACTTGGCCTCCATGTCTGCAGCTGCTCCGCTCCCACACCAAACGAGACACCTTTGAAGGTGGTCCCCCCGCCTGCAACCATCTCAGCCCAACTGCAGCTGTCCCAGCCTGCCCCCCATGCTAGCAAGGAGCTAGCAAGGCGCCTCCAATATGCGACACCAACACCCTAGAGGGGCCGTGTGCCCCGGGTGAGCCGAGTGTCCCAGGGGGCCGAGTGCCCCGGGTGAGCCGAGTGTCCCAGGGGGCCGAGTGCCCCGGGTGAGCCGAGTGTCCCAGGGGGCCATGTGCCCCGGGTAAGCCGTACCCCCCAAAGGGGAAGGGTGTCCCGGGTGAGCCGTGTGTCCCAGGGGGCCGAGTGCCCCAGGTGAGCCGAGTTTCCCACGGGTCCGAGTGCCCCGGGTGAGCCGAGTGTCCCAGGGGGCCATGTGCCCCGGGTAAGCCGTACCCCCCAAAGGGGAAGGGTGTCCCGGGTGAGCTGTGTGTCCCAGGGGGCCGAGTGCCCCGGGTGAGCCGAGTGTCCCAGGGGGCCGAGTGCCCCGGGTGAGCCGAGTGTCCCAGGGGAAACAGTGGGACCCAGGGGAAGGGGTGGTGAAAACCAGAGGAGGAGCGGACTCTGTTCGTGTGGTCCTGGGATGGTCACCATGGAACAGGCAGACTGCCGGGTGGCAGCGGGGAGGGATGGGAGACCTGGGGGGAGATGGGAGAACAACCGAGGGACTGGGTGCAGGAACATAAGTACAACCGATGAACGCAGAACTCTGGGGAGGGAGGGCATGGATGGGAGGTGGGGGGGGGCAATGGTAAACTATGTACACAGAAAATACCTTAATAAAATAAAATTTAAAAAAATAAAATAAAATAAAATAAAATACACAGAGCTCTCACAATGTTTCCATATACTAAGCATTTGCCCGGCACATCAACCATTGAACACTGGGTTCTTCACTGGGATCTGAACTCTGCTTCGTTCCCACTCCAAGACTGCCATAATCAGTGGTTGCAGGAAAGGCTGTTCCCTATGAAAACCCAGATGTAAAGGTGCTTCGGGGCTCCAAATGAGCTGAGGAACATGTCGTTATCAAAGCCCGTTCCACATCTCCCAGCTGAACTTGGCAAGTCAATACATGGGGCCTGTGGTATCCTCCTCAGAAGTGGGGGAGCAATGACCCCTTCTATGCTGAGTGTGCTTCCCAATCTGAAACAAGGTGTGCCCAAGATGTGCTGTGTCCAGAAATCACAGCAGCACAGCATGAGAAGGTTGCTTATTATGTATGAGTTGGAGGTGGGCATGATCTCAGAAATTCCTGACCCACAGGTCTACGTATAAAGCATCTCAAGTCCAACAAGGCTGTCTCCAAAAACTGAACTCTGAGCTGAACCACCTATAGGTTCTAGCTGGCAGTGGGAGCTGGCACAACTATCTTACAGAATGGAGGAAAAGCTCTAACCTTATATATGGGGGTTGTGGGTAAGGATAGACAGTGTGAGGGCACAAATTCAAAACTCATTTATCTTAAGTTCTATGAACTATTGATTGTTTTATGTGTTTTATAAATATGAACTTATTTACCGTATTTGCCGGCGTATAAGATGATTTTTTGGCCCTGAAAAATATGCCTCCAAGTGGGGGGTAGTCTTATACGGCGAGTATATAACAAACTCTGTATTTTGAGTGGAAATGCTAGGGGGTCGTCTTATACGCCCAGTTGTCTTATACGCCGGCAAATACGGTATTTTCAGGGCCAAAAAATCGTCTTATACGCCGGCAAATACGGTAATTCTTTTAACACCCAGTAAATGTGTACTATTATTGTGAACTCCATTTTACAGATGATGAAACTGAGCCAGAGAAGTGCGGTAACTTCAAGGTCACAGAGCTAGTAGCCAGATGGTGCAGCAGGGATTTAAAGCAAGAATCCAGGCTTTTAACTACTATATTATGCTGCACGACTATAATAATTTTGAAAAATACACAACTACCTGTGCTAACACCACTGGTCACATTTTACTGGGTAGCCTTCCTGTCCTTTAATGCATATATTATATAGTACACTATGTACTTTTCCCCTTAGATTGACTTTTATATTTTAAACATTCTGCTCAAGAAACACACCCTCAACAAAGCACAAGACATTACATCAACAGCTCCAAATTCATTTTACAGACTTTATGCAATAAAAAGCCAAAAGCAGGTGAACTTAAGACTTGTCTAGCAATCAATAATTTAATAGTTGAAATTAGCTAATTTGTTTTGCTCACATGACTAAGGATTTTTTAATTTAAATAAGGAAACACTATATATTTTATTTTTAAAAATATATATTTTATTGATTTTTTTACAGAGAGGAAGGGAGAGGGATAGTTAGAAACATCGATGAGAGAGGAACATCAATCAGCTGCCTCCTGCACACCTCCTACTGGGGATGTGCCCACAACCAAGGTACATGCCCTTGACTGGAATCGAACCTGGGACCTTTCAGCCCGCAGGCCGAGGCTCTATCCACTGAACCAAACCGGTTTCAGCTAGGAAACACTATATACTTTAAAAAGAGAACTATTCTACAGCTTGGTCTGTATTCTTAAGGCCATTTCCCATGTCTATATTGTAAATGGCAAATATCCTTTACTGTGGTTGAAACATTATTTATTTAAGCAATGTCCTACTGAGGGACAATGAGACTGCTTTCAATATTTCTCAGTGACAGAGTTCTGTAGGAGACAGAGAGAGTGATAGCCTTTTTGGAAGCTACCTTGTGAACCCAATCAGCTACAGCTGCAAAATAATATGTAAAACCTCAAGGAAGGCAGGACTTGTGTATATAAGGGAGCAGGAGGAGGGAGCAGCCACAGAGGCTCTTCCTGCTTTCCTTTTGTCTGGAGGCTACAAGGGATTGGTTAGAGCCGGCGCCTGGGGACTGCAGAGGCCCAAGGCTTCCACTACGCATGCGTGGCGGGAGGGGGGTGGATGAGGGGGGAAGCGGAGGTATGGGGAGCGGAAGCTGGGGAGCTGACACCAACCAGAGCTTGAGAATGAAGGAACTTAAAGCACGGAGGCGGGGCTTCCTGTCTAGCTTTACCTGTGATCTCCCGCCCCGCCAGCCCAAGCTTCTTATTGGCCAAGCATCTTCAGCCCCATTGGTTCGAGAACCAAAGGACTGTGTCTGCCCCAAGATATGCCTGCTCCCGGAGCCGCAGTAAAAACGGTCAGTTGTGATGCCGCTTTCAGGCATTTGTTTAGGACAGGCCCGAAGTACCCGAAGGGGCTTTGTGGGGCCATCAGTAAAGTTGAGAGTTCAATCAACATCAAGCTTCCTAGATGCCTCCCAAAGGAAAAAGCGGTTCTGGAAAGGGTGGAAAAGGTAGAGTGGACAAAGCAACCAGGGAGAATAGGGTTAGGTGGGAAGCGAGGGGAAGGATCTGACCGGAGACCCCCGGGGCCCGAGATAGACGCAGCGGGTGGCCAGTGACTGACCTCGAGGTGATTAGAGACAATCAGTGTGGACTTCTCAGGAAAGCTTTAATTTAAAAAGCATGTAGGTGGTAGATAGAAGAGGACAAAGGACTCTAAGAGAAAGTTTTGTTTGGGGAAAACTTGGAAATGAGGCCAATGTGAAGGATCTAGTTGAATTAGAGGCAAAGGTACCGAGGAGTGAGATTTAAGGGGGGAAAAAATTGGATCCAGGAAAGAGGAGCAGTTGAGCTTTGAAGAGGAGAAGGGACACTTGATGCTTGAGGTCTCAAGAAAAGCGATGGGGCGGGAGGGTGGTTGAAAAAATTGGCGCCAGAGAGGGGGAAGGGGTCGAGTTTGTAAGAGATCATACTTAATGCCTCAATTTCTTAGCAAAGTGGAAGGTAAGAGTAAGTTTTAAGACTGAGAGGCAAGGACTGAGTAGGGATCTTTAGAGGTAAAAGTTTGTAATGGTCACAAGGTGATGGGAGAGGGAATGAAATACTAATAAAAAAGATTGCCTGAGGGCCGGAAGCCCAAGATTGAAGGCTCTGAATTTGTAGAGGACACATTCTGCACAGACATGATTTAACCTAGTACCGAGCAACAGGCACAATGTAGGATTGAAAAGAGGTATAGCTTTGAGCCAAGGTTGAGGTTTTGTTGGACAATGATAATAGAAGGCTAGCAACATAAGAGGATTAAGGGTGCTAGTGGGAAGAGATCAAGTTCAGATCATGGTGTCCAGAGTGGGAAGGGAAGAAGTCTGATAGTGCAGAGGAACATAGCTGTTTAAAGGAATTGGAAGTGGGAGTGTTTTCTGTGAATATGGAGTCGGTGTTGTGGGAATGAGGCCTGAGAAAGCTAGAATTGGAAGTTGTAGCCAAAGACTGAACTACTAGTTCTGAGTGGCACAGTCTCATCCTGTGCCTCTGGGAACAGGTGGCCTGGAGTGGAAGACATGAGCATTCGGGAGGGAGGTCCGGAAGTGTGAGGTTAGGTTTCTGGGCGATTCCTCAGTGTAGATGGTGAGATCCTCTAAGATAATGGCAGGAATGAGAGTGGAAAGAAAGCCTAAAGCTGCTGCCAAAGTCCTCAGTCAATCAAAGGGAGGGAGATGGCAGTCAGAAGATGACAGCATCCAATGGGGGAGAGGATGGAGTAACTGGAAGGCATCATTGCTCAACAGTGAATATACAGCAAACCCACTTAAGAGTTTGCTGTAATAAGAAAGACTCCTTTAACAATACTATGTTCTTAGGCATGTAGTGGTCAGAACAGTATTTGGGGTTCTCAGTTTGGTTGAAATTTTTTGGACAACTGTTACGTGCCAGGCACTCTGCTAGACATTGGAGAAACGAGTAAGATGGAATCTCCTGATTAAAACATTTCAAGGGCTCCCTGTTACTTATAGGATAAATTCCAAGTTTCTTAATGGGGCCTAAAGGCCCTCATGCCCTAACCCTCAGCCACTTCCCCTGGGCTTATCTCACAGCATTCCCATCTCAGATTTGGCTTTATCCATAGTTTCCAACATACCACTTTGGAGTAACCCCTCACCTTTGATCTTTCTTTACCTCGTCAGTGCCTATACATCCAGGAAACCTCCCCTGACTGACTAAAATGTCCCGCTGTGCTTCCACTGCCCCCTGTCCTTACATCACAGATCATCTGCAGAAATTATCTGTTTACATATCTGAGGACAAATGAGCTCCCTGAAGGAAGGTTCTGTGGCTTGTTCATTGTATTCCCAGTGCCTGGAACTTAGTAGTTACTTAGGAAATGTTTATTTAACTGAACATTTAATCCACCGATAGCTCTCAGGAACATGAGGCTCTAATGTAAGTATACTGCCATCGACATAGAAGTTGACATTGTAGTAAAAGATACACTAGTAAAATGTAAGTTTCTGCCAATGGTTGTTCATCTGAATACCGATTACTTTTCTTAGGAAACTATCAAGTAGGCAATGTAGTAGACTCTGGGAATATGGACATAAATGAATTATTTCAGCCAAATATGGGTAGTAGGAAATATTATCTTTAAAATATATTCTTGGATATTTTACATATTGGGATTAAGAGTACTCAAATACATAGTTACAGCGCTTATTGGAAATCTTACAAGAGCACAGGGGTTTGCACTTAGAAGGCAGGATTTTAAATTGGGTCCAGAGAATCTGGACCAGGATTCTGGCACTCTTATTCAACCATTAGCATCCTCACCTGTGTATCTATTTTTCAGTGACAGATTTATATAGGGCACACATTTCCTGTTTTAAGAGAGGTGAGTCAAATGAATTTAGCTTGATGTAGTTAAAGTGTCTGGCAGAGTTCCCTTTTGAAGCTATGACAGAAGCATCAACTCCTGATGTGTTGGACCTTTCTGTAAATATCAAGGTGCAGTTTAAATGAGTACCTGTTATCTCTTCTCTAAAGGAGGAGCAGCATCTGGGAGTGACAGTTCTGACAAGAAGTCTCAAGGTCCCAAAGGTGGTGGCAATGCAGTAAAGGTGAGTTACTGGTTCCTTTTTTCCCCATGTTAAATATGAGTAACATGTACATGTGTTATTTTTGTGCACATAAAAGGAAAAGAGAGTTTACTTATTCTAAGAGAGTAGCTTTAGATAAGCCACTGATATAAAAGCAAGATAACACAAAATTGGAAACTATAGACCAATCTCACTTATGAAAAGCAATTCCTTTTAAATATTTTTCAAATGCTTTCTCAGACATCCAGAATTTCTTCATACTTTAGTATTGTTTCTTAAATGTATTAAGTTAGATCTTACCAGTAAGTGAATGAATTAATTCTTATGATAAAATATCTTATAAAACCAAAAGCTTAGGTGAATAGGCAGAGGCACCGGTTTTACTAGATAGCTACCCTGCTGGTGAGCCAAAAGCCAGCACCCTGACCATGAAAATGGGGGTGGGAGACAATCGCAAGTAATTACTTGAAGAGCTTGACCAAGTCTCAGAGGAGTGTCTGCCCTGGTAAAATATAATCTTCAAACAAAACTATACTACTTAGTACGGTTTAACAGGCCATTTTCCATGTTTTAGTCATGATATGGGATCCCATACTTTGAATCATTCATTCAATAAGGATTTAGTCACATCTGGCCTATGCCAAGCAGTGTACTAAGTTCTGAGTATTAAAAAACAAACAGCTCAGATGGTGTGGCTCAGTTGGTTGTGTCATCTCATGCACCAGAAGGTCACAGGTTCAATTCCTGGTCAGGGCATATGCTCAGGGCATATGCTCAGGTCGTGGGCTTAATCCACAGTAGGGGTCATGCAGGAGGCAGCCCATCAATGTTTCTCATTGATACTTCTCTCTCCCTCTCCCTTTCTCTGAAATCAATAAAAACACAATAAAAAAAACAAGAGATTGTTTCTGGCCCTACCCGGTTTGGCTAAGTGGATAGAGCATCGGCCTGCGGACTGAAAGGTCACAGGTTCAATCCCAGTCAAGGGCATGTACCTTGGTTGCAGGCACGTCCCCAGTAGGAGGCGTGCAGGAGGCAGCTGATCGACTTTTCCTTCTCAACAATGTTTCTAACTCTCTCTCTCCCTTCTTCTCTGTAAAAAATCAAATATATATATATATATATATATATATATATATATATTTTTTTTTTTTTTAAAGATTGTTTCTGTTATCCCAGTCTAGTTGGGAGCAGTTAGGCAAAGAAATAAATGTTATCACTGTATGATTAGTGAAATTATATAAATCCAACCATACACAATCAGAGAGAGAGAAAGAGCAGGGGACAGGGAGAAATAATATAAATAGTGAGGGGCATTCTTACCACTTTTCTAGAGGGGATAAGATGCTTTTCTGTAGTTGACCTCCATTTTCGCATGGACTTCCAACTCATGAAGAGGCATTTGGTATCCAAAGAAACGTTTTCATAAAACATGGCCTTCTAAATACAAACCAGCTACTTCAATCAGGTGGTCAGCTGAAGAAGTAGCCATTGTTATAAAACAGGTGGGGAGACAAGTTATGTGGGCTTAAGGAAGGCTGGCATATTGGTCTCCAGTATGGCATTTTCATAAGGGATGTTGTAGGATGATTTGGGCTATGTGTAGTTCTTATCTTAAATGCAGACTGCTCCACGGCATATGGCGTCAAAGAGGCATCTTGCACTTTCTGAACAAAAGTAAGTTCATTGGGACTCTACATGAACTATATGGAAAGGAGTGGCGTGGAAAATCTATTAGGGTTAAGCTTTTTCTTTTGAGATAATTTTAGACACACATTCAATTGTAAGAAATTATACATGTGCCCCTTACCCAGTTTCCTCCATTGGGTAGGTATCTTACAAAACTCTTAACACAATAGTACAACCAGTAGATGGACATTGATATGGTGAAGATACAGAGGCTTTTTTTTTTAGTAGTTTTTATTTATTTTTACTATTTTTTAATTCTTCATTGTTGAAAGTATTACATATGTAATATAATAAAACCTGCTTGTGGTCTGAGAGGTTGAAGCCCTTAGCAGTCCAATGATCCAGGACTCCTTAGCACAGAGGCTGGGTCTGCCTTGAGTTTCACACCTTTATTGTCTCTGGCATGCATATTACTGCGTGGCTCCAGCATCCATGACCAGATGGTGCCTTAGGACCCTCTGGCTTGCCCCATCAGCTGGGTGCTTGGCATGGCATCAGACTGGGTGTCTCCATCTCATACTATCACTGTGTTCCTTAGGGTTGGGCGGGGCACTGGGCCAGGTGTCCTGGCTCATACCTTTGGCACAATCCTTGGGGCTAGGTGGGATGCCGGGCCAGGGTCCTCAGCTCACACTGTCAACATGGTCACTGGATGTCTGGAAGACGGCAAAGTAGGGTGCCACTTACTACAGGAGTGTGACAGTGGTCTCTTGTGAGTTATGGTTGGTGAGCAGCTTCCTGCTCAGTTTCAGGGTGGTATCCAAGTGCAGCCTAGGCGTTGTGGCTGTGCAACTGGCCTGATGCTGGAAAACAAATCAGTTTCACTAAAAGATATGTTAACAGGAAGCCAGGAAGGTTGGTCAACAACCTTAATTGCTCTAACCTTTAGTTGAGACATTGTTAGCTGAAGCAGCCTCCACCTTATTTGTCCTAAGTTTCTGTTATTTCTTGCCTAAGGGCTACATGTAAATTTCTGTTCATGTTGCCTAAGGTGTTTTTCCCTAAGCCTCAATAAAAGGGGATGGCAGGGCCAGAGCAGTGAGTAGTTATCCCACTAGAGTTGGACTACCGCCTTGCCCCTCATATCGCCAAGTTGAATTTCTTCAAGTCTCAAGTCTTTTCATTTGTGTGCGGCCTTTCTCCAGAACCCGAACCCTGAATTGGAACTCTTTCTACACGGTCGTGTCCACTGCTCCCACCTTCAAGATGGTGTGGGCTCGGTGCCTATGCCGTACTCAGCCTGGGAGTGCCTGTGGCAGTAGCTGAGAGAACCTGATCCACCAGTCCCCAATTATCCTGTGAGATCTAACTATCCCTTGCTCACCCCCACACACTACCCTCTCACTCAGTTACACCTCTCCATCACTGCCTCCTCCTGACCGCCATTTTGGGATTTCCTACAAAGCCTTTTAGTGATCTCGGGGATTCCTCCTGTTGCCCTTTTATAACTACACCTTCCTCCCTCCTAACCCTACCTCTGCCTCCTCCTTTAACCCTTGAGAGCATTTAATGTGATTTCCGTTTCTGAATTTTATCATTTCAAAAATCTTACATGAATGGCATGATACAATTTGGGGATTGGCTTATTTCACTCAGAAGAATTTTCTGAAGATTGTATTCCAGATGTGTGTCTCAATTGTCTGCTCCTTGGTTTTGCATAATAGTGTTACATGGAATGAACGTGCCTTAGTATGTTTAACTGTTCATCTGCTGGAGGACACCTGGGTTGTGACCAGTGTTTTTGAAGGCCCTAGCAGGGGATGCACTTGGAACCCTCCAGCCTTTTAGGGTCTAGGCTCCTTCCATGTCCTACCATTCTGTTTAGACCCCACTCCTAAGCCCCTGTCACTAGACTGTGCAGATTCTGAAACCCACATGCTGACTAGAGATTCCCTCTTTTCCCTTCACTTCCTGTCTCCCCCAATCCTGACCTCTTCTCCTCGCACGGACCTCCAGGCCCTTTGGCCCCCTTGTGCTCCCCCATTTCTCCCAGGCTTTGTGTCTGTTCTTCAAGCCCCCTATGTCCTGTAACGTGGAGATTAGACCAAGGCTTGACCATTGGCTTGAGGAACCCCAACTTTTTTTTCCTTTTGGTTATCCTCTGAATCCACCTGCAAAACTATATCTCAGGATCAATCCAGTGGTCTACTTTTTTTACACCTAAATCCAGAACTACTGGATGCTACTGGAGAATCCCATGGCCGTGGGTGTTTGGTCCACTAACCTCACCTCAGGCCTTCAGTACTGCTCAGCAGACCTTTGCCACTCATGCCAAGCCATTAATACCTTGCTCTAGTGCTTCTCACCCTTAGTGTACATCAAAGTGAACTGGAGAGCTTCTAAAACTACCAATGCCTAGCATAGGGTCCCACCCCAGACCAGGTGCCTTACAATCTCTGGGGGGCGGGGCCTAGACTATGATATTGTTTTTTAGAAGCTCTGAGGGTGATTCTGCTGTGCTGGCAGGGTTGGGAAACACTGATCCAGTCTCACAGGGTTAGTGTAAGGATTTCATGCAATAATGAACAGAAGGCACTTAGCATAGCCCAGCCGGTGAGGCTCAGTGGTTGAGTGTTGATCTATGAACCAGGTGATCTATTCCAGGTAATGGCACATGCTGAGTTGCAGGCTTGGTCCCCAGTATAGAATATGCAAGAGGCAGCTGATCAATGATTCTCTCATCATTGATGTTTCTATCTCTATCCCTCTCCCTTCCTCTCTAAAATCAATAAAAATATATAGTAAATAATAATAATAATAATAATAATAATAATAATAATAAAGCACTTAGCATAGTGCCTAGCAAATATTGGGACTCAGTAATTTTTATTTATTCTTCTTTCAGTAGTTAATTTATTTTTATTTAGTTTTTTTTTAAAATAAATCTCTGTTGTTGAAAGTATTACATATTCTCCCCCCCCCCCCCCCCCGTTTACCACCTCCAGCCTGCTCCTGCCTCCCTACCTTCACCACCCTATTGTCTGTGTCCATGGGTTATGCATATATGCATACAAGGTCTTTGGTTGATTTGTTTTGTTAATTAGATTCCACATATGAGTGAGATACCTGTCTTTTTTGACTGGCTTATTTCACTTAGTATGATACTCTCCAGGTTTCTCCATGCTTTCCCAAAGGGTAAGAAATTCTTTTTTTACTGCTGTATAATATTCCATGCTATAAATATATCACAGATTTTTTGTCCACTCATCTTCTGTTGGGCACTTGGGCTGTTTCCAGATCTTATCTACTGAAATTGTGCTGCTATGAACATAGGGGTACATACATTCTTTCTGATTGCTATTTAGGTTTCTTAGTATATATTCCTACAAGTGGAATCCCTGTGTCAAATGGCAATTCATATTTAAGTTTTTGAGGAAACTCCATACTGTTTTCAATAATGTCTGCACTAGTCTGCAGTTCCACTAGCAGTATACTAGGGTTCCCTTTTCTTCACATCCTCACTAGCACTTGTCATTTCTTGATGATAGCCATTCTGGCATGTGTGAGGTGCATCTCTCTAATGATCAGTGACTTTGAGTATTTTTTCATGTCTCTTGGCCATCTGCATGTCCACTTTGGAGAAGTGTCTATTTTTATTTTTTAATTTATTTTTTATTTTTTTGTTTTAAAGTATTACATGTAGTAGTACATAAATATCCTTTTTTCCCCCCTATTGACCTTCCCCCAGCCACATGCCCTCATCCCACCCTCCATGTCTTGTGTCCATTTGTTGTGTTTATGCATGCATATATGTCTTTTGGTTGATCTTCCCCCCCCCCCCCTCCCCAACACTCCCTTGCCTTCCCGCTGTAATTTACCATGTGTTCGGTGCTTTATTGCCTCTGTATCTATCTTTTTGTTCATCAGGTTATAATGTTCTTTATTTTCCATAAATGAGTGAGATCATGTGGCATTTTTCTTTCATTGCCTGGCTTACTTCACTTTTTTAAAAAAATATATATATTTTATTGATTTTTTACAGAGAGGAAAGGAGAGGGATAGAGAGCTAGAAACATCTATGAGAGAGAGTCATCGACCAGCTGCCTCTTGCACACCCCCTACCGGGGATGTGCCCGCAGCCAAGGTACATTCCCTTGACCGGAATCGAACCCGGGACCCTTCAGTCTGCAGGCCGACGCTCTATCCATTGAGCCAAACCGGTTTCGGCTTACTTCACTTTTTAACTGTGTTGTTTGTTTTCCTTTTGTTAAGTTGTATGAGGTCCTTATGTATTTTGGATATTAACCCTTTATCAGATGTATCATTGCCAAATATCTTCTACCATACAGTGGACTCTCTTTTTGTTTTATTGATGGTTTCTTTTGCTGTGGAGAAGCTTTTTATTTTGATGAAGTCTCATTTATTTATTTTCTCCTTAGTTTCCTTTGCCCTAGGACCATGGTCGGCAAACTGCTACTTGAAAGCCACATGCAGCTCTTTGGCCCCTTGAGTGTGGCTCTTCCACAAAATACCATGGCCTGGGAGAGTCTATTTTGAAGAGGCATTAGAAGAAGTTTAAGTTTAAAAAATTTGGCTCTCAAAAGAAATTTCAGCCGAAACCAGTTTGGCTCAGTGGATGGAGCATCAGTCTACGGACTGAAGGGTCCAGGTTTGATTCTGGTCAAGGGCATGTGCATTGGTTGCGGGCACATCCCCAATAGGGGTGTGCAAGAGTCAGCTGGTCAATGTTTCTCTCTCATTGATGTTTCTAGCTCTCTATCTCTCTCCCTTCCTCTCTGTAAAAAAAATCAATAAAATATTTTTTTTAAAGGAAATTTCAGTCATTGTACTGTTGATATTTGGCTCTGTTGACTAATGAGTTTGCCGACCACTGCCCTAGAAGATGTATCCATAAGAGTATTGTCTGAGATTTTGCTTCCTATGCTTTCTTCTAGGATTTTTATGGTTTTCTGACTTACAAGTCTTTTATCCATTTTGAGTTTATTTTTATGCATGGTGTAAGTTGGTGGTCTAGTTTCATTTTATTACAGGGACTCAGTAATTTTAAAATATTGTTATAATTTTCACCAGAAATAGATGGTGAGTCCAGAACTCATTGGCTTTCCAGCCCCCTATCAACAAAATTATCTTCACCTGCATTGCTCTTGCACTCTCTCCTTCCCTTTTTTCCTTTGGGGCCACTGGTTTTTCAGATCGTACTCTGAATGCCAAACCTTGCTCTTTCATTTATCTCCATCCACTTTCTTTGCTCTGTCTTAAACTTTTCCCTCTTCCCCTCCATTCTGAAAAGTACACTCAGTGATCTTTAAAATATATACACGTCTGTGACCCTTTTCCTCTGACCAGAGCCCTTTTTCCTTTTGTAACTCAGTTGAGGGAGAACTCTGCATGCATTTCCTTCCCATTTCCCATTACCTTCCTCGGTCAGCCTGCTGCAGTCTGGCTTCTGCACATTACCAGTCTTCCAAAACTACTTTTGCTAAGGTCACCAATCACTCAGTGCTAAACTGATTGTGCTTCTTACCTGACCACTCTGCAGCATTTAACGTGTTGACCATTTCCTCTTTGAAACTTTCTCAGACCTTGGTTCCTGTTAACACATCTTCCTTTCCCACCCACCTGGACCTTCCTTTTTATTGTGCTTGTTGAGCTTCTCTTTTTGCTTATTGCTTAAATATTGATATTCTCCAAGGATGTATTTAGCCTTGTCTCCTCCTCATCTCATTCTACTTATCCTCCCTGGGTAACAGCATCACCTTCTGTAGCATCAGCTACTTCCTCCATGTTGATAGCTTCCAAATTCTCTATAGCTTGGCATTCTTCTGAGATGCAAGTTTTATATAGTTGCCAGTTGGTCAGTCATACTTGCATACCCCACAGGTACTCATTATATCTAATCTGTCAAACTGCCCAAATCAGAATATACTAATAAAAGGGTAATATGCTAATTAGACCCGGAGACCTTCCGGACATCCTTCCAGACAAAGCCATGGTGGCAGGGCCAAGGCAGAGGTGGTTAGAGGTGATCAGGCCAGGAGGGGAGGGCAGTTGGGGGTGATCAGTCTGGCGGAGGGGGCATTTGGGGGCGAGCAGGCCGGCAAGGGGGGGGGGCAGTTGTAGGCAATCAGGCCAGCAGGGTGGGGGCAGTTGAGGGCAAGCAGGCCAGCAGGGGTACAGTTGGGGGGGGATTAGGCTGGTGGGAGGGGAAGATGGGGGCAAGCATGCCAGTGGGGAGGGCAGTTAGGGGCAGGCAGGCTGGCAGGCAGAGTGGTCAGGGATGATCAGGCAGCCAGGCAGGTGAGTGGTTAGGAGCCAGAAGTCCTGGATTGCGAGGGATGTCCCCCATGGGTTCCAGATTGGAGATGGTGCAGGCCGGGCTGAGAGACAACCCCCCCACCCCCGCATGAATTTCATACACCGGGCCACAAGTTCAAATATAAAATGGCAAGTGGTATCCCCATTCTGTGATCATGAATGTTGTATGCACCTTCCCAATAATTGAACCAGAAGATTGCTTTGGAAATGTGGAAGCAGAAAAGGTGCAGGGGTGGGTGGGCAGTCTAGAAGCTGTTTTAGCCAGACTGAGTGAGGTCTAATGAACAGTCCTAGTGTCCACATGACTTGTCCCTGTCTCTCCTAGACATTGCTAGACACATTCTATAGAAGTTTGCCACTCCGAGCCCTGCTTTTTGACACATTCTTTCCTTTGCTGTGTTCCTATCTCCTGTGCAGCTCCTCTAGTCATGAAGCTATTCCTGTGGGTCTAGGATCCCCTCACCCCCAATTTTAGTAGTGGAATCATGAGGACAACCTTGGTTTGCTTGTGTCTAAATTTATAAGGCATACACCTTTAGCCCCACTCCAGTGTATCACCTACAATATGAAACAAATAACTGATTCTATTTTAATAGGAAATGAGAAATCCTGTAAAACATATCTTGAAAAAAATTATTTTTAAGGATATATTTAAAAAGACAACAACATGGCTTTAGTTGCCCGGTACATAAATTCATGCATTGGTGGGGTCCTGGGGGGTGGGGCCCTCCAAGTGGACAGTGAGATGCCCTTGCAAGCTTGGAATCTGGATCTGTCCCACTGACGTTCACACTATTGTCAGGAGCCACCTGGCGGCCACATCCTTTCTTCCTTGCAGAGTATCTAGGGAGGGAAAACGGCCACGGTGCCCAAGGGCAACTTCCAGGAGGCCAGTGGCGCTGTCAGGATCATGTAGGTGGTACTGGTCCGTTGGTGCCTGGGGGAGTGAGTGGCTGTGGCTGAGCTGCGGGGTGACAGGATGGGTTAGTTAACTGAGTGGTGCTCCCACTGTGGGACCACCAAGGGGCAGCTCCTGCATTAAGCTTCTGTCCCCTGGTGGTCAGTGCATATCATAGCAACTGGTCATTCAGTCGTTCTGGTCATTTGGTTGTAATGGTTGCTTAGGCTTTTATATATATATATATATATATATATATATATATATATATATATATATATATTTGGACAGTAATATTTGATTACTTCTATGAGATTGAGTATTCTTAACCAGTTAACTGATATGCGTCCAAAGACGCTTTTATCTAACATCTATAGACACTTATGGCATATAAAGGGTTAATAGCCAACATAAGATACTTATTCAAAGTGTTGAATTGTGGGGAGGCTTTATACATTGGGCCTCTTTTGGTAAAAAGTATTTCTTAGTGGTGTCCTGACTGGTGTGGCTCAGTTGAAGATTTCAGGTTCAGTTCCCAGTCAGGGCACATACCCAGGTGTGGTTCAGTCCTTGGTCAAGGCACGTGCAGGAGGAAGCTGGTCGATGTCTGTCTGTGTGTCTCTCTCTCCTTTCTCTCTCCCTCCCTCCCTCCCTCTTTCTCTCTCTCTAAAATTAATAATGGGTAAGTATTTCTTAGTGGGTTTTTTTTCAAATCATCCCCACTCTGATGAAATAATAGCCTTTATTGAATGCTAGCTGCAGAATCTCAATCTTCACAAACCTATGAGAACATGTAAGTACTGTTATTATCTCAGTGCACAAATGAGGAAAACAGAGGTTTAAAGACATGCCTAAGGCCTCACAGCAGAGTTGGGATTTGACTCCAGGACCCCAAATCTCAGCCATTATCGTGTTTCTTCTTCCTGTTACCACTTAGGTACCTGGTAAAAGATGGGAGCTTCCCATAGCCAGGTGCCTGCTTTCCATGTAAATTGGGGTCCTAAGATACTATATTGTTATGCAAAATGGGTTTCTGGTCATTTCCCCAAGTGGGCAGACTTCAAGAATTTCCCATTGCCATGAGCTAATGTGATTTTTAACTAGTGAGGGTAATCCAGACATGACTGCTGTACTGTGAAGAAATGAATGGTTTGCATCTCCAGGTATTATGTGAATATACTTTTTCCCTTCTAGGTCAGACACATATTGTGTGAAAAACATGGAAAAATCATGGAAGCCTTGGAAAAGTTAAAGTCTGGAATGAGATTCAATGAAGTGGCCACACAATATAGTGAAGATAAAGCCAGGCAAGGGGTATGGTGCTATTATCATTTACAATGATCTTTCCCCCAGCAGTAGGGATTATTGCTATGTTATGTTATTAATTTTAGCCATGTCCTGGTTTAAAGATCTTAAAAACAGAAGTGTCCAACTTGTGAACAGATGAATATAGGTCACCTGTATCTAAATCTTGGCATGACCAAACTTACACTGACAAATACCCAGCAGCATTGTGAGTGCTTGTATGTTCAGTGCAGGCTGGACGTCTTCTATCCATTTGTCCTTGTCTAGCCTACTTCTTTATAGCCCATATGAAGAATTCAGAAACCTTAGCATTCAAGCTACAGTAGAACTGTTCTCTCTTCAGAGCCTCTTGGCATCACATATCTTTTGGGTTTTTCAGGGCGACTTGGGTTGGATGACCAGAGGTTCCATGGTGGGACCATTTCAAGAAGCAGCATTTGCATTGCCTGTAAGTGGGCTGGACAAGCCTGTGTTTACAGACCCTCCAGTTATGACAAAATTTGGATACCATATTATTATGGTTGAAGGCAGAAAATAAAATTGTATGGAACACTGAACATGTTTTAGACATTCTGTTTATTTATTTAAAAGGTATTGAATAATCCTTGTATTTTATTAACTATGTCATTGTGGATAACCCATAGATACAGACAACAGTGTGGTTCCAGAGGGAATGGGGGTGGGGTTGGGTGGAGGGGGGAAAATAGGTTATAATGAGGACATCTGTAATACTGACAACAATAAAAATTTTAAAAATCAGGTATGTAAAGGTTTGTATATACTACAGTAGGTATTCAGTTGGTGGTTCTCAATGATGAGTCAAGCAGACCCATTTTAACTTGTCATTCCTTCCCTCCCAGAACTAATTTATCTGATTCTCACTATATGCCATAAGTTAATTTAGAAAGCATCTCTAGGGGAGCTAAGTGTCAGCTCACACTATTCACACATTGAATCAGGCCTCAAAAAGACAGATTAGGCCCAGCCAGCATGGTTTAGTGGTTGAGCATCAACCTATAAACCAGTAGGTCACAGTTTGATTCCTGGTCGGAACACATGCCCAGGTCGCAGGCTCGGTGCCCAGTACAGGGGTGTGCAGGAGGCAGCTGATCAATGATTCTCTCTCATCACCGATGTTTCTCTCTCTCTCCCTCTCCCTTCCTCTCTGAAATCAATAAAAATATTTTTAAACTCGAGGTATAGTGCACAAAATTCGTACGTAGGGATGGTGGTGTCCCTCAACTCGGCCTACACCATCTCCAGTCCTGGACCCCTCAGGGGATATCCAACTGCAGGTTTAGGTCCGATCCCTGCAGTCAGACATCCCCCTCACAATCTGGGGCCGCTGGCTCCTAACCACTTGCCTGCCTGATTGCCCCTAACCACTTCTGCCTGCCAACCTGATCACTCCCTAACTGCTCCCCTCCCAGCCTGATTGACACCCAACTGCTCCCCTGCCGGCCTGATCGCCCACAACTGCCCACCTCTATCGGGACCAACCTGTGCTGTGCATGCAGCCATCTTGTGACGACTTTGCGCAAGGGTGTCGTGCAAAAGCATGACACCCTCTAGGCTTTTATTATATAGGATGATGATAATAAAATAAAAACCACCATGACTTTGTAGTTATGACTATCAATAGTATTTTGAAATCTGTGATTTCTATTGGTGACAATGTCACAGGTACTGCTAATACTTATGCATTTTGTTGCCATTTAGGCATCTGAATTCTATCCCTGAAATTCAGTTTTAAAATCCCTGCTTTAGATACCATTTGAATGATTTACTGTGGGCATGCACTTTCTCTCCAAATGATCATGATACACATTCAAACAAGAACCATTTTGTATTTTCAGTGAGAAAGTGATACACCGTTGAATGACAGGGCATCGTTCTGAGAAATACATTGTTAGGCAGTTTAATTGTTGTACCAACATCACAGTGCACTTAAACCTAGGTGGTATAGTCTACTACACACTTTAGGCTGTATAGTACAGCCTATTGCTCCTAGGCTATAAACCTATACATCATGTTATTAAATAGAGTATTATAACAAAATATTTGTGTATCTAAACATAGAGAATGTACAATAAAATTATGGTATAAAAGAAAAAATGGTACACCTGTTTGGGGCGCTTACCATGAATGGAGCTTGCAGGACTAGAAGTTGCTTTGGGTGAGTCAGTGAGTTAGTGGTAAGTGAATGTGAAGGCCTACGACCGTGGTCGGCAAACTGCGGCTCACAAACCACATATGGCCCTTTGGCCCTTTGAGTGTGGCTCTTCCACAAAATACCACAGCCTGGGCGAGTCTATTTTGAAGAAGTGGTGTTAGAAGTTTAAGTTTAAAAAATTTGGCTCTCAAAAGAAATTACAATCATTGACTATTGATATTTGGCTCTGTTGACTAATGAGTTTGCTGACCACTGGTCTAGGACACTGCACTACTGTAGACTTATAAACAATGTACCCTTAGATTATACTAAATTTTTAAAACATGAGATTAAATCAAACACAAAAGAAAATGATGCAATCAAGAGACATGGTAAATCTGAGATATACAAGGCTGCTGCCAGCCTAACATACTCTTTTATAGCAAACATTTTTTACAAGTAGAAAGAGTATACTCTAAAATAATGGTAAATAGTAAATACCGTATTTGCCGGCGTATGACGATTTTTTGGCCCTGAAAAATATGCCTCCAAGTGGGGGGTAGTCTTATACGGCGAGTATATAACAAACTCTGTATTTTTAGTGGAAATGTTAGGAGGTCGTCTTATACGCCCAGTCTCTTATACGCCGGCAAATACGGTATTTTTCAGGGCCAAAAAATTGTCTTATACGCCGGCAAATACGGTACATAAACCAGTCACATAGTCTCTTATATCAAGAATTATGTACCATAAAAATTGTATGTGCTATGTATTTTTATAGGACTGGCAGCATAGGTTTGTTTACACCAGAACCACCACAAACGTGAGTAATGTTTTAGGCTATACATGATTAGACAATAGGAATTCTTCAGTTCCATTGTAATGTTTTGGTGCCATGTCATGTAGTAGTTCGTTACTGACTGAAGCATGCAGTGCATAACTGTACACCTAGGACTTAGGCCTCACTGTTCAATTAAATGGATACAAGTCCCTAATGCATCCTGGCAGGCAAATTGTGTGGGGATAGGGCCTATATTTTTTTTTAACATCAGGGGAAAGAGGAATTTAGTAGCTGAATTTCCACAAACATTTGTATGCTCCATAATTTAGGAGCGTACACATAGGGGAAGGGTGAGCTGGACTCAGATGCAGAGTATGACTTGCTGAATCACAGTGTTACCACCAAGATGTTTTAAATGATATATATTCAGTCATATCACTCTCCTAAAATATTGGTAATAATTTATTTTGGTAAGAGCAAATTTTGGACTCAATACATAACCATTTAAATTTGTCATCTCTTTTTCAAAAATGTTTTTATTGATTTTTAGAGAGAGAGGAAGGGAGAGGGAGAGAAAAATTAATGTGAAAGAGAGAGGAAGGGAGAGGGAGAGAAAAATTAATGTGAAATAGAAACATCAATTGGCTGCATCCCGCATGCACCCCCACCAGGGATTTAGCCTGCAACCTGGGCATGTGCCTTGATCGAGAATTGAACTATAAATCTAAGGGCACGGAACAATGCTCAACCAATTGAGCTACACCAGCCAGGGTTCATCATATCTCTTTCAAACTTCTATCTGTATATTAATATACGTCATATATGAGAATAGTAGTGTGTAAATTGTTAAAGAGAAAACCAGAGAAACCAAGATGGCAGCATAGGTAAACACCTGAACTTGCAGCCTCACACAACAGCTTCAAAACTACAACTAAAAGACAAAATGGACATCAGAACCACAGGAAGGCTGGCTAAGTGGAAATTCTACAACTAGAAGGGAAGAGAAAAGCACACTGGGACTCAGAGGAGCTGTGAAAGTAAAGTGCAGAGGTATGGAGGCGCATGTACAAAAAGAGCTAGCAACTGAGTACATGGATGGCTTTTTCAATCCAGAGGGATACATAAGCTCCCAACTGCTGTGAACTCCAGTCCCTGGTGAGACTCTAGGGACCCAGACTCATACAGAAACTGGACTGTCTGACAGTGGGTGGAACTCGAGGGCAGCTTTCTCTCAGAGGTGCTTGCAGAGATTTCCAAAGGACACTGCGATCCCGGAGCCTCTTAGGGAAAGGCTGATAGGAGGCCATTGTTGTTTGCTCTCTGCTAAGACTCTGCACCATCCAAGCTGTACACAGAGGCTTTTGCATATGAATAGCCTGGCCCTTTGAAATCTCAACTTACCTAACAAACTGCAGCTGAGTCAGAGATGCAGAACATCCAAAAGAAGGCCCAAGGCCCCATATCAGCTTGCATTGCTTCACAGCTGGGCCTCATCTAGGCATCTCCAAAACCCAAACAAAGAAGAGGAATCTTCAGATCTCTCCATAGCTCCTGGGTGGCCTCAGGCAGAGGATAATTTAGCACCTCCTTGGAGATCCAAGAGCCAGTGTACCCAGAGGACAAAGTAGGACTATTCAGATTACAACTACTCAAATACATAAGGGACATGTCACTCAGAGGGCAGACTCAGTGAGCACCAAAGCCCCACTGAAGCAAGTCTTGCCTCATAAGGGTGTCTCCAACACAGAAGTTCTCCCATCATAGACACAGCTGATCCTCACAGCCAATTGGCCTGGAGGTCAATTCTTCCCAGTGATACAACAATCAAGGCTTAATTACAACAAGACTGTGCACATAGCCCACAAAGGGGTGCACCAAGAGTGTCCACCTCAGGTAACTGAGGAGGCTGAGCCACTGGGCCCTATAGGACACCTAGCACACAAAACCACTCTATCGACTCAGGGAAGCAGCCAAAATGTGGAGACATAGAAACAGGTCAGAAATGGAGGAAAGCAAACTATTAGATATAGAGTTCAAAACCACAGTTATAAGGTGTTCCAAGAATTTTCTACAAAAGGTCGATAAATTTAGTGAGACCCTCGAGGATATGAAAAAGGACCAACTAGAAATTAAGCATACACTGACTGAAATAAAAAAAATAATATACAGAGATCAAACAGCAGACTAGAGGAACACAAGAATCAAGTCAAAGACCTGAAATACAAAGAAGCAAAAAAAAGAATAAAAAAATTTGAAGATAGTGTAAAGAACCTTTGTGTACCAACATCCAAATTATGGGGGTACCAGAAGAAGAGAGCAAGATACTGAAGAACTATTTGAAGAAATAATGACCAAAAACTTCCCCATCTGGTGAAAGAGACTTACAAATCCAGAAGCACACAGAACCCCAAACAAAAGGAATCCAAAGAGAACCACACCAAGACACATAATAAATAAAATGCCAAGAGCAAAAAACAAAGAGAATATTAAAAGCAGCAAGAGAAAAACAATTACCTACAAGGGAGCACCCATATGGTTGTCAGCTTATTTCTCAACAGAAACTATGCAGGCCAGACAGGAGTGGCAAGAAATATTCAAAGTGATGAATAGCAAGAACCTACAACCAAGATTACTCTACCCAGCAAAGCTATCATTTAGAATTGAAGGTCAGGTAAAGAGCTTCACAGATAAGAAAAAGCTAAAGGAGTTCATCACCGCCAAACCAGTATTACATGAAATGCTGAAAGGTGTTTTTTAAGAAGAGGAAGAAGAAAAAGGTAAAGATAAAAATTATGAACAACAAATACTTATCTATCAACAAGTGAAACTAAAAATCAAGTGAATAAAATATCTGATGAAAAGAATAAACTGGTGAATATAATAGAATCAGGGGCATAGAAAGGGAGTGGACTGACAATTCTCAGGGGGAAAGGGATGTGGGGGTTGTGAGAAGAGACTGGACAAAAATCCTACACCTATGAATGAGGACAGTGGGCAGGGGGGAGTAAGGGTAGAGGGTGGGATGGGAATCAGGTGTGGGGGAATGAGGGACAATTGTAATAATCTGAACAATAAAGATTTATTTTTAAAGAAATAAAGTAAAATGGGGGAAAAAGGAAATTAACCAAGTAACTTACATGCAATATCTATGGATGTAGACAATAGGGTGGTGAAGGCCTGGTGTGGGGTGGGAACAGGGTGGAAGGAGGTAGTGGGGGAGGGAGATATCTGTAATACTCCAAACAATAAGATTTTCAAAAAATAAAAACCAACAAAATAAAAATACCACCATCCACCACCCCACCCCCCAAAAAAAAGAGTAAACCACAGGCCCCAAATGGCATCTCTTGTTCCCATGATACCGAACCTAGACTTAATACCTGACATAACTGGTTATTTCTTTAAAATATATGGATTCATGCACATTGAAAGGAAATTAGAGGGTGGCTGGAGGGATGGGACTGGATGAGACAGGCCAAACATTCCCTGGAGCCAACCTCCTGCAGTCCCTCCCAGCTGGCCTCACCTGTGATAGCACCGCGGATCAATGGACATCTACGAAGTGAGCATTGGTCCCTCCTGCACGTGGAGTCCCTCACCCTGGCCTGTGGGAATCAGGCCAAAACTGGCTCTCCAACATCCCCCAAGGCCATAGTTGGCAAACTGCAGCTCGTGAGCCACATGCAGCTCTTTGGCCCCTTGAGTGTGGCTCTTTCACAAAATATCACAGCCTGGGTGAGTCTATTGTGAAGAAGTGGCATTAGAAGAAATTTGAGTTTAAAAAATGTGGCTCTCAAAAGATATTTCAAACATACTGTTGATATTTGGCTCCATTGACTAATGAGTTTACTGAACACTGCCCCAAGGGGTCCCAGATTGCAAGAGGGCGGTTCTTGGGTGAGCATCCTGGAATTGGACTCCCTACTCTCTGGTTCCAGGGTGCATCACATGAGAACTGCTGCCAAGTATCTGCTGCATTGAGTATCTGCCCCCTGGTAGTCATTGCATGTCATAGCTACCAGACAGTCGCTTAGACTTTTATATACAGAATAGAGGCCCGGTGCATGAAATTCGTGCACAGGAGTGTGTGTCCCTCAGCCCAGCCTGCACCCTCTCCAATCTGGGAACCCTCGAGGGATGTCCGACTGCCCATTTAGGCCTGATCCCATAAGGCATTCCTCTCACAGTCCAGGACTGCTGGCTCCCAACTGCTGTTCCCCTGCTTGCCTTCTGATTGGCCCTAACCACTTCTGCCTCCCAGTATGATCACTCCTAACTACTCCCATGCTAGTCTGAATGATGTCTAACTGCTCCCCTGCCAGCCTGTTTGCCCCCAACTTTCCTCCTCTGTTGTCCTGGTCACCCCTAACTGCCCTCTCCTGCTGTCCTGACTGCCCACAACTAACCTCCCCTGCTGGCCATCATGTGTCCACATAGGGGTAGGATCTTTGACCACATGAGGGCATCTTGTGTGTTGGAGTGATGGTCAATCTGCATATTACTCTTATTGAATAGGATAGAGGCCTGATGCATGGGTGGGAGGCAGCTGGTTTGCCCTGAAGGGTGTCCAGGGATCAGGGTGGGGGTTCTCTTGGGGTATAAGGCAACCTGGGTGAGGGGCCTGTGGTGGTTTGCAGGTCAGCCACGCCCCCCTCGCCCTGGTGACCCAAGTGGAAGCTCTGGTATCTGGAGTTTATTTATTTTCTACAATTCAAACTTTGTAGCCTGGAACGGAGCCAAGCCTTCTGCTTGCTCTGTGGCAGCAGCCATTTCTGTTGAGATTTATTTATCCTCTATAATTGAAACTTTGTATTCTTAAACAGAGGCCTGGGCTTGCCAGGGTGTGCAGAAGGCTTGGCTTCCTCCATTGCTGGGGAAACCCAAGCCTCCCTACTGCTCTCTCCGTGGCCACATCTTGGTTGACTTAATTTACATATTTGCTCCTGACTGGCTGATTGGTGTGGATTGTGTGTGTAAGGGAGTGATGGTTAATTTGCATATTACTTTTATTAGATAGGATTGATTTCAGAGAGGAAGGGAGGAGATAGAAACATCATTGATGAGTAAGAATCACTGATCAACTGCCTCCTGCACACCCACTACTGGAGATCCAGCCTGCATCTCAGCATGTGCCCTTCACTGGAATTGAACCCAGGACCCTTCAGTACACAGGCCAATGCTCTATCCCCTGAGCCAAACTGGCTAGGGCTAAAGTTTTGAGCTTCACCAGATATGTAATCTTAATCACCCAGACTGGAATTTTCTGGTCAACATCAATGAGATATGTCACAAGGGTCCTCTCCAATCCTCAAAGAGGCAATCTGTATAATAAAACCTTTTTCCTTTCCCTTTCCCCCCAAATGATGATGTCCTGTTCTAAAAATCAATTTTCCCTTTTGCTAATAATTCCCCTTCTTCCTATAAAAATATTCCCTTTTGCAATCAAGAGACTTGGTAGGTAACCCCTGAGTGCCCTATTCACTGTATACATACAATTTACAAGTAACTTTTATATATGTGTGTATGTGACATAAAAAATAAGTGGCCACCCAGCTAGTGTGGCTCACTGGTTGAGTGCTGACCTATAAACAAGGAGGTCACAGTTCAATTCCAGGTCAGGGCACATGCCAGCATTGCAGGCTCAATCCTCAGTATAGGCAGCCAATCAATGATTATCATTTATGTTTCTCTCTCTCTTCCTCTCTGAAATCAATGAACATGTATATTTTTTTAAAATAAGTGGTCTTCGTCCCTGGTTCCTGCCTGGCACACAGGTCCTAAACCCTTTGAATCTGGGTTGTCTTTGGTATGCTTAGAAGACCAGCGGCTTGGGGGGGGGAGGTCTAAATAGCATCAGATAGGGACTGGTTACTAAGCAGACCAAAACAAAATTAGAGGTTTTGTAGCCCCTTCTCCTGGCCTCTGGAACAGGGAGAGGAGCTAGAGATTGAGTTACTTACCAATGGCCAATGATTTAAATAATCATGGCTCTGTAATGAAGCCTCCATAAAAAACCCTAAAGCTTAGGAATGGCGAACACATCAAAGTGCTGGGAGTGTGGCAGTGCATGGACACTTCACTCGCCCTCTCCAGCCCCCATACCTTGCCTCATATATCTCTTCTGGAGTTGTATTCTTTATAAAACCAAGTAATAATAAGTAAACTGTTTTTCCTGAGTTCTGTTAAGCTGTTCAAGCAAATTATTAAACCTAAAGGAGCAATCATAGAAACCCTCTATTGTAGGCAAGTTGAACAGAAGTGTGAATAACATGAAGACCCAATACTAGCAACTGGCATCTGAAGCGAGGGCAGTTTTATGGGAATGTGCCCTTAAACCTGTAAAGTCTGACCCTAACTCCAAGTAGTGCCAGAACTGAGTTGAATGGTAGGACACCCAATTGGTATCTGCAGAGAATTGGAGAACTCCTTGGTGTGAAAATTCCTAAACATTTGGTGTCAGAAGTGTGGCTATGATATATAGTATATTATATGGCTTTTCACTAGGTAACACACAGTTAAAAATCCATTTCACCCTTACTTTACTATGTATCTTGGGCAGGTCACAACCTTCAAGCATCTTAGTTTCCTCAATTAAAAAAAGGAAATGCCACCCTTGACCTCAAAGATTATGGTAAAGATTAAACAAGAAACCTATGAAGAGTACCCAATACATAGAAGGTACTTGATAAATGCTAGTTTTCCTACTCCAGTGACCAAGTGCAGAGTACGCTACACTGCATTTGTTGCTAAGAAGGAACCAAACTTCTTTTCAGTACTAGTATATGTCAGAACACAGCTGGTGGTGAGAGAATAAGTGGTTGGCAAAGTGATTCTAGGGTAGGGGACCAGTGAGAAAGAAGCCTTCCACTATAGTAAACTGAGAGCATAAAATAGCAGATCTTAGGTCTGGAATACTAATGACAACCTCCTGCCTAAACTAAGGAGTTTGTATATGCATTTGCCAGAATCATCTCGGGGAAAGAAAGTGAATGGAAAATACTCGAGGAAAGTAACTTTAATTATCTGTATTGTGATATACAAAAGTGATTGTTTGCAGAATAAAATTTAAAATGGCCAGAATAATTACACAAAAAGATTTCTAGAAATAATACATTTTTATTGTTTATAGAGTATGCCAAAAAGAATACCAGAATATATGTATGGGAGTGAGGGGGGGCCAGGAGAATGGGATAAAGGCAGAATTCATTAAAAAGTTAGAAACAAAAACTTGCCTTCTGAGATCTTTCTCACCTTAGGCCTGAATGCTCCATAATTCCAAAGAACTCAATCTCATATTTAGTTTTGCTTTAAAATACAATAAACTGGTTATATTCTCAAGTTGTATTAAGTTGCTTATATAAACTTAAAGTCATGAGCATGACTTCAGGATCTGCACTTTTTATGTCAAGTGCTTTAACTAAACAGTTTAAGGCCTCCTGTATTTTCCCACATTCTTTCAATGCTTTCCCACGCATTACAAGAGTCTCATAGTCATCCACAGCCTCCTCTGCCTTATCTTGAGGAGAATCAACCAACTGTCCACCAGACAAAGACCCGGGGTTACCAGAAGAGGTCTCCTGAGCTACAGCATCAGACTTGGGTGTACTTAACCAGCCAGACTTTTCTGAAGACAATGTTTCTCTGAAACGTTCCTCTTCTGTACCCTCTGAGGCACTGCCACTGCTTTCCTCAGCTTCTTCCTCCAGAGAATCTTGAGCTATTTTTGCTTCACTGTTGTATTCAAGTTTTTCCTCCATATCCTCCACATGGTCTAAAACTACATTAATAAGAGATCTCCTAGAAGCCAGGGATCTTCTACAGTTTCTAGACTTATTTATACTATCAGATATTTTAGGTGAAAAGAACCTTCCAGGTGGGCTGATGTCATTTTTGGGAGTTGAAGCATCAAACTGTTTTACAGATAAGAACTGAAAGGGAGATGTGCTGAATGGATTTGTGTTTGAAGTATCTTTAAAAGTATCATGCTCATCTTCATCATCTGAAACGATCCTTCTAGTTTTACTTTTGACTCTCAAATTAACTACTACTTCTGACTCATCATCTTTCTCAGAAAGATCCATACTGAGACCTGCTTTGCTAGGTACAAACTCTGCTCTGGAAGTAGCTGCAGAGCCAGACAAGCTATTTTCTTTCTCAGCATGCTCCAAAGATTGACGGGAAGGATTTTGTCCACTGTCTGCAGTGTCTTCCAAGAAAAGATTGAAATCACACACATACTGTGGTGAAGATTCTAAAGGTTCCTCTTCTAACGTGGCCTCATTTGCATGAGCATCCTGCAGGGCACTGTGGGATGCTGACAAGACATCATCAACTATTTGAATAACAGATGCATCTGATTCTGTATTTTTATTTTCATCTGTTATGGGATTAGTGGGCCAGGGATTACACGGCTGTAAAAACTCATCATCCTTTTCTTCATTTATATTTGGCTCAAGATCAGCTCTGACCGATTTGCTAAGTAAATAATTAAAACTTTGCAGAGGGTTCTCTTGCAGTGCCTCCTGTGTAGTCCCCTCTTGTGATACCTCTTTTTGTTGAGTCTTTCCCAATAAGGAATCGGTCCAAATTTCTTCTACACTTCCACACCCCTTGGGTAACGTAGCAATACAGTCAGCATCAAATGTGCTTTCATGTGGGTGCCTACCATCTTGTGCAATGGTAACGTTCGTCTTTACACTGGGAAGATAGGATTTCTCACTCTCTTCAGGCAGATCATCAATGATTACACTTGCCATTTGGGAACTGATTTCTTCTACCTGGGTATAATGAGTAGTTAGAAGAGGTGAAGGCTGAAGCTGTGGTTTATTCACTTCGGGGCATTTTTTCTTTGTTTGAGAAGGAATTGCAGGTTCTCTCAGCCATATCCCCTCATTTCTAGTTCTTTGTCTTTCCATTAAGAGCTCTGTGTTTTGAGATTCTGATTCAACAAGGAATTGAGCTTTCTGAACCCTTTGTTGAATATAGTGAGATTCTTCTATCACATCAAGCTCTTCTTTAACAGATAGGTCATGTGTGTACATCAAATCATGGTCTGAGATTCCAACTATCCCCAAAGAGTGCAGGTAGGCTATATGTTCATCTAGTTTCTTATCAGATCTCCTTTGAGCAGCATGCAAAGACTGAAGCTGCAACTGGGTTACAGAGTTCTGAAAATCCTCGATTGTGAAAAGCTCTCTTAATTCTTGTTTACTAAAATATCGGAAAGGGTTCTTCTTATCACCAGTAGTTTGTCTTACTAATGACTCCTTGAAAACCTGTCTTCTGTATATTTTTTCCTCTACAGTTCCACAAGTGATTAACCTATAAACCACAACATTTTCTTTTTGTCCAATTCTGTGAACTCTATCCACAGCTTGAGCATCAGTTGCAGGATTCCAGCTAGGATCATAAATAACCACTCTGGTTGCTGCAGTTAATGTTAAGCCAACACCACCTACTTGAGTGGTAAGCAGAAAGACGGAGTAATCTTTATTCTGCTGGAATAAGTTAATTCTTTTTTCTCGTTCCACAAGATGAGTAATTGTTCCATCGATTCGTAATATCTTAAAGTGCCTATTCTTTAGAAGGCGTTCAATTATGTTTAGAATTTGTCTTGACTGGGAAAACACCAGAGTCTGATG
Source organism: Vespertilio murinus (assembly GCA_963924515.1). Lineage (NCBI taxonomy): Eukaryota > Metazoa > Chordata > Mammalia > Chiroptera > Vespertilionidae > Vespertilio > Vespertilio murinus. The sequence goes on from OZ004710.1 coordinate 38,147,008, forward strand.
CCCCTCATCTCGCAGTCTCTTAAGGAGGCCCATTAGAAATATCATTTTTCCAGATTCTTTCATCAGTGTATCATCAGTTATTTGGTCAATATGAATATGGTCCACATCTGAGGAATCTTCCCCTTCACTTTCATCTTCAGCAGAGAATCTGACAGTCCCTAGATTCAGCAAATGACAAGCTCTTGCAGAGAGCAGCCTAGGATGATCACAGAGCTTCTTTAAGATGCCTAACTCAGCCAAAGGTGAGCGTGTCTCCATTAACAACTTCTTGATATGATCTAGAGACACAAATTTCCTGTATATTTCTTCTTGTAAAGGTACAAGACGTATCCAAATAATTAAATCATTTTTTCTGGAAAGGGAAGGCATTTCATAACTGGCACTAACATCTAGATTCTTTTTACTAAGTCTGATCTCTGTATTGCTTGACTTTTTCTTCTGTACCTCTTCTTTAGTCCTCCTGAGAAAATAGGGTTTTATGATTGCCATTAAGTTTTCAGATATTTTCAGTCCCAAGGCTTTTTCCCCTGCAGTAGCATCCTTCTCTCTTGCTCTAGTAATAGGATTTTCATACTCTATTTTAAAAGTTTTTAATGTTCCTAGCAGAGACCCTTGACAAGCAAAATCGAACAGAGACCACAGTTCTTGTAAATTATTTTGGATTGGGGTTCCTGTGAGGAGAATGCGATTACTGGCAGGGACAGCACGAGCACATAATGCTGACTTAGTAGATGAAGATTTTATTTTATGTGCTTCATCAAGTATGACATAGTCCCACACAAACTCCTGGCCATTAAAGGTTGAAAGTTGCTGCCAATTATTGATTAACATTTGGTATGTAGTGATAATTACACCATTCCTTTGCTGAATCCGACTGAGGTTTCTGGCACGTTCATCCTTACTGGGGCCATGAAAGGTTTTGACTCTCATTCCTGGAGTCCACTTGACAAATTCTTTTACCCATGTGCTAATAAGACTGGTTGGCATGATCAGCAGCACATGATTCACAAATGAAGCATCAAACATACCAGAAAGGAAAGCGATGATTTGAACAGTCTTCCCTAATCCCATATCATCTGCCAAGATACCACCTTTTCTTCCATCCCTATATAGACTATATAGGAAAGCTACACCTTCCTTCTGGTGCTCAAATAGTTGGTTGTGCAGTTCTCGATACAGCAGCAGGCCAGAGTTGCAAACATCTGTGAATTCATCATCTCCATCTGCCAACTCCTCCAAGGCTTCCTGTAGTTTTTGGATTCTGCTCATCACCTTTTCATTGGGAAAAATGTCCTTTGCTAAATTGAAAAGTTTAAGTGCTTCTTCCAGATCTCCATTCTTAGTTGCTTCTTTGGCCTCTTTCACGTATCTATTTTAAAAATTAAAGATATATATTAACATTAGAAAGAAAGGAAATAGTTTGAACATTCAGTCTAAGAATATTTTAGAGTCCATTTTGGAATCAAAATTGCACTTGGGCTTTTAATATCCTCAATTCAGGATGGGAAAGATTAGCACAGAAGACGCCCGTGAAAGCTGGCGTTACTTAAGACACAAATATCCACCAGGCACTGCCAGCAACACCTTCAGGCATTAGTTGTGGGAAATGTATGTGCAAAGGTTATTGGTTCCACAGTATTTTTAAAAATTTGCCACCTGAAAGGAGTATAGAGTGATATTTTTATTATTTATTTATTATTATTATTATTTTTTTTTTGTAAAATCAACCAACCAACCTATACTATATTGCGGGAGCATGGAAACAGGAAAGTTACATGGACCCTTCTCAGGCCTTATTTTTCTGGACCTCTGTTATTCATTTGACACTAATGATCATTCCCCTCCTTAAAATTCCCATCCGATATATTCCTTCTGGTTCACCCCCACAAGCACCACTACCAATCACTGATCATTTCTTCTCTGTGTCCTTGGGCTCCTATTCTTCCTCCAAGATGTTTCAGTCCTGGGCCTCTTCTCACTCCTATTACTTTCCTCAGGCTCTCTTAGAGCTTCCATTCCCACCTTTTTGCTCATGACTCCCAAATCACTCTCCAACCCAGGTCTTGCCCGCAAGCTCTAATCTAGACAGACCCATATTCCAACTGTCTTCTGGACATCTCCACCTGAAAGACTCATAGGCACCTCAAATTCAATTCACCTCAAATTAAAATCATTATTTCCTCTCTAAAAACATGCTTCTCCATTTATGTGACAGTAAATGACACTACATCCACTTAGTCACACAAACTAGAAATCTGAAAATCATTCTTGACTCCAACCCAAATATAAGTCATCCTTGACCTCTCTCCTCTTTTAACCTCCCTAGCCAGACAGTCCCTAGTACAATTAACTTTATTTCTAAAATATAAATTGTGTCTTTCTCTACATCTCCACTACCACTACTGTGGTCTAAGTCATAATTATCTCTGGCCTGGATAACTGCAACTTCTTACTACTGGTCTCCCTACATCTATTCTTGACCCTTCCAATACATTCTCTACATAGCATCCAGTGATATTATCTTAAAATATAAAAGAAATCGTGTCACTCCTCTGATTAAAATTTTTCAGTGGTTTATGGTCAGTTGCTTTCAAAAAGATGCCAAAACAATTCACTGAGGAAAGAATAGTCAATTAAATTCTATATCCATGCCCTGGCCAGCATTTCACAGTGGTAAGAGCAACGGCCCACACACCAAAGGGTCATGGCTTCAATTCTTAGTCAAGAGCAAGTACCTGGGTTGCAGGTTTGATACTCAGCCTGGTCAGGACACATGCGGAAGGCAACCAGCCTATGTGTCTCTCTCACATTGATGTTTCTCTCTCTCTTCCTCCCTCCTTCCATCTTTCCTTCCAGTCTCTCTAAGTATTAATGGAATATCCTAGAGCAGTGGTTGGCAAACTCATTAGTCAACAGAGCCAAATACCAACAGTACAACGATTGAAATTTCTTTTGTGAGCCAAATTTTTTAAACTTAAATTTCTTCTAAAGCCACTTCTTCAGAATAGTCTCTCCCAGGCCGGGGTATTTTGTGGAAAAGCCACACTCAAGGGGCCAAAGAGCCGCATGTGGCTTGCGAGCCACAGTTTGCCAACCACAGTCCTAGAGTGAGGATTAACAACAAAAAGATAACAAAAATAGACACACTTGATATCCATGTGGAAAAAAATAAAATAGGCCCCTACCTCACACTATACAAAAAATAATAATTTCAAATGGATCAAAGACCTAAATATAAGAACTTAGCCTACAAAACTATTAGAAGAAAATACAGGCACAGAAAAGACAACCCACTGAATGGAAGAACATATTCTCCAACACATCTGATAAGGGGTTAATATCCAAAATTTATAAAGAACTTATGAAACTCAATACCAAAAAAAACCCCTCAATTTTAAAAATGGGCCAAGAACCTGTTTTAGACACTTCTCCAAAGAAGACATACAGATGGCCAATGAAATATGAAAAATGTTCAGCCTTACTAATCATCAGAAAAATGCAAATTAAAACCACAATGAAATACCAACTCACACCTGTCAGAATGGCTATCATAAACAAATCAATAAACAACAAGTGTTGGCCAGGATATGGAGAAACGGGAATTCTTGTGCATTGTTGGTGGGAATGCAGATTGGTGTACTCACTACAGAAAGCAGTATGGGGTTACCTCAAAAAAGTTAAAAATGGCCCGGCGATGTGGCTCCGTGGTTGAGTGTTGACCCATGTACTAGGAGGTCGCCAGTTGGATTCTCCGTCCAGGCACATACCCAGGTTGTGGGTTCAATCCCCAGTATGGGGTGTGCATGAGGCAGGTGATCAATGTTTCTGTCTTTCTCCCTCTCCCTTCCTCTGTCTAAAATCAATTAAAAAACATTAAATGTTTTAAAATTAAAAATGGAACTGCCTTATGTCCCAGCAATTCCACTTTTGGGAATTTATCCTAAGAAACCTGAAACACTAATTATAAAATAACATATGCACCCCTATGTTTACTACAGCATTATTTACAATAGCCAAGACTTGGAAGCAGGCAAGTGTCCATCAGTAGATCAATGTATAAAACAGTTATGGTACATTTATATAATGGAATACTATTCAGCAGGAAAAAAAAAAAAAGGAAAAGAGAGAACCAAGATGGCGGCATAGGTAAACACATACACTTGCTGCCTCTCACAACTACATCAAAATGGCAGAACAACCACCACCCAGAACCGTGTAATAGCTGGCTGAGTGGAAGTTCCACAACTAGAGAGGTGAAGAAAGAGCATTGAGACTGATAAGAGGTGCATAGGTGCGGAAAGTGCTGGTACCTGGATGAGCTGCTCTGTTAATCAGGAGGGAGATACAAGCTCCCGCTTGCTCTTAACTCCAGTTCCGGGCGAGACTCTGCAAGGGCAGCTTTCTCTTAGAGGGGCTCGCAGAGATCTTTGTTCCTACACGGGGGCACGTGATGTGGAGAAGTGGGGGCTTCTCTGGTTCAGGGCTGACTGGAAGTCATTTCTATTTGCTGAACCCTGGTAATTTTCACAGACCCCACCACACCCAATTTACAACCCCACCTATGGTGTGCGCATTGGCTTTTGCATATATGAATGGCCTGTTCTTTCACCTAAAACCTGTTAAACTGCAGCTAGGTCAAAGAACCCCAAAGATTCCAAAAGAAGGCCTAAGGCCCAGCAGGAGTAGCCTGCCTGGTTTCACAGCTGGGTTTCATCTGGGTACTTCCTAACCCCATACAAAGAGGAGGAATCTGCAGATGTCTCTGTAGCTCCTGCTGGGCAACCCCTGACAGTGGCCGACCTTGCACCTCCTTGGAGATCCAAGAGCCAGTGTACCCGGTGGTCAGAGTGAGACCATACCAGATTATAACTCTTCAAATCCATAAAAGACACACTTAAAGGGCAGACTCTGTGAGCACCAAAGCCCCACTGAAGCAAGTCCTGCCCCATAAGGGTGTCTCCTGCGCAACAGATCTTCCATTGTAGACATAGCTGGTCATCACAGCCAATTGTCCTGTAGGTTAATTCCCCCCAGTGACACCAATAGCAATCAAGGGTTAACTACAACAAGACTGTGCACACAGTCCACAAAGGGGTACACCAAGAGCGTTCACCTCAGGTGGCTGGGGAGGCTAAGCCACTGGGCCCTATAGGACACCTACCACACAAGGCCAATCTATCAACTCAAACATAATTAGCAACAGTACACAGAAATAAACAAAGGGAAGTAGGCAAAATGCAGAGACAAAGAAACAAGTAACAAATGAAAGAAAGGAAAATACTAGATATAGTGTTCAAAACCATGGTTATAAGGTTCCTCAAGAATCTTCTAGAAACCTCTGAGAAATTTAGTGAAACCCTCAGGGATATGAAAAGGACCAATCAGAAATTAAGCATACACTGACTGAATAAAGAATAATATACAGAGATCCAACAGCAGACTAGAGGATCCCCAAAATCAAGTCAAAGATTTGAAATACAAAGAAGCAAAAAACACCCAACCTGAAAAGCAAAAAGAATACAAAAATATGAAGATAGTGTAAGGAGCCTCTGGGACAACTTCAAGCATACCAACATCCATATTATGGGGGTGCCAGAAGAAGAGAGAGAGCAAGATACTGAAAACCTATTTGAACAAATAATGACTGAAAACTTCCCCCACCTGGTGAAAGAAATAGACTTACAAGTCCAGGAAGCTCAGAGAACCCCAAACAAGAGGAATCCAAAGAGGACCACACCAAGACATCATAATTAAAATGCCAAGTGCAAAAGACAAAGAGAGAATATTAAAAGCAGCAAGAGAAAAACAGTTAGTTACGTACAAGGGAGCACCCATACAATTGTCAGTTGATTTTTCAAGATACCATGCAGGCCAGAAGGGAGTGGTAAGAAATATTCAAAGTGATGAATAGCAAGAACCTACAACCAAGATTACCCAGCAAAAGCTATCATTTAGAATTGAAGGTCAGATAAAGAGCTTCACAAACAAGAAAAAGTTAAAGAGTTCACCACCAAACCACTATTATATGAAATGCTGAAGGATATTCTCTAAGAAGAGGAAGAAGAAAGAGATAAAGATAAAAAATTATGAACAAAGTGACAACAAATACACACCTATCAACAACTAAAAATCAAGTGAATAAAAAAAATATATATGAGGAATAGCCGAGACCGGTTTGGCTCAGTGATAGAGCGTTGGCCTGCGGACTGAAAGGTCCCAGGTTTGATTCCGGTCAAGGGCATGTACCTTGGTTGCAGGCATATCCCCGGTAGGGGGCGGTGCAAGAAGCAGCTGGTCGATGTTTCTCTCTCATCAACGTTTCTAGCTCTCTATCTCTCTCCCTTCCTCTCTGTAAAATATCAATAAAATACATTAAAAAATTCATACATCTATGGACAAGGGCAGTGAGGGAGGGGTTAGGGTATGGGGTGGGGTGGACACTGGGTGAAGGGGAGCTAAGGGAGGGAAAAAAGAGGAAAAACTAATAATCTGAACAAGAAAGATTTACTTTAAAAAAAAAGAAAAGAATACCCTTTGAGACAGCATGGATGGATCTGGAGCACATTATGCAAAGTGAAATAAGCCAGTCAGAGAAAGACAAGAACCATGTGTTTTTATTCATATGTGGGATTTAATGATCAAACTCAACTACCAAGCAAAATAGAGACAGACTTATAGAGAGGTGGGGAGTTTTGGAGTGGTGGTGGAGGGTTGAGCAAAAAAGAAGGAAAAAAAAAGGGGAGGGGAGGGGAGGGGAGGGAAGGGAAAGGAAAGGAAGGGAAAGGAAGGGGAGGGAAAGGAAAGGAAGGGAAGGGAAGGGAAGAGAAGGGAAGAGGGGGGAAGAAGGAAGGGAGGGACGGAGGGAGGACAAAGGAACTCATGGACATGGACAACAGAGTGGTGATTGTGGGGGTAGGAATTTGGGTAGAGGTGGAAGAGGTTTTAGGGAGAATAAATGATAATAGAAAATATACATATATTTTTTTAAAAAATAAAACATAGACACACAGCTTCATGACCTTGAATTTGGCAATAGTTTCTTAGATATGCCAAACACATAAGCAACCTAAGGGAAAAAATAAAGTTGGGCTTAATCAACATTAAGAACTTTGTGCTTCAAAGGGGTACCATCAAGAAAGTAGAAAGACAGCTGGCCAGTGTGGCTCAGTGTGGTTGAGTGTCGACCTATGAACCAGGAGGAGGTCACATTTATTCCCAGTCAGGGCACATGCACAAGTTGCGGGCTCGATCCCCAATGTGGGGCATGCAGGAAGCAGCTGATCAATGATTCTCACCACTAATGTTTCTATCTCTCTCTCTCCCTTCCTCTCTGAAATAGTAGAAAAACAACCAAAGTAATGGGAGAAAATCATGTATCTGATAAAGTATTTGTATCTAGACTATATATAGAGCTCTTACAACTCAATAATTAAAAGATAACCAATTTAAAATGAGCAAAGAATCTGAATAGGCATTTTTCTAAAGAAGATATTCAGATGGCCAATAAATATATGAAAAGATACTCAACATCATTAATCATTAGAGAAATGAAAAACAAAACCACAATGAGATACCATTTCATACCCATTAGGAGGCTATAATCAAAAAGTGAGAAAATACCAGGTGTGGAAAAATTGGAATTCTCATAACTTTGTTGGTGGGAACGTAAAATGGTGCAGTTGCTTTGGAAATCAGCCTGTCAGTGCTCAGTGGCTTCCAGTGGCCTACAGAAGGAAGTTTAAGCTTATTAGCTTGGCATTCTAAACCCTTCCTGGTAGAGCCAGGAACTGCTGACCTCTCCTGTCACTTCCTGCTTCAAATGTTTTATTTTAACCCTTTATGACCATCATGCTGCTTTATGTTCTCTAAGCTTAGACTCACAGCAACCTCCTCTTCCTGGAATGCAATCCTCTCATTTCACCAAGCTAATCTAACTCAACTCATTCTTTAAGAGCAATTTCTCAGTGTTCTGCAGAATCTCTTTGGAGGGCTTGTTAATAAACAGATTGCTGAGCTCCAATACTGATTCTGTAGTGAAGCCCAAGAATTTGTATTTAAGTTTCCCAGATGATGCTAATACTTGTGGTCAACAGATCATACTTTAAGAGCTGCTTGCGCCGAAACCGGTTTGGCTCAGTGGATAGAGCGTCGGCCTGGGGACTGAAAGGTCCCGGGTTCGATTCCGGTCAAGGGCATGTACCTTGGTTGCGGGCACATCCCCAGTGGGGGGTGTGTGCAAGAGGCAGCTGGTTGATGTATCTCTCTCATCGACGTTTCTCACTCTCTATCCCTCTCAATTTCTCTCTGTGTAAAATCAATAAAGTACCGTATTTGCCGGCATATAAGACGATTTTTTGGCCCTGAAAAATACGTACTTGCCGGCGTATAAGACGACTGGGTGTATAAGACGACCCCCTAACATTTCCACTAAAAAATACAGAGTTTGTTATATACTTGCCGTATAAGACTACCCCCCACTTGGAGGCATATTTTTCAGGTCCAAAAAAATCGTCTTATACGCCGGCAAATATGGTATATTAAAAAAAAATTTTTTAAAAGAGCTGCTTGCTTTAAAATATATATCAGGCCACAGTGAGGTTCCTCTAAGACAGTGGTTCTCAACCTTTCTAATGCCATACCACCAACAATAAAATTATTTTCATTGCTACTTCATAACTGTAATTTTGCTACTGTTAATGAATCGTAATGTAAATATCTGTGTTTTCCGATGGGCTTAGGCTCTACAGCAGTGGTTCTCAACTTGTGGGTCGAGAACCGCTAGTAGGGTCACCTAAAACCATCAGAAAGCACATTACGATTCATTCAACAGTTATGAAGTAGCAACGAAAATAATTTTATTGTTGGGGGTCACCACAACATGAGCAACTGTATTAAAGGATCACGGCATTAGAAAGGTTGAGAACCACTGCTCTAAGACAATGTTCGCCAACCAGTGGTCCATGAGGTCCAAAAGGTTGGTGACCGCTGGTTTAAGGAAACCTTTGGAGCAGCGGTCACCAACTAGTGATCCACAGACCACTGGTGGTCCATGAGATCTGAAAGGTTGGCCACCACTGCTCTAAGATGCTTTCCATCCCTACCCTATCCTCCAACTGGATTGCTTGTTCCACCTCAGTATTCCCCTGTGTTAATCTCCCTCAAAACATTTAATGCATTGTATTAAAATCACTACAAAACAATCTAGCTATATTACAAATGTATGAAACAAACTCACTGAAGGAAAGAAATAAAGCCTGTAAGACTAAAAGCAAAGGAAATGACACAAGGGTTGTACTCTGGTGAATGAAGTTGTTTTCCATGGGGGTATGGACTAACAATTTTGGTACTGCAATGCATGTATACTAGCATTGAAGAATTAAGTAAATGGATGGCAGATAGTGGGAGCCAAGTTTCTCACTGATGGAGTGGGTGTTTATAGATAAGCAACAGTAGGAGATTAGAATGATTCATGTGGTATTGGATCAGTTGGAGACATCAGTATAAACCCATGTTTAACACAGATACAGATGGTTATACATAGAAATATTTACAGACATGTGTATACACATAGGTTAGTATACACACGCATTTTCTTACTCTTTCAGCTGAGAAGGCCAAGAAGCAAGGAATCCCCAGTATCAGCAAACACACCCAGCATCCAAATCTTGGTTGCCAATACCATTCTCCAATAAAAGGAACCGGGGCTCCCTGGGAAAATGACTAATTCTATTGCTGGGGCAGGAAATCCATATGATGAGCCGAGGATATCTTATAGTATCAGAAAATGAGGAATTGCTAAAAAAAAAAAAAAAAAAAAAAAAAAAAAAAAAAAAAAAAGGAAAAGAAAAACAACCCCTTACAATTATGGGAGTATATGAAACAGGCACAGGAGCTAAATGAAAGAACTCCCAATGGTCAAAGCTGGATTAAATTATGTGAGTCCATATCCAAGTAAACGAATGAAAAAATAAATAGAAGAGACAAATCTCCTTTGAAGAAGAATCCTATATAATAAAAGCCTAATATGCTAAGTGTCCCATCGTCTGTTCAACCAAAGTATAATATGCTAATGATATGCTAAGGCCACTCAACCACTTCCTATGATGTGCACTGAACACGGGGGGGGGGGGGGGGCGCAATACAGTTGACAGGTCAACTAGTCGCTACGATGTGCACTGACCACTAGTGGGCAGATACTCCAACCAGTAGGTTAGCTTGCTGCTGGGGTCTGGCCAATCAGGACCAAGCGAGACAGGCAGATACGCCTTGGCACCCTCCTGTGGTCCCTCCCTGACTGGCCAACCTCCTTCGTCCCTTCCCAGCCATAATTGTGCATTGGTGGGGTCCCTCAGCCCAAGCTGCGCCCTCTCACAATCCAGGACCCTCAGGGGATGTCAGAGAGCCGGTTTTGGCCCAATCCTGCAGGCCAGGCCAAGGGACCCCACTGGTGCACGAATTTGTGCACCAGGCTTCTAGTTTCAAATAATTTATGTAGATACACTGCTCTCAAGGAGATAGAGCATAACTCCTACACTTTTTTAAAAAGTATATTTTATTGATATTTTACAGAGAGGAAGGGACAGAGATAGAGAGCTAGAAATGTTGATGAGAGAGAAACATCGACCAGCTGCCTCCTGCACACCCCCTACCAGGGATGTGCCCACAACCAATGTACATGCCCTTGACCGGAATCGAACCTGGGACCTTTCAGTCTGCAGACCGACACTCTACCACTGAGCCAAACCGGTTTCGGCAACTCCTACTCTTTAAATGTGGTATGCACATAACAACATTCTTCCAAAGAACATAGTATACTATACCATGGTGTGATGCAGGGCGGGGTGGGGAGGGGGGACATTAAGGTGGAGAAATCTGGCAAACAATAGCATAGTTAGGTGATTAAGGTCAACATAAAGGGGAGGGAAAATGGCAGAAGAACAGGTAGGCAGGTTCTGAGCCTTGTCCCGAAGAATAAAGAGAGAGCAGCCAAGGATCGTACTGGGAGTGCTTGACAGCAAGCCAAGAGACAGGCAAACACCAGGGGAAACTGGGGGTCTGCTGATCAGGGAGCCCCTGATAGTTAAGCACCCACAGCTGGGTCCCTTGCCGGAGCTACCTACAGGTGTGGACGGGGAAATCTTGCCATCTTGAAGGGAACAGGTTTGTGTCAGAGGCCTGAATATCCACAGCCGCAACGACCACCAAGCAGCTGTGAGCCCCAGAAGGCTGATCACAGTCAGGGCAAACACTTGGACTCAAAGGAGCGCTCCACCCCAAGGCGAAAAGGTCAGATTTCGCGGAGATCTGGTGAGTCCCCCGCAGCACGGCAGCGGCAGACAGGCCCGCACATGCCAGGCGCACGAAGACTGAAGGACTGGGCCTGGGTTTACAAGAAACCCCTGGGTAACGGGCTGGTGGCGCCACTGACTGTGGACAGGGCTTCTAATTGGGGGGATATGATATCTAAGGAGCAACACGTTTGAATCTGACTCCAAGGCATATCCGGAGAGTTACAGGGGAGTGTAGTCGGCTCAGTCCTGCCCCCTGCCCCCCCGCCCCCACTCCACAGATCAGGGACACAGAGAGGGGGAAAAAAGTTAGAGAGGCTTCAGAGCCCTGGAAGTCAACCCAGAAACACTGCCACCCAGAGGCTAAATCACATATGGACCACAGACCTGCTTAAAAATCAGGACCAGATTAAAACACTGAGGAGCAGTGAAACACAGGGAACTGCAATTACCGCCCAGACTGGGAACAGGCATGCCAGACAGAACAACAGAGGAAGTGAATGACCTTCATTACTGTAAATTTTATTTAATTTTTACTTTTTATTTTTTAATTGTTTAATTTTTGTTTTTTATTTACATTAGTTGCAACGTTTACTCAAGAAATTATTTTTTCGTCTTCCCTCACTTGATTTTACCCTTTTAATTAATTCATTTTTATATGTAATCAACATTATTTCTACTACTATTTTACCTTTCTTATCTTATTTTCTTTTGTTTATTTTTATTATTATTTTAAGTGTCATATTATTTACTCCCCCCCCCCTTTGGGATTAATATTCTACAGACTATTTATACCTTTCCTTCTCCAACGCTTTATTCTATCTCAACCCTACCTTTATGCCATCACTCTCTTCCTAACCCTTTCCCTTTGGTGTCCTGCTTATGTTAACCCTTTACTGCTCTAGATTTTCCCTACTCTTCCTGTTTACCCACTCGTAAAATTTCACCCTACATGTGTATATCTAATTTTCAACCCCCTGCTCCAAGCCCATTCACACCTACCTTGTCGCTGTCCTAAAAAAAAAAAATAAACACACACACACACACACACACACACACACAAAATCTTTCTCTCTACCCCTTTGTAGTTGTATGTACAATGTTAACTATATCAAAGTTTTATGCTTTCTTGTAAGATTGGTTTGCTTATTCTTTTTGTTTGATTGTATGTTTTTGTTAGCTGGGTTCTAGTCACCTTTATTGGAGGATATTAATATCGCAAACCCATTTCTGCTCAGTACCTTGTGTATTGTATTTTGTGCCTTTAAATCAAAGCAGGGGAGAGAGAACTACATAACCAGACATCCTAAAAAGAGAGATCATAGGGAGATAAAGAAACAACCCGCATATGAAAGAAAATCAGGGATCACCAGAAAAGTAAACGAGTTAGAGGCAAGCAACCTACCAGAGCAAGAATTCAGAGTAATGATAAGATGGCTAAAAAGAATGGAAGACAAGTTTAACAATATGAGTAAGAACCAATAGGAAATGAAGAAGAACCAAGAGGATCTGAAGAAGCAAGAGGAAATGAAGGTGAACCAAGAAGAAATGAAAAATGACATCGCTACTATGAAGAACTCAATAGAAAGCATCAAGAGGAGACTAAAAGAAGCAGAGGACTGCATCAGTGAGCTAGAAGACAAGATGGAAAAAATACCCAATTAGAGCAGCTGCTAGAAAAAAAATTAAAAAACAGGAGAAGAGCCTACGGGAGCTTTGGGACAATACAAAACAGAACAATATTAGAATAATAGGGGTACCAGAAGGAAAGGAAACTGAGGAAGATATGGAAAAAGTATTTCAAGAAATAATGACAGAAATTTCAAAACAAGGTGGTGGCCTAGGTAGTCTCCTAAGCTGCCGCCTCATCAACAATTTGGAAAAAAACAACAACTAAAATCGAAAGGGATCACATCAGATCCACAGGAGAGCTGGCGGAATGGGATGGCTACAACTAGAGGGAAGGAAAAGCGCCGCTGCCACCGTGTGGAGTTTAAAGCCACAGTGGAACCAAAGCCGCAGCCGCAGCCGCCAGTGATGGACGCCCACCGAGAGCAGAGCTCACCCCACCCCAGGCCCAGGGAGTGTGCTGCCTTGGAGCCTGGCCTCCGTGCCCACAGCCTTCCCAGCCTGCCCGCTGTGGGAGCGAAGGAACCAGCACCGAATCGCAGCCTTACCTTCCGCTCCCGCCCAGAACGAGTCACCTTGGAGCCAGGCCTCCGCGCCCGCAGCCTTCCCAGCCCGCCCTCCGCGCCAACCTTCCCAGCCCGCCTGCTGTGCTAGTGAGGAAGCCGGCGCAGGGCCACGGCCACGCCTTCCCCTCTCGGCCCCAGCGAGCCCTTCGCCCATCCATCCCCCTGCCACGAGGCCGGGCCAGAGCCTCTGCCGAGCCCCTGAGGGCCGGAGCCAAAGCGGAGCAGACTTGCACGTGGAGCGTGACGGAGGACTAGGAGGTTGTGCCCAGAGCACTCTTAGCAGCCTGGGACTCTGGACACCTAAACCCGGGGGACTCGGAAAGCCAGAACGTGTAAAGTGTGGGCGGCAGAGGATACTGTGGCAGAAGCGGCCGGAGCCTCCCCATTCTTCACCCTCGTTGTCCTCCTGCTCGCTGGCAGCAATGGGCCAGGGCCTCAGGGGAGAATCGAAAAGGATGCTATCTAAACCACAGGAAAGCTGGCGGAGGGGGAAATCTACAACTGAAACAAGGAGAAGTGCTGCTGCCGCCATGTGGAGTTTAAAGCTGCAGCGGAGTCGCCAGCGCCAGTGAGGAAGGCCCATGGAGAGCGGAGCCCACCCTGCCCTGGGCCCAGGGAGAGTGCAGCCTCGGAGCCGGCCAAGGCACCCGCAGACTTCCCGGCCCACCCGCCTTGCTGGCAAGGGAGCCAGCGCAGGGCCTTGGCCGCGCCTTCCACTCACGGCCCGAGTGAGGCCTTCGCCCATCTGTCCCCCCACCGCCAGGCCTGGCCGGAGCCTCTGCGGAGCCCCCGAGAGCCAGCGCCAAGGCGGAGCATACTCATGGAGTGTGACGGAGGACTGAGAGGTAGTACCCAAAACACTCTTTGCAGCCTGGGACTCTTCCTAAACCCAGGGGACTGAAAGCCTGAATGTGTGAAATCAGAGCTGCTGAGGTTGCTAGGGTGGAGTCGGCCGGAGCCTCCCCGTTCTTCCCCCTCGTCATCCTCCTGCTTGCCTGCAGCTCAGGCCCCGGGGGATCCAGGATAGGAGGGCATCAATCGATGGTCCCAGACGGGCCGTGTGGCCCTGGGGGGGCTTTATGACCCAGGGGAGCCGTATACCGTGGGAGAACAGTGTTCTCTGGGGGAGCAGTAGGACTAGGGGGAGCCGTGTGCCCCAGGGGACCGGTGGTACCAGGGGGAGCAGTGTGCCCCAGGAGAGCCTTGTGCCCTGGGGGAGTGTTGGGACCAGGGGAAGCTGTGTGCCCCTTGGGAGCGGTGGGACCTGGGGTAGCCGTGTGCCCCGGAGGAGCCGTGTGACCTGGGAGGGTGGGGGAACACGGGGGAGCCCCTATGTTCATAGCAGCACAATTTACAATAGCTAGGATTTGGAAACAGGCTAGGTGCGCGTCAGCAGATGAATGGATCAAAAATTATGGTACATCTACACAATGGAATACTATGCTGCCATAAAAAGAAAATTCTTATCATTTGCAGCAACCTGGATGGAATTGGAGAACATCATGCTGAGTGAAATAAGCCAGTCAATGAAAGAGAAACACCACATGACCTCACTCATTTATGGATAATAAAGAATATTATGAAGTAATGAACAGAAAGATAGATATAGTGACCATAAAACAACAAGCAGACTGTCAAATGACAGCGGGGAGGGCAGGGAGATCTGGGGAAGATAAGAGATCAACTGAAGGACTGGTATGCATGCATATATGTAAAACCAATGGACACAAAACTCTGGGGAGGGAGGGTATGTATGGGAGGTGGAGGGAGGGCAATGGTAAGCTATGTACACATATAATACCTTAATACATTTTTTTAACAAGGCAAAAAAAAGGTCAACATAAAGAGGGATAACTCATGTTGACAGTACATAACCTTGATATGATTTAATGAGAAAGGTACTTTACTTCTGTGGTCTTCTTGCCACAAATCAAAATCCCCAGTCTAATCATGAGAAAAACACTGGCAGATCCCATTGAGGGAACAGTCTACAGAATGCCTGACCAGTACTCTTAGAAACTGTCAAAGTCTTCAAAAACAAGGAAAATCTAAGAAATTGTCATAGACAAGAAGAAACTTATGGACAGATGACTGACTAAATTTAATGATGCCCTAGATAGGATGTCGGAACAGAAAAAGGACATTAGGTAAAAACTAAGGAAATCCAAATAAAATTATGGCTTTAGTTGATAATGATATATCTGTGATGGTCCATTAACAGTAATAAATGTACCATACTAATGTTACGTAGATGTTAACAACAGGGGAAACTAGGTGCAGGATCTATGGGGAGTCTCTGTACTTCTTTGCAATATTTCTGTAAATCTAAAAGCATTCTAAAATTAAAAGTTTATTTTAAAAGAAAAAAATCTATTCGTGTGAACTCCTTAAGAATAGGGATAGAAATCAGGTCTTAAGACCAGATACTTAGTAAAAGTCAACTGAATGAAAAGATGAAGAGGAAGAAAAGATCCTACTGGTTACGAAACTCTGTAATCTGCCCTGGCCAGGTGGCTCAGTCGGTCAGAGTGTCATGTGGAGAGCAGCTACAGCATTTAAACAGATTCAAGCCTTGGACTGATGAGAGGGCATGGTCCTCTTGTGGCAAAGCCACATACAAGTCCCAGCTTGGAGGGCAAAGCCCTTCCAGCACAATTATAACCAAAGGCTATGGTTGTAAGCTTGACCTTATAGTCCAACCCTATAGTCCTAGGTAGTTGGGGGATGTGGGCTCCAGGAGGTGCAGCCAGTGCTGCCAAAACAAAGCTTGATAGAGTTCTCAGGTGCATGTAATTAAGTAGATTTGAAACTCAAGAACACTGTAAACATCTTGACCACTGCCTTGTTTTGCTTTGTGTGATCTGACTATAAAATAAAGACTCGTCTTACAGGCTGCCACTGTTTCCTCATCCAAGCACAGTGATCCACCTGGCCCCAACTATATTCTTTTGTCTGTTTTCTTTAATCCTTAACCACCCCTCCTCAGGTTCACCACTGGCTGTGCTGGATGTGGTTCACTGCCACCCATACACCAAAAGGTTGCGGGCAAAATTTCTCTTTCTTTCCTTTCCTCTCTCTCTTAGAATCAATAGGAGGCATATCCACGGGTGAGAATTAAAAACAAACAAAAAACTATTCTGTAATCCTATCCTGGCAGATCAGCTGCCCACCTCCCCTATTCTGGTGGGCTTTAGAATAAAGCTGCATTCACTGTCATTCCAATCTTAAATGTGAGGCCATAGCAGCAATCACTGTATTCCTCCATCTAACTGCCAGACCCTGAACCTATCCTCTGTTTTCCCTTTCCTCCTGGCCCTTTCCATCCCATCAACTGGATAACTAGTCATCTGCTTTGGTCTATGTTCCAGAGTTTGAAGGAGATATGTCATTTTAAAATTATTATTAGATTCTTTCCAAATTCCTGAACTGGTAACCTATGCTTCTATAGGTTACTCTCCCTTTGTAATATGACTCTTTATGTTATTTCACTCAGCATGATGTTCTCCAATATACTATTCCAATACTATATTTTCTGTAATATAGTATGAAGCCTGTGCTTCTAACTCCAGCCAGGCCTCTATCCCAGAGAATCAAGTGCTGCCCTTGAATCTTACCTCTGGGCCAGAGTCCCCATAATCATACACCAACATTTCAAATGGCAACTAGACTTCCTACCACCATCCTAAGACTCATATTGCTGGGTTCTACCCATTGTCTGGAACTTCCACATTCATCAACCTTCTGCCTGAACTACAACCAGAGTTTACACTATTCCTTTGACACCATCACTTTATGGTTGGGTTGAAGCCCTGCTCTCAACCAAGTTGCCTCCCTAGTCCCTGGTCCACCTAGACAGGAGGTCTAATACTGTATCTCAACTGTCCCCCTTCACCCTATCTATGCCGCCAATGAAGTTGAACCTAGGACAGTATTATCCTATATAATAAAGGGCTAATATGCAAATCGACCGAACAGTGGAAAGACTGGTCACTATGACACACACTGACCATCAAGGGCAGATGTTCAATGCAGGAGCTGCCCCCTGGTGGTCAGTGCACTCCCACAGGGGGAGCACCGCTCAGCCACAAGCTGGGCTTACAGCTGGTGAGTGCACCGACAGTAGCAGAAGCCTCTCCTGCCTCTGTGGCAGTACTAAGGACCCCTTGGGCCTAAGCCGGCAGTTGGACAATTGTCGTGCACTGAGCCTCTAGTTTCCCTATAATGGAGTAAGGGAAAAATGAATTCTGCTGTTTATAGCACTGCTGTGAATATCTGATCATTTACAAGACTACAGTGCTTTTTGTAATATAGTTTGATTCAGCCACTTAACCTCCACTATCCAGGGCTTGGAAAGAAAACATGTCATTTTTACTACTAATGCAATCATATGACAATGATGTGGAGAACTTAGCTAACACTTCATGGACTCAAATATTTTTTTCCTAAAATTGCTCCCTTATACTACTTGAGCATGGCTGGGGAGAAGCCAGGACTGTTTAGAAGCCAAGAGGACAAGGGGAGAGTAACCAGTTAGGAGAAATATGGGGAAGAATGTCAGTTTTTATTCTCATTTACCAATATAATAATTTTAAAGGCATTTATATGTGAAGCTCTAATATATTAAAGAACTATTCAGATGCAAAACTGTCAAGCCAGAAGAGAGATTTTAATGCCACAGCAGGGGACAAAACAAAATATTTACATTTAAATTACTATACCTGAAATTACATGCCTAGAACATGGTTCCCTTAAATTATCATTTTTAAGAACATATAGCAAGATTATATACAAACAACTCCTAAAGAAAGACACAACCACTAAACATGGGCTACAAGTCCTATACCTATAAAGCTACCCTTTCATTGGCAGAACTGTCCACTTGCTAACACCCTGGGTCCTAAACCTACCTACAGGTCTTCACCATAAGAAACCCTACCCAAGTGGCCATTTAAAACCATCTCTACCCAAAAGCTCTTTCTGTTTCATGGATGCAAACATCTTCCTCAACCATAGCCAACATCTCAGTAATCCCATACCACCCCATCTATCACCCTTCAGAACTGGCTGATAACTTCAGAAGGCTTCTTTCTCCATAGAGGGACTGCCAAGCTTAGCTGCTGAAAAGTTTTCCTACCTGGAGAAACCAATTAGCCATACTATATCTATACCCCAAAATGCTAATGCCAGCAAAACAGTGTTTGCAAATCAGCAGCTGGAGACACAATCTGGAGGGGCCCTATGCAACATTCTCTATGATGTTTTCATGGAATACATCAAGATAGAGAACTAAATGCAGAGAGCCCAGAGCCCAATCCAATAAAACTTCGCTTCCCTTGCCAAACAACAGGAAGTTGCTGTTTTCTATCCTGGCCACAAGGCACTACGTCTCTGGTTGGGATGCAGGGGCCGCTAATCTCAGTGCAGGTGAGTAGTTATTAATGTCCTTCCTACACTCAGTTCCCCCATCCTGATCCTCCTCCTTTATAAGGAGCTCACCGACATATCTCTCTATATATGGATACAACAGACACAATTAGTAAGTCTTTTGATTATGAATCAGAATCAATAAAATGTATGTTATATTCCTTTATTTGTGTTTACACTTATTTAGGTCTTCTTGAAACTCCTTAAAAAATGTTTTGTCATTTTTAATGTATAAGTCTTGCACATCATTGGATAAATTTATTCCTTAGCATTTTATTCTTTTTGGTACTATTGTAAATGAATTGTTTTCTTAATTTCATTGATTGTTATGTATAGAAATACAACTGAATTCTGAATATTGATTTTGTATCCTGCATTTTTGCTGAATTTGTTTATTAGCTCTTACAGGTTTTTGTGGATTTATAGGCCTTTCTATATAAGAGGTCATTCAATCTGCAAATGCAAATAGTTTTACTTTTTTCTTTCTAATCTACATTCCTTTTTTTCTTTTTCTTGACTAACTGCCCTGACTTGAACCTCTGTTACAATGTTGAATTATAATGTTATAATGTTGAACAACAGTAGTAAGAGGAGACAAAAACTTTCAACATTGTACCTAATGGTGAAAGTTTGCAGTCTTTCACCATTAGGTACTAGTATAATGTTACCTTGGATTTCTGCAAATACCTTTGATCAGGATGGGGGAGTTATCTTTTTTATTTTTTTTTTTTTCACCGAAGAAGGGAAAGACAGAGAGAAACATCAATGATGAAAGAGAATCATCCATTGGCTGCCTCTTGAATGTGCTCTGACCAGGAATCGGACAATGACCTCCTGGTTCATAGGTAGACAACCATCAAGCCACACCAGCGGGGTATGAAGTTATCTGGTATTCCTATCTTGTCAAGTGTTTTGATCAGTAAAGGGTGCTAGATTTTGTTATTTTTTTTCTGCACCTATTGAGATGAACATGTGGTTTTGTCCTTTGGTTTTTAACAAGTTGGATATGTCTATTATCTAGTACAGATGTCAAGTAAGCAGTTGGATACAGAAGTCTGGAATTCAGAAGTAGTCAGTCAGTACTAAAGACAAAAATGTGAATATTTTCATCATAAAGAATGGTTTTAAAGTCAAGAACCTAGATAAGGACAACAAAAGAAGGAGTATAATTAAAAAACAAAACATGGCAGTCCAACACTTTAACATTAACAGCACTTATAAAAGAATTCCAATCAATGAATACAGAAAAAAATGGCAAAATTTTAAAAACGCGATGTAATCCCTAATGAAATAACTGATGTGGGCAATGATTATCAATGCATGAAAAGTTGATGGGGAACTGAGTATTCACAAGATAGTAAAGGATCCCCAATGTATTATTATTTTGTTGTTGTTAATCCTCACCTGAGAGTATTTTTTCCATTGATTTTTAGAGAGAGTGGAAGGCAGAAGTAGAGACAGAAAGAAACATAGACGTGAGAAAGACACATTGATTGGTTGTCTCCCACAAATGGGAATCAAATCGAAAAACCATGGGGATGTGCCCTTAACAGGAATAGAACCTATAACCCTTCAGTCCACTGAGCCAAATCGGCTAGGACCCCAATATATTATTTATCCACTAGAGGCTAGGTGCATGAAATTCAAGCACATTAAAAGGAAATTAATTACAGGAAATATTTTAATATTGCTATTTGCCCTTTGTCTATAATAGAAGTGTCAGAGATTAAAGAAAATTAGTAAAATGTATATGAAAATCTCCCTCCTGTCAGAGTCTGGGGCTTGCAGAGACCCAGAGTCAAGTCCACGCACACCGGGATATACCTCAAATTTGCATGAGACCCAAACCCGGCTGACCCCATCCACACAAAGCCCAGCTGAGCAGAGGGCACAGACCAGGTACCAGGCGGGGGGAGTGGCCTCAGGTCTCTGTGTAGTCTCAGATCCCTTGGCCCAGCGCCGGGGGTCACAGCCTCAGGTCCCCTAGCCAGGTGCTGGGTAGGGGGCATGACCTCAGGTCCCCTGGCCAGGCTTTAGGTCCCTCAGCCCCAGCTCAAGGACGGGAGAGCCCAAGGGCATGATGACCATTTGCATATTAACTCTTTATTATCTATCTACTAGAGGCCTGGTGCAAGAAATTTGTCCACGGGAGTGGGGGTGACCCTCAGCCCAGCCTGCACAGTCTCCAATCTGGGACCCCTCGAGGGATGTCTGACTACCCATTTAGGTCCAAGCACCATAGGATCAGAACTAAACAGGCAGTCAGACACCCTTCTCACAATGCCAGACTGCTAGCACCCCAACTTCTCACCTGCCTGCCTCCCTGATTGCCCCTAAATGCTTCTGCCTGCCAACCTGATCACCTCCTAACTAATCCCCTGCCAGCCTGATTGATTCCTAACTGCTCCCCTGCCAGCCCGATTGCCCTAACTGCCTTCCCATGTCAGCCTGGTCACCTCTAACTACCCTACCCTGCCAACCTGGTCACCCCTAACTGCCCTCCACTGCTGGCCTGGTTGCCCCCAACTGTACTCCCCTGCAAGCCTGGTCTCCCCCTGACCCCACCAAGTGCCCTCCCCTAACAACTGAGTCACCCCAACTGCCCTCCCCTGTCAGCCTCATCACCCCCAACTGCCCTCCCCTGCAGGCCTGGGTCCCTCCCAACTGCCCTCCCCTGAGGTCTGGTCCCTCTGAACTGCTCTCTCTTACAGGCCTGGGTTCCCCCCAACTGCCTTTCCCCCCCAGGCCCGGTCATCCCCAATTTACCTCCTCTGCCAGCCTGGTCACCCCTAACTGCCCTCCCCTGGTGGCCTGATCGCCCACAACTGCCCTTCCCTGCTGGCCATCTTGTGGTGGCCATCTTGTGTTCACATGGGGGCAGCCATATTGTGTGTTGGAGTGACAATTTGCATATTACTCTATTATTAGGTAGGATAGAGGCCTGGTGCATGGGTGGGAGCTGACTGGTTTGCCCTGAAGGGTGTCCTGGATCAAGGTGGAGTTCCCTTGGGGCATAGGGCGGCCTGGGAAAGGGTCCTGTGGTGGTTTGCAAGCTGGCCACGTCCCCTGGCAACCCAAGGATAGGCCAGGGCCAGCTGTAAGCAGGTATCTGTGATTTATTTATCTTTTATAATTGAAACTTTGTAGCCTTGAGTGAAGGCCAGGGCAAGCCAGGCGGGCGGGAAGCTTGGCTTCCTCCATCACTGGGGCAACCCAAGCCTCCTGCACTCTCCAGCTCCATGGCAGCTGCCATCTTAGCTGGGATTTATTTATCTTCTACTGTGTTCCCCGAAAATAAGACATTCTCCAAAAATAAGACCTACTTACAGGTTTCCTTCTGAGTGAAATATAAGGCATCCCCCGAAAATAAGGCCCCCAGGCTCTGTCTCAGAATGAAAATTAATTTACCATAAACTGGTCGCTAGGGCCGCCCCGACTGGTGTCTAGCAACCAGTGACATTATGCGGAGTCCTGACGTCACTGCTGTGTGAATGGAGAGAAATCAGCGTGGAAACTTTGTGAAACCTAATCTGCAAGAAGTTGTGACTTGGGTGAAGAATTCATGGGAGAAAATCACTGACAGTTGCATTGCAAATGCACTGCGAGCAGGCTACCTTGACAAGAAGTACTCATTTAAAGACAGTGCTATTGCTAAACATGAGAGATTTGGTCCACTGATTCTGAAAGAAATGGAGTCCCAAGAAATTCACCAGGAAATTCAGGAATTGGATTGTTATGATGACATGATTGTCATTGGATAAATGAGTAAATTCTTTTTTTTTTTTTTAATATATTTTATTGATATTTTACAGAGAGGAAGGGAGAGAGATAGAGAGCTAGAAACGTCAATGAGAGAGAAACATCAACCAGCTGCCTCTTGCATGCCCCCTACCGGGGATGTGCCCGCAACCAATGTACATGCCCTTGACCGGAATCGAACCTGGGACCCTTCAGTCCGCAGACCGACGCTCTACCACTGAGCCAAACCGGTTTCGGCTAAATGAGTAAATTCTTGATACTGTAGGATTCACAGTTTGTCTGGTTTGTGTTGACAACTACCATACTACCATACCGTATACAGGTAATAAGTTTCCTTTATTTCATTTAACAATAAATGTGTACCGTATTCTTCTTCATGGAAAAATAAGACATCCCCTGAAAATAAGACCTAGTGCATCTTTGGGAGCAAAAATTAATATAAGACACTGTCTTATTTTCGGGGAAATGGGGTATAATTGAAATTTTGTAGCCTTGAGCAGAGGCCAGGGCCGACCAAGATGGGCAGGAAGCTTGGCTTCCTCCATTGCAGGGGGCAATCCAAGCCTCCTGCTCACTCTACCTCCATGGTGAACACCATATTAGTTGGGTTAGTTTGCATACTTGCTCTGACTGGCTGGTGGGCATGGTGGAGAGATAGTCAATTTGCATGTTTCTCTTTAATTAGTGTAAATATAAAGAGAATATGCAAATTTGACCATCACACCATCACAAAGGTGGCAGCATCAATGGCGGTGCCCACAGTGGAGGCGGGGTTTCCATAACACAATATGGCTGCACCCACAGTAGAGGCTGAGTTCCTGTAATGAGCCTTAAGTAGCAATCAGCAGGGACCTGAGGCTGCGTCACTCTGGGCTGGGGCAAGGGACCTGAGTCTGCGCCCCCCACCTGGTGGGGCTTCACAGACCTCAAACCATGCCCCCTGCCCCAGCATCAGGCCAGGGGACCTGAGGCCATGGTCCCCACCCCCTGGGGACCTGAGGCCGCACTCCAAGATCAGTAGGGCTTCACTGTGGACCTCAAAGTGTGCCCCCAGCCCCAGTGCTGGGCAGGAGGACTTCAAGCTGCTCCCCCCACCCTGGGCCAAGGGACCTCAGGCCACACTCCCCACCCCAGCACCAAGGGACCTGAGGCTGCGCCCCCCCCCCAGTGGGGCTTGATGAGGGACCTCAGGCCATGCCCCCACCCGATGGTGCTTGATAGGGGATCTCAAGGCATGTGCACAAATTTCGTGCACCGGGCCACTAGTATAGAATTATAAAGGGGAAATGGAACTCTGGAAAGACATGGTCAGCCTGCAGCCAAATGAACCCATTATTTAACATTACAAAAAGTAGGAAAACCAAACATTATATACTTCCTGATATGATGTGATATTAAGTATATGGCCTCACCTACAAAGTAGTCATGCCAAAAATATTGAACCTTAGTATATTTTGCTCTAGAAAAATGTTATGTAGGTATAATTGACATACAACATTATACTAGCTTCAGCATACAACATAATTTGACATTTGTATAGATTGTGGAATGATCACTACACTAAGTCAACATGAGCCACTATACATAGTTAGAAAAAAATTTTCTAGTGATGGAAGCTTTTGAGACTTACTCTCTTAGCAACTTTCAAATATTCAATACAGTATTAGTACAGTTGTCATGCTATACAATAGATCCCCACAACTTATTGATTTTATAATTGGAAGTTTGACCACCTTTATCCATTTTGCACACCTCCCACCCCTCTCCTCTGGCAACAACAAATCTGTTCTCTGTATATATTAAATTAGAGGTTTTTGTTTTTAGATTTCCCATGTAAGTGAGACAGTAAGGTATTTGCCTTTCTCTGTCTGACTTATTTCACTTAGCATTATGACTTCTAAGTCTATTCACATTGCCACATATGGCAGGATTTCCTTCTTTTTATGGCTGAATAATATTCCATTTTATAAATATGTCACATTTTCCTTATTCACTCATATATAAAATTTTTACATTTAAATTACTGGTACAGCAGATAGAAGAACAAGCTAATGTCACCAATAGGAAGCCATCAAACTAATCTAAATCATTGGCATAGAAATGAGAGTGGGAAGTAGGGAGAGATTTTTCAAGATTAGAAGGCTTGGCTGACTTCCAAGCTCTTTCTATGAAGCCAGCAGCATTACCCTAATTCCAAAACCAGATAAAGACACCACAAAAAAAGAGAATTACAGACCAATATCCTTGATGAACATAGATGCTAAAATCCTCAACAAAATTCTAGCAAATTGGATTCGGCATTACATTAGAAAGTTCATACAACATGACCAAGTGGGATTTATTCTGGGGATGAAAGGACAGTACAATAGCCACAAATCAATAAATGTGATACATCACATAAACAAATTGAGATACAACAATCACATAATCATATCAATTGATGTATAAAAAGTATTTGACAAAACCCACCACCCTTTCTTGATAAAAACTCTCAGCAAAGTGGGAATAGAAGGGTCATATTTGAACATAATAAAAGCCTTATATGACAAACCTATAGCCAACATCATGATCAATAGGCAAAAACTAAACTCATTTCCCCTAACAACGGGAACAAGACAGGGATGCCCACTTTCACCACTCCTGTTCAATATAGTACTAGAAGTTCTAGCCATAGCAATCAGACAAGAAAAAATATAAAAAAGCATCCAAATTGGAGAAGGTGTCCTTATTCACAGATGACAAGATTCTATACATAGAAAACCCCAAAGACTCCATAAAAAACTACTAGACCTAATAAATGAATTTGGCAATGTAGCAGGATACAAAATTAATACCCAGTATTGCCTTTTTATACAACAATAATGAGCTTATACATAAAGAGGCATACAAAAAAATCCCATTTACCATTGCACCAAAAAGTTAAGATACTTAGGAATAAACTTAACTAAGGAGATAAAAGACCTATACTCAGAAAACTACAGGACATTGAAAAAAGATGCCAAACCGGTTTGGCTCAGTGGATAGAGCATCGGTCTGTGGACTGAAAGGTCCCAGGTTTGATTCCAGTCAAGGGCATGTACACTGGTTGCAAGCACATCCCCAGCAGGGGGTGTGCAGGAGGTAGCTGGTCAATGTTTCTCTCTCATCAATGTTTCTAGCTCTCTGTCCCTCTCCCTTCCTCTCTGTAAAAAAATCAATAAAATATATTTAAAAAAAGAAAAGAAAAAAGAGATAGAGGACATAAACCAATGAAAGAACATACCATGTTTATGGATTGGTAGAATCAACATCATTAAAATGTCCATACTACCCAAAGCAATCTACACATTCAAAGCAATCCCTATTAAAATACCAACAGAATATTTCAAAGATCTAGAACAAACTCTGCAAAAATTCATCTGGAATAAAAAAAGATCCCAAATATCCACAGGAAACCATGAGAAAGAAAAACAAAGTTGGAGGAATCACAATACCAGATATCAAGCTATATTACTAAGTCACGGTTCGCAAAACTGCCTGGTACTGACACAAGAACAGACGTATAGAGCAATGGAACAGAACAGAGAATCCATAAATCGACCCAAGACATTATGCTCAATTAATATTTGACAAAGAAGGCAAGAGTATACAATGGAGTCAAGACAGTCTCTTCAATAAATGGTGCAGGGAAATTTGGTCATATACATGCAAAGAAATGAAACTACATCACTAATTTACACCATACACAAAAACAAACTCAAAATGGCTAAAGGGCTTAAATGTAAGGCAGGAAACCATAAAAATCCTACAAGACTTCATAGGCGGGGAATGGGAAGATGGCTGCTGACGGGAAGGTAGAATGCAAGATAATGTATGAATGGGAGAACGAAAGGAGAGTCTGTAGATGTACAGGGAGTGTATATTTGTGGGTGAGGGTCAGTTATACTCTAAGGGACTGTTGGGGACTGCAGGAGCCCCTAGCTGGGCAACCTACACTGCTGTTGAAATCTCTCCCGGAGCAACGGGCTCCACCATAAACATTGCACTATCTTGAAGTGGAGAATAGCTGTCATCAAAAGCCTATACATCCCACGACTCTACAAACAGAATACCCAGGGACCATCTGCAGACCCAGGAACACAGGATCTCAGGCAGCAGGAATAAACTGACTTGGAGGGGCTCTGCCCTTCTCAAGGGAAGGTCAGATTACGCCTAGGGAAAGGTGAGGTGTGTGATACAGACTGGAGAGTAAAATGAGTGAAACAAGATCTATAGGTTGGGGGAAGTCTCCACCCCACAAAATCCGATGCTGTGATCCACGAATGAGGAAGGGGATGCACAGGGCTGCTGGCAGAAGGGAACTCTAAAAATCAACCCATAGCTGGACTGGACACAGAAAGGCAGTGTGAGCCCTAACAAGTTTGGCTCAGTGGATGGAGAGTCGGCCTGTGGACTGGAGGGGTCCCAGGTTCAATTCCAGTCAAGGGCATGTATCTTGGTTGCGGGCATATACCCAGTAGGGGATGTGCAAAAGGTAGCTGATTGATGTTTCTCTCTCATCAATGTTTCTAACTCTCTATCCCTCTCCCTTCCTCTCTGTAAAAATAACAATAAAATATATATATTTTTTAAAAACAATTTTTAAAAGGCAGCGAGAAATTTTCCAGTGTGCTGGCTGCTTAGGGCCAGGATAAAAAAAAAGACATGCACAGGAAGGATCATAAGAGTTGTGCACGGTACCGGAGGGTAAAAGTTGCAAGTTCACGCACTTATACTGGAACTTTTTTTCCTCTTTAAATCCTTGCTTTTGATTACTAAGCCCAATACATAGGATCACCCAATTGGGAACACTCTAAGAGACTGCAAGGGAAAGCTGTTTTTCTGGAACCTTGGAATCAGAGCACAGAATAACCATCAGAGAACCAGCTCTGGGGCAACCCATTCCCCCAAACCAGTATTAAGTGCCACAAGGAAAACAAAATCTAAACACTAGCTACAGAGGACCTATAGATTCGGAGGTCAATCCAGAAACATTGCCACCCAGGGGTTGACTCACAAATTGACACTTGTGTAAACAAAAAAACTGCCTGCTTAAAAACAGCACTGGCCTATAACACTGAGGAACAGTGGGAAAAGGGAAGCTCAATACTTTCCTGACTAGGAAACAGGCATGCCAAACAGAACAGTAGAGGAAGTGAATGACCTTCATTACTGCACATTTTTATTTTTTTCATCTTTTACTTAAACTAATTTTTTTCTTTTTATCCTCATTTGATTTTACCCTTTTAATTATCACTTTTTCATATTCACTCAGTATGACTACTACTATTTTACCTTTTTTCTTAAAGTGTCATTTTATTTTCTCTTTATTTTACTTTAGGATTAGTGTTCTACATTCTATTTTCATCTTTCCTTTAACATCATTTTTCTCTATCTCAACTTTACCTTTACTCCATCACTCTCATCCTAACTTTTCCCCTTTTGTTGTCCAGTTTCTCTTACCCTATTCCTGCACTAGATGTTCCCTATTCCTTCTTTTTAGCCCCTATTAAAATTTCACCATATTTATATATGTATTTTCCATTCCCCTATTCCAAGTCCATACACACTTCTCTCTTCTCTTTATTCACTATCCAAAATTTTTTTTATCTCTGTCCTTGTTGATGTTTGCTTCATTTTTTATTAAATTGATTTTTTATGCTTGTTTCTGAGATTGTTTCACTTTTTTTGTTTTGTTTTTATTTTTATTTTTTGCTTGTTTTCTCTCACCTGACTTGGTATTAGTTGTTGTATTTAGTTTGCATCATCTCTAGGTGCTTGTTGCTGGCATGTATTGAGATTAGTGGCTGTTCTATTGGAGTTTTCTCACAATATATATATAGGTTTTCCCCCCTTCTTGCTTATTGTCTCTCTTCCCTTATATTTTTTTCCTCTTCCCAGGTTCATTTTTGTACTCTTTTCCCCACCTATTCCTTCTTTTTTATCCTCTAATTCACCTTTCATTTGTGGTCACCTTTATTTGGGGTTATCAATATTGTGAATACATTTTTGTTCAGTGCTTTGTGCATTGTGCTTTGTTATGTTGTATTTTATGCCTTTGAATGAACGCAGGAGAGAGAACTACATAACCAGACACCTGGAGAAGAGAGAATATGGGGAGACAAAGAAACAACCAGCATATGAAAGAAAAGCAGGTATTACCAGAAAAGGAAGTAAATGAAATGGAGGCAAGCAACCTGTCAGAGAAATAATTCAGAGAAATCGTCATAAAGTGGATAAAAAAATAGAAGACAAATTCGACAATATGTGTATGAACCAAGAGGAAAACAAGAAGAATCAAGAAGAAATGAAAAATGACATCACTGCTGTAAAGAACTCAATAGAAAGCACCAAGAGTAGACTAGACGAAGCTGAGGACCCCCATTCGTGAGCTAGAAGATAAGGTTGGGAAAAATACCCAAGCAGAGCAACTTCTAGAAAAAAAATTAAAAAGCAGGATAGCCTAAGGGAACTTTGGGACTCAGGAAACAAAGCATCATCTGCATAACAGGGGTCCCAGAAGGGGGAAACTGGGCAAAGAATAGAAAAGCTGTTTGATGAAATAATTACAGAAAACTTCTGTGAAATAGGGAAGAGAAAACCCACAGAAATTCAAGAAGCTCAGAGAGACCCAAGCAAAATGAACCCCAAAAGACCAACACCAAGGCACATTAAATTGGTAAACACCAACAACAAAATACGAATTTTGAAAGCAGTGCAAGAGAGACAGAAAGTTACCTACAATGGATCCCTCATCACACTAGCGACTGATTTCTCAACAGAAACACATCAGGCCAGAAGGGAATGGAATGAAATACACAAAGTCATGCAAAGGAAGGGTCCAAATCGAAAAATACTGTACCCAGCAAGGCTACCAATCAAGATTGGAGGGGAAATTGGGAGCTTCACAAACAAAAAAGGTCTAAGGGAGTTAATTACCACCAAAGCAGCAATGCAAGAAATGTTAAAGGGTCTGCTGTAAAAAGAAGAAATATGAAGCAAAGAAGGAACACAGGGAAGAAAGCAGCAAGAGAAAAACAATTACAAGGGAGCACCCATATGATTATCAGCTGATTTCTCAACCGAAAATATGCAGGCCAGACGGGAGTGGCAAGAAATATTCAAAGTGATGAATAGCGAGAACCTACAACCAAGATTTCTCTACCCAGCAAAGTTATCATTCAGAATTGAAGGGCAGATAAAGAGCTTCACAGATAAGAAAAAGCTAAAGGAGTTCATCAACACCAAAACAGTTTTATATGAGCTAACTCTCTACCCCTCTCTCTTCCTCTTTGTAAAAGTCAATAAAATATATATTTTTTTAAAGTCTCTGGGACACAGCAAAAGACGTCTGCAGAGGGAAGTTCAATATCCACAAATCAATAAACGGGATACATGACATAAACAAATTGAGGGTCAAAAATCACAGTTATATCAATTGATGCAGAAAAAGCATTTGACAAAATACAACACCATTTCTTGATAAAAACTCTCAGCAAGGTGGGAATAGAAGGACCATACCTCAACATCATAAAAGCCAGATGAGATAAACGCACAGCCAGCATCACATTCAATGGACAAAAATGAAAAACATTTCCCCTAAGAACAGGAACAAGACAGGGATGCCCACTCTCAACACTCCTGTTCGACATAGCACTGGAAGTACTAGCCATTGCCATCAGACAAGAAGAAGAAATAAAAGGCATCCATATTGGAAAAGAAGAAATAAAACTGTTCTTATATGCAGAAGACATGATATTGTACATAAAAAAAAGAGACTCCATCAAAAAACTAAAAGACTTAATAAATGAATACGGCAATGTAGCAGGATACAAAATTAATATCAAGAAATCTATAGCATTTCTATACACCAATGGTGAATTTACAGGAAGAGAGACTAAAAAAGCAATCCCATTTATCATCGCACCAAAACAAATAATATACCTAGGAATAAACTTAACCAAGGAGGTACAAGACCTATATGCAGAAAACTACAGGACACTGAAAAAAGAGATAGGGGGAGACATAAATAAATGGAATAACATACCGTGTTCATGGATTGGTAGAACATTATTAAAATGTCCATACTACCCAAGCAATCTATAGATTCCATGCACTCCCCATTAAATACCAATGGCATATTTCACAGACCTACTAACGACTCTCCAAAAATCCATCTGGAATAAAATAAAAATTTTTTAAAAAGACCCCAAATAGCTGCAGCAATCCTGAGAAAGAACAACAAAGTAGGTGGGAGCTCAATACCAGATCTCAAGCTGTATTACAAAACCATTGTTTTCTCCAAACAATCTGGTGCTGGCACAAGAACAGACATATAGACCAATGGAATAGAATAGAGAACTCAGAAATCAACCCAATCCACTATGCTCAATTAATATTTGACAAAAGAGGCATGAACATACAATGAAGTAAAGACAGTCTCTTCAATAAATGGTGTTTGGAAAATTGGACAGATATATGCAAAAAAAAAATAAAGCTAGACCACCAACTTACACCATACACAAAAATAAACTCAAAATGGATGAAGGTCTTAAACATAAGACAGGAAACCATAAAAATCCTAGGGGAATCCACAGGCAGTGAAATCTAAGATACAAGCTGAAGCAATTTCTTCACTGATACTGCTCGTAGGGCAATAAAAACGAAAGAGAAAATAAACAACTGGGACTACATCAAAATAAAAATCTTTTGTACAGCAAAAGAAACCATCAACAAAACAACAAGAAAGCCCACTGCATTGGAGAACATATTTGCCAATATTATCAGCAATAAGGGTGTAATCTCCAACATTTACAGGGAACTCATACAAGTTAACAAAAGGAAGATAAAGGATCCAATAAAAAAAAATGGGCAACGGACCTAAATAGAACTTTTTGAAAGAAGACAGAAGGAAGGCCAGGAGACATATGAAAACATGCTCAAAGTCACTAATTATCCGAGAGATGCAAATCAAAAACGACAATGCGGTGCTATCTCTCACCTGTCAAAATGGCTATTAACAAATCAACACACAACAAGTGCTGGCAAGGATGCGGAGAAAAAGGAAACCTCCTGCCCTGCTGGTGGGAATGCAGACTGGTGCAGTCACCGTGAAGAACAGTATGGAGTTTTCTCAAAAAACTAAAAATGAAACTCCCATTTGACCCAGTGATCCCAATTCTAGGAATATATCCCAAGAAATTAGAAACACTAATCAGAAAGGATATATGCTCCCCTATGTTCATAGCAGCACAATTTACAATAGCTAAGATTTAGAAACACTCTAAGTGCCCATCAGCAGATGAGTGGATTAAAAACCTGAGGTACATCTACGCAATGAAATACTACACCGCTGTAAAAAAGGAACTTTTACCATTTGCAACAGGATGGATGGAACTGGTGTGCATTATGCTAAGTGAAATAACACAATAAGAAAAAGATAAATATGACATGATCTCACTCATATGTGGGATATAATGATCAATATAATTTGATGAACAAAAATAGATGCAGAGACAAATGGCAGGGGAGGGGGAGGATTTAGAGATCAAGCAAAGTACTTGCATGCATGCATATTAGTATAACCAATGGGCACAGACACTGGGGTGGGGGTGGGGGGCTTGTCCAGGCTAGAGGGGGGTCAATTGGGGGGAAAAGTTGACATATGTAAAACTTTAGACAATTAAAAAAAAAGATTAAGAAGCTTAAGAAATATACCGTATTTGCCGGCGTATAAGACGACCCTTTGGCCCTGAAAAATATGCCTCCAAGTGGGGGGTAGTCTTATACGGCGAGTATATAACAAACTCTGTATTTTTAGTGGAAATGTTATGGGGTCGTCTTATACGCCCAGTCATCTTAGACGCCGGCAAATACGTATTTTTCAGGGCCAAAAATCGTCTTATATGCCGGCAAATACGGTAATCAAATGCAGCATATGGACTTTCTTTGGATATTGATTCAAACAAACCAATTGTAAAAAGCCTTAAAAGCATTTGAAAAATCCTATATAATAAAAGGCTAACAGGCAAATCAACCAAATGGCGGAACAACCAGTCGCTATAATGCACACTGACCACCATGGGGCAGACGCTCAACATAGGAGCTGTGCCCCCTGATGGTCAGTGCACTCCCACAGGGGGAGCACTGCTGAGCCAGAAACTGGGGTCATGGCTAGCAAGCACACCAGCATTGTTAGGAGCCTCTCCCGCCTCCAAGGCAGCGCTAAGAATGTCTGACTGATGGCTTAGGCCCACTCCCCACAGCAGTCAGACATCCCCTGAGGGCTCCTGTACTGAGAGAGGGCATAGGCCCGGCTGAGGGACTCCCCCCTCTTGAGTGCATGAATTCCGTGCACTGGGCCTCTAGTTGAAATATAAATTGTGTATTAGCTGATATCAAATAATTAATATTTTGTTAGGTGTGATATGGTATAATGGTTTTTAAGAATTCTTTTCCAGAGATGCATACTAAAGTATTTAAAAATGAAATGCCTGAGAATTTAAAGAACATTAGAAGAAAAATGAAACTGAGGGCATGAGGAAGAATCAGCAGAATCTGAGAAGCAGCAACCAGTGAGGTAGGAAGAAAATCAGAAGAATGAGGGGTCCTGGAAGCCAAATGAACCAAGTGTTTCATGGAGAAGTGATAAATTCTGTCAAATACTATTGGTAGGGTTAAAGAGGATGAGAATTAAAAATCAACTATTATCTACTTATATGAAAGTAATTGGTGGCCTTGAAAAAAGCAGTCTGAATAAAGTAATAGGAGATGTAGGTGATAGAAAAACAGAGAAAAAGAGCAGATGAGTGACAGCAAAAGAGAGTGGACAACAATCAAGTAGGTGACGGAGAGGATGACACAAACAGTGAGTGACAGAAAGGAAAGGTGGGCAACATAGGAAAGAAGGTAGGTGACAGAGATAAACAGAGGATGGGTAACTCTGACAGTCATCATTTATTACCTATCAGTTCCAAATTAACTCCTCAACTCCTATTCTGTGATAATGGACAGAATTCCTTTAAGCATTTCTCCTTTACAGCCAGGACAAAGTTTTCTCAGTAGAGGGCGCCTGAGGGACACTGCAGAAAGACACTCTCCTGAAGTTGCCAGCTGCTGCAGCACAGCGGGTCAGCCACAACACCCAGTCCCTCAATGACCTTGAAGCATCCACCAGGCCAGGAAATTACTTTCTTTTTTAAAAAAAAAATTATTGATTTTTTACAGAGAGGAAGAGAGAGGGATAGAGAGTTAGAAACATCGATGAGAGAGAATCATCGATCAGCTGCCTCTTGCACACCCTCTACTGGGGATGTGCCAGCAACCAAGGTACATGCCCTTGACCGGAATTGAACCTGGGACCTTTCAGTCTGCAGGCCGACACTCTATCCACTAAGCCAAACTGATTTCGGTGGAAATTACTTTCTTGCAGCCCTCCCTGAATGAAAACTAGTTCCCACAGCAGCTCACCTATGCCCGGGGCTCCACCCCTTCCACTTATCTAAGCCTTGGGTTGCTGATAGCCTGCTCCCAACCCACAGTACGGAAGGGAGCTTCCTGTTGGCCTAGGGCTGTGGTCGGCAAACTGAGGCTCGTGAGCCAAATGCAGCTCTTTGGCCCCTTGAGTGTGGCTCTTCCACAAAATACCACGTGTGGGCACGCACGTACAGTGCAATTGAAACTTCGTGGCCCATGCGCAGAAGTGGTTTTCGGCCTGGGCGAGTCTATTTTGAAGAAGTGGTTCTAAGGCCACCTCATAGACACAGACAACTGTGTGGTGATTACCAGAAGGAAAAGGGGGCGGGGTGGGTAGAATAAGATAAAGCTGGGATAAATGGTGATGGAAGGAGAATTGGCTTGGGGTGGTGAACACAGAATACAATATATAGATGATGTAGCATAGAACTGTACAACTGAAACCTATATAATTTTATTAAACAATGTCATCCCAATAAGTTCAATAAAAAAAATTACATTGAAAAAATAAAATCAAACTAAATTAAAAATAAATAAATAAAACCGTACATCAAAGGGCACAATCAACAGAGTGAAAAGGCAACCTACAAAATGGGAGAAAATATCTGCAAATTATAAATCAGATAAGAGGTTATTATCCAGAATATATAAAGAACTACAACTCAACCACAACAAACTACCCAACTAAAAAAGGACTTGAATAGACATTTCTCCAAAGAAAACATATAGATAACCAACAGGTAAAGAAGATTCTCAACGTCAGTAATCATTAGATAAATGCAAATTAAAACCAGAATGAGATAGTACTTCACTATCATTAGGATGGCCAGTAACAACAACAAAACAGAAAATAAGTGTTAGCTAGGATGTGCAGAAACTGGAACCCTTGTGCACTGTTGTTAGGAATGTAAAATGGTGCCGCTACTCTAGAGAACAATATGGCAATTCCCCAAGAAATTAAAAGTAGAACTACCATACGATCCAGCAATCCCACTTTGGATATATATCCAAAAGAATGGAGAGCAGGATCTTTTAGAGATATTTGCACACCCATGTTTACATCAGCACTATCACAATAGTTGAGATGGAAGTAACCCAAGTGCCCATCAATGGATAAAGAAAATGTGAATAATGCAGACAATTGAATATTATCCCATCTTAAAAAGGAAGTAAGTCCTGTCACACAACACTAAATGGATGAACCTTGAGGACATCATACTACGTGAAATAACCCAGTCACAGAAAGACAAATACTGTATGATTCTTCTCATGTGAAGTCCCTAGAGGAGTCAGAGTCACAGAGACATAAAGTAGAATGATGGTTGCCAGGAGCTGGGGAAGTGGAGAATGAGCAGCTAGTGTTTAATAACTACAGAGTTTTAGTTTTACAAGATGAAAAGAGTTCCGGAGATGGATATTGGTGATGGTTGAACACATATTTAATACCACTAAAGAATGGTTAAGACAGATTAGGTTAATACAAATTTTATGTTGTATTTTAGCACAATTAGAAAAC
Source organism: Vespertilio murinus (assembly GCA_963924515.1). NCBI lineage: Eukaryota > Metazoa > Chordata > Mammalia > Chiroptera > Vespertilionidae > Vespertilio > Vespertilio murinus. The sequence goes on from OZ004710.1 coordinate 38,182,683, forward strand.
AGAAAACAAAAAAATTATGCTTACTCCTACATCACCAAATCCTCTCCACCTTCAGCCATCTGGAGAATGCTTCCTCATTTTTTCAATACAAATGTATCTTCCTTTTAAGAGCTCTTCCCTTGGCTCACCGATCCTGTAGTTGGCCATTCGCTCCTTGAATGCCCATACTATGCCTTACACATTATACCTGTTACAGCACTTACTAAATATTACAATAACATGTTTACCTATCCCTTTCTACTACTACATTACTAGTATAAGCAATTTGGGGAGGAGGCCAATATTTTTAGGCCTGGGACTTGGTAGGCTGGAAAGACTCAAGGAAGGGTTGATCAATTGAAGTTATGGCTCTTAAGGAGTTCATAAAAGTGAGTCATTTGATTCTCAAAAGGGGCTTTGGGGGGCTCCCCAAGCTTTAGAAAGCTGAGCAGATTCCCGCGCCCTGCTCTCAAAAGCCTCCGCCTCAGCAGTTTTAGGCCCCTGGGAGGGTCGGAGGGCCGCCGCCTCCTCCTCACTCCGGGCCAGAACCTGCGAGCCAGACCCGCCCAGCGGCCCAGACATACCTCAGGTAAAGAGCAGCCAGCTCCGGGCTTAAAGCCTCGGTTTCCACAGACCCTTGGGACGCCTCCATGACCGTCACTTTGGGCCCTAGTGATCTCAGCCAGGGTTTGAATTTCGCTCGCTCCCGCCCGGCGCACGCGCTCTGTACGTGGAGGGGGGCGGGGGAAGAGCGTCGCCAGCCATTGGCCACCGGGCTGCACCGGGCTGGCCAATCCCCCCAAGTTCCGGCATCGGCAGCTGAGTCCAACCCACAAAGGTCGCGCGCCTGCGCCTAGGCTCGCAGGAGCTAAGAGGCGGGTCCGACCCGGCGGCGCGGGGTGGGCGTGTCCTCTTTTTTTTTCCTATCATTTTCAGTCCAATCCAAACCGTGCTGAGGCCAATCGTGTTTTTGCGTGTACGCGTGCGTGTGCTAGCGACGCGAGTGGAGTAGATTGCACGATAGTCACAGTCACTAGAGACCTCCACAGCCTGCGACCCAAATATTCCTTCCGCTGCCAGGTGCTGAGGCATGCTTTGAATTCAAACACCCTGGGAGGCATAGTCCCTGGCAGGATTTAGAGTAGGTAAATGGGGGCAACAAAAAAAGAATAAAAATAATAGTTACACCGGAACCGGTTTGGCTCAGTGGATAGAGCGTTGGCCTGCGGACTGAAGGGTCCCAGGTTCGATTCTGGTCAAGGGCACGTACCTTGGTTGCAGGCACATACCCAGTGGGGAGTGTGCAGGAGGCAGCTGATCAATGTTTGTAACTCTCTTTCCCTCTCTTCCTCTCTGTAAAAAAAATCAATAAAATATATATTTTTAAAATAATAATAATAGCTACTACTATATCCCATTTATGTTGTCAAGCCCTGTATAAAGTACTTTTACTTATATTAACTCTCCTGGCTGTTCCTCATTTCACATCTACCCTGAAGTGAGGAGTCTCATTCTCCCACCTTTTCTCAAAGGAATGGGGTTTTTATTTTTTTAATTTATTTTTTTATTAAATTATTATCTGTGTACATATATTACCATCCCCCCCAAAAATAAACATGCCCTCCCTCCCCAGAGTTTTGTGTCCATTGGTTATACTTATATGCATGTGTACAAGTCCTTCGGTTGATCTCTTATCTCCCCCATATTTCCCTCCCCTCCCCGCTGTAATTAGACAGTCTGCTTGTTGCTTTACTGTCGCTATATCTCTATCTTATGGTTCATCAGTTTATAATGTTCTTTATTATCCATAAATGAGTGAGGTCATGTGGTGTTTCTCTTTCATTGACTGGCTTATTTCACTCAGGATGATGTTCTCCAATTCCATCCAGGTTGCTGCAAATGATGAGAATTCCAAGCCTTCCCTAATTATTGTTATTTTTTAAGTGTTTTGATGATATTGTTGTATTTTTTAAAGCCTTTATCTGCAAGACATACATAATGGAGTATTTTCAAATAAAATGATACGACACCTGAAATTCACATTAAAACACTCCAGTAGGAAGAAAAATGAGAGAGCAGGTGAACATAGTTTGGCAAAATATTGATAATTGTTGTCAGAGACTGAAACAAGATGGTGGCCTAGGTAGTCTCCTAAGCTGCCACCTCATCAACAATTTGGAAAAAAACAACAGCTAAAATCAAAAAGGATCGCACCAGACCCACAGGAAAGCTGGTGGAATGGGAAGGCTACAACTAGACACAAAGCAGGGCGCCGCTGCTACCATGTGGAGTTTAAAACTACGGCGACCCAGGGGGCCGTGTGCCCCGGGTAAGCCGTGTGTCCCAGGGGACCGTGTGTCCCGGGAGAGCTGTGTGCCCCAGGGGAGACATGTGCCCTGGGAGAGCCATGTGCCCCAGGGAAGCAGTGGGACCTGAGGGGAGGGGCGGTGTGAACCAGAGGAGGAGCGGATTCTATTCGTGTGGTCCTGAGATAGTCACCATAAAACAAGCAGACTGCCAAATGAGGAGCGGATTCTATTCATGTGGTCCTGAGATAGTCACCATAAAACAAGCAGATTGTCAAATGACAGCGGGGAGGGGAAGGAGACCTGGGGGGAGATAAGAGAACAACCGAAGGACTGGTATGCATGAATATAAGTACAACCAATGAACACAGAACTATGGGGAGGGAGGGCATAAATGGGAGGTGGGGGGGGGGGGCAATGGTAAGCTATGTACACATATAATACCTTAATGAAAAAAATAATAAATTTTAAAAAAGAAATATTGATAATTGTTGAAGCTTGTTACAGAGGTTCATTATCTTCTCTCTACTTCTCTGCATGTTTAAAATTTTCCATTGTAATTAAAAAAAAAAACCTTTTCTATTCGTTCTGCAAATTACACTGAGTCACCCACTCACAGACTGGAAATAAGATAATGAGGTCTAGTGGGAGAGTTCAGAATGGGTAAGTGGAGAGATGGATGAGGCAAAATCAAAGCAATAGGTATTACTAATATAGCACTTGAATGCCAGGCCTTGTTCTACACACTTTACAGATATTAAACCTTTTAATCCTCACAACAACCTTGTTAGGCAGTGTATATTATTATGCTCCCTTCATAGATAAGGAAACTGAGGCACAGAAAGATTGAATAAATTGCACAAACTTACACAGCTTGTGAGTCATAAAGCTGGGGTCCAAACCCAGGAAGTCTGGATTTTGACTTATTGCTCCTAAATATTATGCTAGTTAGCTATATGAAGCAGCTGATAGATGAAGGAGGGATTCACTTATCCTTTTACTTTTTCATTTATTCAATAAATAAGTGTTGAGCTTTACAAGATGGTCAGGCAATAATCTGGATGCTGTGGTACAGTGGTGAGCAAAAGACAGGTCCTTGCAATCAAGGAGTTTATGGTGGGGAGAGAGTTGACTTTAAACAATAATCCCACAACATGTGAAAAATTATAAACCATGTTGAGGGCACACAAGAAAAACTCCAGGGAGTTCTGAGAACATATGATGAAGTACTTGACACAGTCTGGCAGGCCTGGGAAAGGTTTCTCTGAGGCAGTAACATATGAGCTGAGTGCTGAAAAATAAGTAGGAGTTAACTAAACAAAAAAGGGAAGGGAAGAACATTTCAGACAGAGGGAAGAGCATGACCAAAGACCCTGAAGCAAGAGAGAACTTGATGCATGTGAAGAACTGAAAAGATAAGGTAGTTGGAGTAAAGCCTAGATCGCTAGAGTTGGAACAGTTTTTTGGAGTCCAGTCCAATGTCACAATGAGAGAACTGCCACTGGGAAAGAAGGAAATGACTGGCCAAGGTGACCCTCTGAATCAGTGGCAGAAACGGGACTTAAACCCAGCCCAGTGCTCTTATCATCACAGACCATTGCTTTCCTGTAAATGAGGAGGAGGAGGAGGAAGGCCAACTAGTGTCAGCAAAATGTAACTCTGGGAGACTGAGATATAGAGAGAGTGTTTTTGGAGATAGGTATAAATAACCAAAATAAGTTCTCATGGGCAAGGCAATCAAGAGTGGGTTTAGAGGCTAAACTTTAGATCCTAGCCTAGCCAATTGCTCAGTGGTTAGAATGTTGGCCCAAAGACTGAAAGCTCGTGGGTTTGATTCCAGTCAAGGGCATGTACCTAGGTTTCAGGCTTGATCCCTAGCTCCAGTTGGGAACATGAGCGAGGCAACCATTTGATGTGTCTCTCTCACTTCGATGTTTCTCCCTGTGTCTCTCTCCCCCTCCCACTTTCTCTCAAAAAAAAAAAAAACAATGAAAAAAAATCCCTGGGTGAGAATTAACAACAACAAAAAGGAAAGAGTGGGTTTGGGGCAGAAAACAAAACAAAAAAAAGTGTTTGGAAGAAGGAAAACTGTAATTTGCTTCCCAGTACCTAATTAGTCTTCTCTTTCTCTATTTCTAGCTAGAGTTCTAAAGTGGGTGAAGTGTTGGGGAAAAGAGAGCTCTTAATCCCCTCCTTTGGGGTAAGAAGGGTAAGGACCAAGGGAAGCAAGACATAGGGTGCTCTCTCAAGTTCTGCACCCAGTTTTGAGTCATCTTCAGTTCTGCCAGCAGGGGGAGATGGAAACCGAATTTCCTAAGAATGGCAGCTGGCCTGGCCTCTGTCATTCTTACTGGAAACTAGTCAAGTCAGCCCAAGATGCTGTGGAAATTATAGGAACTGGGGGGAAAGAGGGAGCCAAGAGCTGGGACTATCTGCAGGGCCTTTGCACTAAATTGCAAAGTCTTTGATAACTGCCTTCTAAAACTGCCTCCCAGGGTTTATTCTGAAGCAAGAAAAAAAAATTTTTTTAATATAATTTTATTGATTTCTGAGAGGAAGGAAGAGGGAGAGAGAGATAGAAAGATCAAAGATGAAAGAGAATCATCGATTGGCTACCTCCCACATGCCCCCCACTAGGGATCAAGCCTGCAACCAGGGCATGTGCCCTTGACTGGAATCAAACCTGGGATCCTTCAATCCACAGGCCGATGCTCTATCCACTGAACCAAAAAGACTAGGGCCCAAAGTAGTAATAGTAATAGTAGTAGTAGTAGTAGTAGTAGTAGTAGTAGTAGTAGTTCTTCTTCTTCTTCTTCTTCTTCTTCTTCTTCTTCTTCTTCTTCTTCTTCTTCTTCTTCTTCCTCTTCTTCTTTTTGACAAGACAGTGCTGCTGCACAAAACATGGCATTCTCCACTCCTTTTGGGCTACCTCATCACTTCCCATACTTCACAATTCTGTCTCTAGCCTTATTCTCTCTCCTGAGTTTCAGATCTAGATGACCAGTTGGATACAGGACATGTCTTCCTAGAAGCTTTCACCATAACACTGAACTCATCTCCCACCCTTCCCTGTTCCCCATCTCATGAATAGCATTACCAATCCCTCAAGTCAGAAATTCAGAAGCATCTTTCCAATCCACCAGTAAGACCTATTGGCTCAACCTCCAAAATATATCCCAAACCCAAACACTTCTTTCTGTCCCAACCTTTCTGGTCAACATCAATATCATCTCTCCCCTGGCCTACTGCAATAGCCTCGACTCTTTTCCTGTGTTTATTTGTGCCTGCTCCCCACCCAGGAATCAGAGTGATGTTGGAAAAACACAAATCTGATCATGTCATGGCCCTGTCTAAACCCTTCAAAGCCTCCTCATTCAAAATCAAGTCTTGACTCCTTGCCATGGCTTACGAGGCCTTCCTTATCTAGTCCCTGACTGCTCTGCTTCTTCCACCTTATGTTTCACTTCTTTATAGCTCCTACACACACACACACACACACACACACACACACACACACACACAGCCCACTCTTCTCAAAGGGAACCATTTTCTTACTCAGATCTTGCCTCTAGTCCCTCTCACATGCTGTTTCTGCTGCCTGGACTTTATTCCCTTCCTTTTTGTATCACTGTCCCTCCTATTGACTTCCCCCACACACATATTCCCCCTGCATCCCTCCACCCAGCTCTCAGCTCTCTTTTTCCAGGGTCCTTCCATGATTATTCCCAACAGTGTCCTCTGTGACACAATGTGACATAGGTACTTTTCTTTTATCCTTGGACTTAGTCCATGGAATTTGGCTTCCTGATAACCTCTCTGACTCCCCCATGATCATGTGAACTCTATAAATAACAGATATATTTTTCACAGCTACAGATTCACAGAACTTAGCCTAGTATCTACCTACACAGTGTTATATTGTAAATCAGAAGACGCCTTAATCGATAAGCCAAATTTATTTGGAGTCCTTTTCATTTCACTAGCACTAGCAGGCCCAGAGGAAATATTGCTTCTCAAATTCTGAGGCCCCAAATAGAGGAAGTATTTCCTATATATAACTTTTTCAGTTCTTTGTATTCCAAATTTGTAGTGAGACTTCTGGACCTTCTGAGAAAAAGTCCAATGTTCTGGGACAGGACCGTGAGGCCATATCTCAAGGCCTGGCCTGGCGCCAGCACTGACAACTCTGTCTGGGGCATAGTTTATGGCCTCTCTGGAATGGGAGTAGTCTTATTTTTTCCCTATTATTTAAGCAAGCAAACGTTTACAGAAGCCAGAATAGCAGGGTTAAAATTTTAAACAGCACTTTTTACCCAAGATGGAGGTTACTATGCTTCAATAAGAGCTGATAAGTAAATATTTGTTGATGGATGGATAGATGGATGGATGGATGGATTTGTCAGTTTACTAATCCTAAGGGAGAGCAATGGGCAACATGTTGAAGAGCTATAATGAGGCCCTGGGTGGATTGATATATCCAAAACACTAATGGGGACCAGAAACCAGGGAAGGGGAGCATACCCATCCCAGACATTCCTCTTGCCAGCATTCCCCCTGTCTCCGTCTTGAACCTGCCTCAAGACAGACCTGGAAATTACTCAGAGAAATCTGAGTTACGCCCAGGAATGTGACATTTCTTTTCTATTCCCTTCCCAAATCTTGTGCTGGGACAAAACCACCCATGCCTGGCTGTGAAATGGATGGGCTCCAGCCAGTGCCTAGTGTTGGTGGATTCTCCGAATGCCCTATACCCACTTGTTCCCCAGGTCAAGGACATTTCTGGGAGCTCCCCATGAATTCTCCCTCAGCTTCCTCCTCCTCCTGGAGAATCAGAGAAACCCTTCCTTTACTGCTTGGGTGGCTCTCCAGCAGATGGAGTCAAGGTTCCTCTCTGGTGCCTGTCCAGGAAGACACTCCCAGGGAGCACCTAATCTTAACCTTTGTGGTCCTCTTCCCTTCCTCTCTGGCACTAAAAGAGACAAACAGTAAGAACTATGAGCTCTTAGGGAGGGAAGTAAGGGTAACATTTTTCTACAGCCCTTCGAAGGCCTTGGCTCCCTGCCCAGATCTGAGTCAGGAACTGTATGTCCCAGAATTGGCTTCCAAGACATTTTCTCTGAGCTTAAAGATCCTAGGGGCCCTCTTGGGATGCTCTGTTCAAATTAGCCAAGAAGGGCAGGTGAGGATGACACAGCAGGAGGGACGTTGGCCAATCTAGGCTTCCAAAGCTATGGAGGAAAGGGGCAGATATATAACACCACAGCATGTTGAGAGCAAGGCAAGTCCTCAAGCATAGGGCTCAGCTGCAATATTCCCAGAGCCAAAACTTCACAGCTCCCATTTCAAGGGAATTAATGGCTTGTGAACACCTACTTTATTCCATGCACTCCCTCCACAACAAGCGAGAAGTTACTGTTCTCCTTTACTAGTCACCGGAACCTAGACTCAGAAAGAGTCCTATTAATGTTGCCTTATGTAAAAATCATGTAGCAAATACACAGAAAATTCCAAGAGATCAGGACCAGACCATCAATTCCAAGCCTCATTTGAATGGTTGCTGAGGCGGCTAGAAAACAATTCTCTCTTTTCAGTGAGCATGTGGGCAGCCTGAGGACAATGGCAGGGAGGAAAAACAAGAAAATCACACTCCTATGCCTAGGACATAGCTTGCTCCATACAGGAGAAACATATATTTGTCCCTTTGATACAACCATCTCCAGGTGGTGGGAATGGGCCAGACAATAAGAGCCGTGTGCTCTCAGTGGTTAGAGGGTCGGCCCACACACCAAAGGGTAGCAGATTTGATTCCTGGTGAAGGGCATGTGTCTCAGTTGTGGGTGTGCTCCATACGGGGCATGTGCATGAGGCAACCAGTCAATGTGTCTCTCTCAGGTTCATGTTTCTCTCTCCTCTCCCTTCCATTCTCTCTGAAAATAAATGGAAAAAATAGCCTCTGGTGAGGATTAACAACAACAAAAAGATCTAGTTTCAGACCTGGAAAGTTTTACAGTGGAGACAAGAATAGAATTACCTATGGTCTCACATCAGAGAATAAGAGAACATTTCAGATTAATGGAACTGTCCAAAGACAGACGGATCCACAGGAGGAAGACTGACAAGTCTTCCCTCACTCCTAAAATCCCTGAAGCCATGGATATTCATGTGGATTGAAGAGCTAACCCTCAGACACAGTTGCCAGGGGGCAGATTTTGGGACCCATAAAAGTAGAGAGCTTCTACCCTGACCGGGTTGGCTCAGTGGATAGAGTGTCAGCCTGTGGACTGAAAGGTCCCAGGTTTAATTCTGGTCAAGGGCATGTACCTTGGTTGTGGGCACATCCCCAGAAGGAGGTGTGCAAGAGGCAACTGATAGATGTTTCTAACTTTCTATTCCTCTCCCTTCCTCTCTGTAAAAAATCAATAAAAGATATATTTTTTAAAAAAGATATATTTTTTTAAAAAAATAGAGAGTTCCTGGGACTAATCTTTAGGGGGTTATGTAAAAATCACTGGGGATCTTTTAAACAATACTTATTGTGAGATTCTCCCTCCTCCCAACTGGTGGGTGGAGTTATGACATTACAGGCATCTGTCACAGAGACATCCCCAAGACATTGAACCACCAATCAGCGCGTGCCAAAGTGCCCTGTAGCCCACCCCTTCCTGTTCCACCCTGGGTCCAACCCTCTCCTGTTCCTCCCCTTAAAAAGACCCCCAGACCAACCACGCTGCTTTTTCCTCCATGTCCATCTGGAGGCAGCTTGGCTGGGTCCCTCTCCCCTCCCCACTCCTTCAATTCTGATTTCACTACCTCCGTAATGAGTCCTGCTCATTACTGGGAAATAAACTTTAAAATGTCTTGGTGGTCAGTTTCCTGCGCCTCAAACCTTACAGTTATATTCACAGTACATGTTTTTCACAAAGGACTAGTATCCAGAATATACAAAGAGCCCATACAAACCAATAATAAAATAACCAAAAAACATGGGCAAAAGACTGGAACAGACACTTTATGAGAGAGGATATGCAAATGGGATAAACACATGAAAAGATGATTAACATAATTAGTCCTTAGGGAAATGCAATTTAAAACTGTGAGGAGATACTGTAACCAGACAAGCAATGGGTCCATGCTGCCTGCCAATGAAATAGAGATAGGGTTGAATCATATATGAGCATTTATTCCAGTACTGCTGGCAGTGTGGGAGAGGAGCAGGTCAGCCACAAATCTGCTCTGCAGCTCACCATAAGTCAGCGGCTTACATAGGAAAAGCACCAAAAAAAAAAAAAGTAGACAAAAGGGCCATTTACAAATATGCAAAAGGACTAGGACACTGTTCGGCAAACTCTTTAATCAACAGAGCCATATATCAACAGTTCAACAATTGAAATTTCTTTTTTGGAGAGCCAAATTTTTTAAACTTAAACTTCTTCTAATGCCACTTCTTCAAAATAGACTCACCCAGGCCGATATTTTGTGGAAGAGCGACACTCAAGGGGCCAAAGAGCCACATGTGACTTGCGAGCCACAGTTTGCCGACCATGGGACTAGTGGTCTTCAAAGGGCTTAGTGATATTCATGGGCTGGGGTTACATGGGAAAATAGCCAAAGGAAGTGGCCAGATGGGCAGTTAAAAGGTAAGCAGGCTGGAGGTCTGCAAAGGCCTGCACGTGTGCAAAAAGGGCTGGGGATCTTCAAAGGTCTGGCATTCTGGTTTCTGCAGCATAGTTGATAATCTTTCCATAATAACAGGCAGCTCCAGATGGGGAGGAAGGGCTGCATCTCCAGGTCAGCTCCAGCCAGGGTAGAAGTGCCTTCTTTGATCAGAATAAAACAATCATGGTTAACAGAGCATGATTAATATTTCTTACAAAACTAGCTGCCCCATTTCAATGTATCCAAATCCTATTGCTGCCCCATTTCAATATCACTATGTATCCATGAGAACTGCTACAATAAAAAAAACGGATACTTCACCGTAGCCAGTTTTCTTAGTGGTTAGAGCATCGTCCTGTGAACTGAAGGGTCCCAGGTTGATTCAGGTCAAGGCAAACTTTTTGACTCGAGGGCCACAATGGGTTCTTAAACTGGACCGGAGGGCCGGAACAAAAGCATGGATGGAGTGTTTGTGTGAACTAAAATAAATTCAAAGTAAACATCATTACATAAAAGGGTACGGTCTTTTTTTTTTATTTCAATAGTTTTATTCATTTCAAACATTGTAACAAGAAGAATGTAAACACTAATTATTATAATTTGAAACTTCAAAAAATGGAGGAATCATAGCACAATAACATAGCTTATATTGAAGATGGCAAAGGCAAAATAAAATTGCCTAACAAAGGAAAGGTACAAAAGCCTTTCAAATAAAATTTAAATATAATAAAATAATTTAAAACTAAAACAAATAGAAAAGAACAAAATGTGTAAACAGCAAATTAAACATTTTCTTTAGTGCAACTTCCAAATTATGCCCGGGACGTAGATGTAGATGGCAATGTAGACTGGGTTGAAAGGTTTTTGGTCTTTAAAACATCAACTTCAGTGGGAACAGTGTTGTTGGTCTCCTTTTTTAGCTAATGCATCAAAGTCAGGAGTTAGTTTTGTTGTGGCTATTCTCAGGATAGATCTGAGGTGTTTGTCAGTTAAGCTGGATCTGTGAGGGGCTTTGTTGATGTTCATGACGCTAAGTGTCTGCTCACAAATATAGGTTGACCCAAACAGCCACCAGTATCTTCTGTGCCATCCTCCGGATGTTTGAAAAAGTGGCTTCATTAAGTGAAGCATAAAAGTCTCTTAGTTCAAGAGAGCTGAATTTCTCCTTTAGGACAAAGTCAGACTGAAGATCGATGAGTTCCAGTTGCACCTCTTCTGGTGCTGTTTCAGGGTTTTGTGACAAAGGACAGGCCACCAGTTGAAGTGACTGGTCAATTTTTTCAACATCAGAAAATTGACGACAGAATTCTGCATGCAGGTCATCCAGTGATTTGCTATATTTCTTCACGTTTTGGATGGTCTCCTTCTGTGTTGCTAGTGTAGCAAAAAGAGTGAAGACTTTGTCTGAAATTTGTCTGGAAAAGAAAATCAGTTTCTATTTCAAGGCTTTCACATTAGTGTACATGTCATGTACTGATCTTTTCCCTGTAGCTTCACATTTAGCTCATTCAAATGTGAACATATATCTACAGCAAATGCAAAGTCACACAGCCAATTCTTGTCACTCAACTCAGTAAATTCGTCAGACTTCCCCTTTAATTTCAAAAATGCACCAATATCTTCTTTGAGCTCCCACACTCATTGGAAAACTTTGCCCAAACTCAACCAGCAGACACGAGAGTGGTAAAGTAAGTCATGGTGATCCGCATCAGTTTCTTCCAGAAACTTAATAAACTGACAGTGCTGAAGTCCCTTTGCTCGAATGAAATTAACAAGTTTTATGACTGGATTAACATGATTAAGTTGTAATATAGACTTGCACAATGATTCCTGGTGAATAATACAGTGAAGAAAAATAACATCTTGGTTAGGGTTCTCCTCTTTCACTTTATCCTGAATTCTTTTTATTTTTATTTTTTATTTTTTTAACTTTCTATATATTTTTTAATTTATTAAGGTATTATATGTGTACATAGCTTACCATTGCCACCCCCCACCTCCCATACATGCCCTCTCTCCCCAGACTTCTGTGTTCGTTGGTTGTACTTATATGCATGCATACCAGTCCTTAGGTTGATCTCTTATCTCCCCCAGGTCTCCTTCCCCTCCCCACTGTCATTTGACAGTCTGCCTGTTTTATGGTGACTATCTCAGGACCACATGAATAGAATCCGCTCCTCATTTGACAGTCTGCTTGTTTTATGGTGACTATCTCAGGACCACATGAATAGAATCCGCTCCTCCTCTGGTTTATACCGCCCCGTCCCCGGACACACCGCTTCCCCGGGGCACATGGCCCCCTGGGACACACGGCTCTCCTGGGACACCTGGCCCACCTAGGGCACATGGCTCCCCCGGGGCACACAGCCCCCTGGGGCACACGGCCCTTCAGGGGCGCTGGGGTCGCGAACTGGAGGTGCCGTGCTAGCTCCTCACTAGCACGGCGGGCGGGCTGGGACGGCTGCGGGTGGGGAGACCGTGCTCCAAGGAGTCTCAGTGGAACGGCTGATCCTCACAGTCAATTGTCCTGGAGGTCAATTCCTCCCAGTGATACCAACACACTCAGGCTTAAATACAACAAGACTGTACACAACCCACAAAGGGGTGCACCAAGAGTGTCCACCTCAGGTAATGGGGGAGGCTGAGCCATTGGGCCTTAAAGGACACATAGCACACAAAGCCACTCTATCAACTCATGGAAGCAGCTAAAATGCAGAGACAAAGAAACAGGTCATAAATGAAAGAAATGAAGGAAAGCAAATAACTGGATATAGAGTTCAAAACCATGGTTATAAGGTTTTTCAATAATTTTCTAGAAAAGGCCAATAAATGTAGCGAGACCTTCAAGGATATAAAAAAGGACCAACCAGAAATTAAGCATACATTGACTAAAATTTAAAAAAAAATTATACAGAGATCCAACAGCAGACTAAAGGAACTCAAGAATCAAGTCAAAGGTTTGAAATACAAAAAGCAAAAAACACCCAATCAGAAAAGCAAAAAGCAAATAGAATCCAAAAATTTTAAGATCGTGTAAGAAACCTCTGGGGCAACTGAAAACTTCTCCCACCTGGTGAAATAAATAGACTTACAAGTCCAGGAAGTGCACAGAACCTCAAACAAAAGGAATCCAAAGAGGACCACACCAAGACATATCATAATTAAAATGCCAAGAGCAAAAGACAAAGAGAGAATATTAAAAGCAGCAAGAGAAAAACAGTTACCTACAAGAAGCGCCCATATAACTCTCAGCTGATTTCTCAACAGAAACTATGCAGGCCAGATGGGAGTGGTAAGAAATATTCAAAGTGATGAATAGCAAGAACCTACAACCAAGATTACTCTAGCCAGCAAAGCTATCATTCAGAATTGAAGGTCAGAAAAGAGCTTCCCAGATAAGAAAAAACTAAAGGAGTTCATCACCACCAAACCAGTATTATATGAAATGCCTAAAGGTATTATTTAAGAAGAGGGGGAAGAAGAAAAAGGTAAAGATAAAAATTATGAACAACAAATACATATCTATCAACAAGTGAATTTAAAAATCAAGTGAATTAGCGGAGGACTGAGAAGGTGGGGCAGTTCTGTACCATGCTGCCTTCCACTGGTTAAGACCTCCAAGAGCAAAGGCCTACCGAGGTGAGGATGCCCCTACTGTCACCTGTAGAGGGGCAGCACTGAGCCGGCCAATATTTGTGGTGGTGGTGCTTCTTGTCCTGGCTCAGGGGAAGCGTTCCACTAAGTCTGAAAGACTAAGACATCGCGGGGACTCTCCGCCACCGCCCGAGGCCTGCTCTGCCAGGTCTTCGCGCGCGCTGTGCTGGCGCTGCGCCTTCCATTGGCAGACCCGGAGAATCCTGTCTCCGCTGCCACATGGCCAGGCCAAAGCATCAGACACTACCACCATGCGGATTTTAAAACTACAGGGGAAATTGAGCCACAGGAGCTACCATCGCTGCCACACCCACCGCCGTCCCCAAGAATGGGAATCCACCAAAATCAGAGCTCACTACACACCGGGCTCATAGAGAGTGTGGCTTCAGAAATTAGCCTCTGCATCCACAGAAGCTCCACATTCGCAACAAAGAGGACACCATTGAGGGCGGACTCTCCCCATGCAGCCATCACAGCCCGCCCACAATCTTCCCAGCACACCCACCATGCTGGGAGGGAAATGGAGCGCGCTGGTGAGGAAATGGCACGGTGCCTTCCATTACCCACTCAGGCGAGCCCATCCTCTGATGCCACATCGCAAAGCCGAAGCTCTCACCACCACCGCCATATGAACTTTAAAACTACAGTGGTAATTGAACCACAGGAGCGACCGTCAATATTGCACCTGGCACCACCACCCACCACTGCCGCCGAGAATAAAGGAAATCCACCAAGAACAGAGCTCACCACGCCTTGGGCTCAGGGAGTGGGCGACCTCAGAACTTAGCTTCCATGTCTGCAGCTGCTCCGCTCCCACACCGAATGAGACACCTTTGAAGGTGGTCCCCCCGCCTGCAACCATCTCAGCCCAACTGCAGCTGTCCCAGCCTGCCCCCCATGCTAGCAAGGAGCTAGCGCGGTGCCTCCAATATGCGACCCCAGCACCCTAGAGGGGCCGTGTGCCCCGGGTGAGCCAAGTGTCCCAGGGGGCCGAGTGCCCCGGGTGAGCCGAGTGTCCCAGGGGGCCGAGTGCCCCGGGTGAGCCGAGTGTCCCAGGGGGCCGAGTGCCCCGGGTGAGCCGAGTGTCCCAGTGGGCCATGTGCCCCGGGTAAGCCGTACCTCCCAACGGGAAGGGTGTCCCGGGTGAGACGTGTGTCCCAGGGGGCCGAGTGCCCCGGGTGAGCCGAGTGTCCCAGGGGGCCGAGTGCCCCGGGTGAGCCGAGTGTCCCAGGGGGCCGAGTGTCCCGGGTGAGCCGAGTGTCCCAGGGGGCCGAGTGCCCCGGGTGAGCCGAGTGTCCCAGGGTGCAGTGTGCCCCAGGCGAGCCGTGTGTCCCAGGGGAAGCAGTGGGACCCAGGGGAAGGGGCGGTGAAAACCAGAGGAGGAGCGGACTCTATTCATATGGTCCTGAGATAGTCACCATAAAACAAGCAGACTGCCAAATGAGGAGCAGATTTTATTCATGGGGTCCAGAGATAGTCACCATAAAACAAGCAGATTGTCAAATGACAGGGGGGAGGGGAAGGAGACCTGGGGGGAGATAGGAGAACAACCGAGGGACTGGTATGCATGAACATAAGTACAACCAATGAACACAGAACTCTGGGGAGGGAGGGCATAAATGGGAGGTGAGGGGGGGGGGGCAATGGTAAACTATGTACACAGAAAATACCTTAATAAAATTAAAAAAAAAAGAAAAAAAATAACAAGCAAACCAAGGGAAAAAAATAAAATAAATAAAAAGGAAAAAAATTTTAAAAAAATAAAAAATAAAATAAAAATCAAGTGAATTAAAAATCTGAGGAACAGAATAAACTGGTGAATATAATAGAATCAGGGACATAGAAATGGAGTGGACTGACAATTCTCAGGGGGAAAGAGATGTGGGGGTGTGGGAAGAGACTGGACAAAAATTGTACACCTATGGATGAGGACGGTGGGGTGGGAAACGGGTGGAGGAGAGCTATGGGGGGGGGGGGGAAGACTAACAATTGTAATAATCTGAACAATAAAGATTTATTTAAGAAAAGAATTGGCTCTCACAATTTTTGAATCTATTTGCAAGATGTGCAGTGGTCAAGTTGGTAACCAAGGAGGTATTCAGGTGTCCTCTGCTTTTCAAAAGTTCACTTAACACCACTTATTTTTTTTTTGGAAAGGCCTGCATTATTGCTCTTTAATGGTAACTAAAAGAAATTCAAAGAGGATTTTAGATTTTGAAAAAAGGTGAAAATGGTTTTCAGCAGTTTTTGTTTGTTTGTTTGTTTGTTTGTTTGTTTTTGTAGCTATAGAGGCAGCATGCATTCTGCGCAGGAGAATGGCCCTGCCAGGCTCTTCCCCAGGAACTACACTCATCCTCTCAACACCAAGCCATGGAGCTTTGAACTGTGTCTGTGTACATCTGTGCTTTCCTCATTTTATTTTCTGCATTTGTTATCAAGATATGTCCTAAGATAATTGCTCCTTCGCTTTATGCTCTTTTGACTTATGAAAGGTTTCATAGGAACTCTCAACTTTCAGATAGCAGGGGAAACCTATATATAGTGCCAGTCAAAGTGCAAAGGCCTGAGACCCAGGAGTGTTGATGGTGTAAATTATAGTCTGATTCGAGGGCAGGTGACTGATGTCCCAGCTCCAAGAACGACAGAGAAAAAAAAATTTCCTTCTTATTCAACCTTTAAAAAAAATCCTTACCCCAGGATATTTTTCCATTGATTTTTAGAGAGAGTGGAAAGGAGGGGGAGAAACAGAGAGAAACATTGATGTGAGAGAGACATCTTTTCTATTGGTTGCCTTCCGCATGAGCCCTACCAGGGCATCAAGCTGCAATTGGTACATGTCCTTGATTGAAATCAAACCTGAGATCCTTCAGTCCTTGGGCTCTATCTACTGAGAAAAACTGTCTAGGGCCTTACTAAACCTTTTAGTGTTCAGACCTTCAGTGGATTGGGTGAGGCCCACCCACACTGGGGAGAGAATCTGCTTTTCTCAATCTATGGATTCAAATATTCATCACCAGTCTGCATTCCCACCAGCAGTGTATGAGGGTTTCTTTTTCTCAGCATCCTCTCCAGCACTTGTGTGTTGATTTGTTGATGGTAGCCATTCTGACAGTTGTGAGATGTTACCTCATTGTTGTTTTGATTTGCATCCCTCAGATGATTAGTGACTTTGAGCATGTTTTCATATGTGTCTCAGCCTTCTGTATGTTCTCTTTCGAAAAGTATCTACTTAGGTCCTTTGCCCATTTTTTTATTGGATCATTTATTGGCATCTTCTTTCTTATGGTCCACAGAATCATTGCAGGATTTTGAGATGGAGACATGACATGATTTGACTTGTGTTTTAATAGGATCCCTCTGGTTTCTGCGTGATGAATATACTGCAAGGGAGAAGAGTGTGAGGAACAAAGATGAAGCAGTTAGAAACACTTTCAGGGGCAAAGGAGCAGTTAGGGTACCATTGCAGTAATTCAGGTGAAAAATGGCAGCTTAGATGAAGATTGCACCTATAAAGATGGTGGAAAGTGGATTCTGGATATACTTCAAAGGTAGCATCAGTAGGACTTGTTGGTGGATTAGATATATGGTGGGACGAAGAGAGGAATCTAAGGTTATCAAGGAGAAATGTGTTTTAGGACAGGCAGTATTGTATGAACTGGAGAGAGTTCAAGTTCATAAAGACTCAGCAATTAAATTGAGCTATACTCCCGCCCTTCTCAGTTGTGTGACCTTGAGCAAGTTGCTTTCCATCTCTGCACCCAGGTTTCCTCACCTGTAGCAGCTCAAAGAGTTGTTGTGAAGATTTAATGCGGTGAGATATGTAAAAACTCCAGTTCCACAACAGGCAGGCACAGAGTAGGTGTTCTCTGAGCATTTGCCCCTTGTCATTCCCTTTCTGAGGAAGCTGGGAAAGCTTCATGGTACGACTGAGTTTGGAGGTGACTGTGAAGAATGAGTGGGGCTTTGTTAGGTGGAAAAGAGGGACAAATGAGCTCATACTTCACAATAGGCAGGGGAGAAGGAAGTCAATAGTTAGGCAGGCTTCAGTGGAATCCTGAATTGCAGAAGGCTACAGAAGGGCAGGGAGCACCTGGCGGTGGGGAGAGTGTGAGGAAAGTCATGTGCAAGAAACCAGAAACCGGACCTCGACAAGGAGATGTGAGGGAATGGGAGACCAACCTCCCACCTCCCTTGCTGTACCTTGGGCCAGCCGTGACCCGAGGATCTTTGAAACCATCTGAGTTCCAGGATGGAGCTGGTTGTAACTATGGCACACAAATTCCCAGGATAGCTAGGTGTTACTGAGCTCTGTGCTGTGTGAAGTCACACAAAAAACATCTGGTTTGGCTACTGGCCAGGACAGTCCTCCTCCCTCTACCTATATACACACACTGATTGTGAACATATGGCCCCCAATGAGGTGGGGCTTTCCAAAAGGCCTCAAGAGCCATCTTTGCCTTCTGGCCTGAATTACCCTGGCTTGGGGTGGCCCCCTTGCCCCAAATCATGAATTGGCTTACATGAGGCCAATCAGCCCTTGTCAAGGACCACGCTTCCCCAACCCCCCACCCGAACAATGAATACCAACCTCTCCCCCCCCCCCAGCCTCATGGGAGGCTTTGACAGTAGGCTGCCTGGGTTCCCTATTAAGTTGTGATTTTTACTTCTCTGAGCCTTATTTTCCACCTCTACAAAGAAGGATATAATGACACCTTCACAGGCTTGATGAGAGGCTCAAATGGGATTATCCGAGACTATGACTCAGAAGTTCTAAGTGCTAAAAAGATGTGAATTCTACCTTGATCCCTGTCCCCCCTCCATATTCAATGCTATCATTAGGTGACTCAGAGGAAAATTTATATCAAACTGTAAAAAGGGGAAGAAAGCCCGACTAAGTTTGAATTTTCCCTGTGATGGCTACTTTGGTAGAATTCTTAGAAATACCAACTATCGTATTCTTTTCCCAGAAAGTTTTGTTGTTGTTCCAGCTTTCTAAATGACCTAAGCATTTTAAAATATGTTTTTATTGGTTTCAGAGAGGAAAAGAGAGGGAGTGAGAGATAGAAACATCAATTATAAGAGAGAATCATTGATCAGCTGCCTCCTGCACCCACTAGGGATTGAGCCCGCAACCTGGCATAACCAGCTCATGGGTAGATGCTCAACTACTGAGCAACACCAGCCAGGCACGTCATAAGCATTTATATTGAACAATCTGTCTCTGAAGAATATGGATTTGGAAACTGTAATGAGTCAGACACATTTTCGTTGGCCAGAATCAGCTAACACTCAATAGAGTTTTCTACCTGCCAGGGAATGTTCTAATTCATTTTATCCTTGCAGCAAACCCTGTGAGGTTGTTACAACTATTGTCCCCCCATTTTACAGATGGGAAAGCTGAGAATTGGGATGGAAGGTGAATTGATTTTCCTAGTGTTGAACAGCTAGTGAATGTTGGTGGAGATTTTGAACATAGGCAGTCTTGCTGCAAAGATCATATGCTTAATTGCTGTACTATACTGTCTCTAGTCACACGTGTGAGAGCTTTGTATCCTAAGGAATGACTGGGATGTATTAAGAGAGTGGGATTAACTTTAAGTAGCCTTTCCCGTGGCTGCAGACCTAGCCCCAAGCCCTCATCCTCACTGCAAAATATACCAGTATTCAAACTGGCATTCGTTCCTGTTTGGGGAGGCACCTGTAAGTGAGAGGTTTGAACTAAATACCTTCCAAAGGTCCTTTCAATTCAATGAGTTGAAGGGTCAGCTCTGTATCAGGTTTGCCAGCTGTCTCCTCCCATAGGAGGAAGCAGACCCTTTGCAGTGCCTAATAGATCTTTTTCACCTTGTTCTCTCTCAAACAGAGGTGTGCACCTGCCCGTGCACATCTGGGAGACCTCATTCTTTTATGGCTGGAATCAGCTTCTTTACCCTGATGACGGGTTCAGACTTCCTCTTAGAGGTCTAGAAACATCTTTTCCACTGTCTCCCAGAGCTCTTATCCTAGTGTCTCTCATGGACCTTGAACTCCACTTGCACTGTGAATTTAATGAATGTTGAAACATCTTTCTTCTTCCATGTTCGTCATCTCTGCTATTTATCTGCTTAAGCCAGAACACCAGGAGTTTTCCTTGCCCTCACTCCCACATCCCATCATGCACCAGGGCCTGTAAATGTGACCTTCTACATATCTCATGAATCCACTCTTTGTACCTCTACCACTCCCTCTCTAGTTTAAGCCACCACCATCTAATGAAGTAAAAAGCAAAAGCCTTCCCCTGCCCACTCTGCCTTTTTCTCCCCTTTCCAGTCCATCCTCCACCCCACAGCCAGGGTGAGCCTGCCTTGCCCAAAACTCTTCGATGACTTTATTTCTCTTAGGATTAAGTCTAAATTCATATATATTTATAATCTGATGAGGTGTGGTGCTTGTTATTAAGCAAGCCATTTTTCAGGATGGGTTCTGAAGTCTATATCAAACCTAGATCCTGATGCCAGAAGGGCCACCAATGTGACTTTTGCTATACTTCTTAACCTCTCTAACCTGCAAATTTCTTTCATTTGTAAAGTAGGTCTGTTGTGAGGGTGAGAGGAGATAGTGCATGTAGTGTTCTGCAAGGAAGCAGTTGAATCATCCACTGCAAGTTAGATCTTATGATTATAAAGGTATTGATACCAGCCACATAAATTATTTATTTAATCAACTGATGAATCATTGTGAATAATATTATGGATCTTGTTATATTGTTTTATATGTTATTATTATATTAATTTGGACTTTATGATTATCACATCAGCTTCACCTCTCACAACCTTCCCCATCTGACTTCCCTTGCCTTTTATTACCACACACTCTTGCCCCCACCCCAGCTTTCTTACTCTGTCCCTAGAAAGTATTTCTCTCCTCATCCATTAATTTCTCTAGCCCATTTTTGTATTGCTAAATCCCTTTCATTATGGGCTCAGACATCAATTCCTCTGGAAAACCTTTCAAACCCCCAGATCAACGTAGATATCTCTTCTACAGGCCCCCAAAGCACCTTGTGCTTCCTTTCTAGAGCTTCTATCACACCATATTTGTAATTATTTACTTGTCAGACTCCTGGATTAGGCCATCATCTTGGCAAGGAACTCTGTTTTATTCATCACTTTATTCCCAGCTTTTAGCACTGCGAGGCACATAGTAGTTGGCCAAATAAATGTTTGCTGAATGAACAAGAGACTAGCCTGGCAGCAATCCTCTCCACCAATACCCCACCCTCTGAGCCAAACCTCTTCAAAGCTAAAAGCTGCTGAGCACAGAATCAGACTGAACCAAAGCCAGAAAGTTGACCACCTGGTCACTGCAAGAACTTTCTATAATTGCCCTAGAGGTATTTCTGTCTTTGGTTTCACAACCCCCTTCCTCTGTGTGGGCTTAGTGAAGGTGTGTGCATTGTGGGTGAGGAGATAGGGCATGTTGATTCACTTGCATGAACTTCATTTTTGTCTTCTGTAAAGGGCCAAATAAGGCCCACTTGGTGGAGTCACCATGAAGAGTCACTAATGTGACACACGGAGATACTTGGTAAACTTCAAAGGTCTGCATGTCGCATCTGATGATGATCAAACATGGAAAATGTGCTGCTCTTTGGCTCAATTCTTTCCAAGACCCCGTATAGATAAGGGCCCTCCTGCTTATACAGCATTATCTCTAGAAATCTGGTTACAATTGATTGACATTATCACTTTCTTGATATTTGGCAGATTCCCAGCCTGTGGCAATATGCTGGTCACCATAGAGACCAGAGAAGCACACTTGTCCATTGGTACTATATTTACAAACCAACACTTAAAGTGGATTACTTTGTAGATGGCTGATCTCATCCATTCAATGTTGATTTTATTAGCTCTAATTTTAGAAGGTGACATTTTCTGACCTTGTCCCCTTAAGCAAAAGCAAAAACTATAGTTTTTTGGGGGGGAGGGGCAGTGAAAAAGTATAAGAAGACATGTGGAGAGGAGGTTTTGTAAGGGAACTGCAGGCTATACCTCTCATTTTATTCATTTATTCATTTGTTTAGCATCCACAATGTGCCAGTAACTGGGCTAGCTACTTGGGGTATAGTGGCGATCAAGATTAGCCTATGGATCTCACTCTTTTGGGGAAGACAGACAATTGAATAGATGATTTTAATGCAGTGCAGAAAAATCTATGATGGAAAAACAAGGAACTGGTGTGCTATGGGCCCCTAACCTTCCCGGAGGTTTCTCAAAGAAAGCAACATCTCAGCTGAGACCTACAGGATGGGTGAGAGTCAGCTAGAAAAAAGGTAGGGGAGGGGTTAAGCAGGGGATGGAGTGGGAAAAAAATGTCTGGAAGAAAATAGTGTATGAAGAGAAATGGAAACAGTAAATATGAGGACCTAAAAGAAAATCAGAGAGGAGAGGAAGGGAGTGGAAAATGATGAGCTCTATTTGGGACATGCTGAATTTGACATGTTTGGGGACCATCCAAGAGATGTCCGGGTAACTGTGGGTCTGACATCCCAGAAAGAAGTCCTGGCAAATAGAGACCTGGAGTTGGGAGCTGCTGTGTTGTCCTTCTATTGAGTATGGCTTAGCACCGCACTGGAGAGAGCTTGCAGGCTAGCAGAGGAATTTGGACCTGATTCTACAGACAGTGCATTTGAAAAAGACATGTTGGAGACATGACACAATTTGACTTGGGTTCTAGGGATTGGGATGCAGTGTGTAGAGGGGAGACTTGGGTGGGAGTGTGCTGGAACTGGCTTATACCAACTCATGGGAACCAATTGTTAACTTTTCAGGAATATTCTGAGCTACTTGTTCAAATCATCCATTATTAAATAAGTGAGCTATATAAATATTTAAATTATTTTTAAAAATAACAATAGACAAAATTAAATTATATTAAATACAAAGGTAATAAGTACATATTAAAAACTCATCAATCGCCGAAACCGGTTTGGCTCAGTGGTAGAGTGTCGGTCTGTGGACTGAAAGGTCCCGAGTTCGATTCTGGTCAAGGGCATGTACATTGGTTGCGGGCACATCCCCAGTAAGGGGTGTGCAAGAGGCAGCTGGTCGATGTTTCTCTCTCATTGACGTTTCTAGCTCTCTATCTCTCTCCCTTCCTCTCTGTAAAATACCAATAAAATATATTTAAAAAAACAACAACTCATCAATCTATGCTCTTCCCAGATCCCTGTTTAGTGACATGGCAATAGCTTGTAGTGAGCCATGGAAATTTGTAAACACTACAAATCAGCACCTGATGGTTTTGTCGATTGTTTAGAATTAAAGAAGTGATGGAGAAAACATTCTTAGAATTGTCTTACAACCATTACATTGTGAGTAGTACAAAAAAATTAAGGAAATATTCTCTCAGTATTAAAAAGCTATTATCCAGCCGAAACCGGTTTGGCTCAGTGGATGGACCATCGGTCTGCGGACTGAAGGGTCCCAGATTCGATTCCAGTCAGGGGCATGTACATTGGTTGTGGGCACATCCCCAGTGGGGGGAGTGCAGGAGGCGGCTGGTCAATGTTTCTCTCTCATTGATGTTTCTGGCTCTCTGTCCCTCTCCCTTCCTCTCTGTAAAAAAATCAATAAAATATATAAAAAATAAAAGTAAAATAAAATAAAATTTAAAAAAATAAAAAATCTATTTTCCGACTCAGCAAAATAGTTGCTCAAATCATTGACAAACAAGTGAAGTTCTAACATACAGCCTTGTTTCACTTTTGCCCTATTTATTACCACAAACAAAAATATCAATGAACCCTCTTGTCAGAACTACATAACCATAGGATACAAGAAGTTGGCAAAAGTCAATAAAAGCATTCTGTGACAATCAATTGGCTATATGGAATTCACAGTAAAGAGTATTACCTACTTCATTATTATTTATAAATTGTGTTATATATCCTTATATCAGAATTTATACTAAACCCACACACACACACACACACACACACACACACACACACACACTTTTCCCCAAGGAGCTAGTTGTTACCATTTATCAGCACATCACCGATGACACATGTTCACCACTGCTAGAAAAGCTAAGGAAAATACATGAGCATACCCCTAGAAAAGCCCCAGGAATAAACTGAAAAGTTGTTGGCTCTTGGGAAGTTTCTGCTTTCTGTTGTTGTTGTTGTTGTTGTTATTCTGTTGGTTGTCTCCTGGGAACATTATTTGTTATTATTATTTGTTGTTCAAACAGTACAACATTCTCAGAAGTCAGAATGGTAGAGAAAATCAGTCCACAAACTCCTGCCTCCTCAGAGCAAAACTTTTCATTTTCATTCTTTGGGCTTTAGGATTGACCTTTAGATCTGGGGAATTTTCCAGGCCCAACAACCTGGGGCAGATGAATAGATTCCCCTGATTCAGGATGGAAAGGTCATACCTGAAAAGATAGCATCTTTCCTGGGATCTAGTTTATACCCAAGGTAACATGGAAATTAACTCCATATGTGGAGCATCTTGGAGGCAGCACTTGACATCTCTTGGCATTAGGAAAATCAAGTTCATCCCTGCAACTTAGTTTCAAAGGGTTCAGAAAAATAGGTGTGTTCATGTCTACATCCTATATAATAAAGAGGTAATATGCAAATTGACCATCAGCCCAACACATAAGATGGCCGCCCCATGTGGACACAAGATGGCCAGCAGGTGAGGGCAGTTGTGGGCCATCAGGCCAGCAGGGGAGGGCAGTTGGGGGTGACCAGGCCTGCAGGGGAGGGCAGTTAGGGACAACCAGGCTGGCAAGGGAGGGCAGTTAGGGGCAACCAGGCCTGCAGGGGAGGGAAGTTGGGGGCAACTAGGCCTGCAGGGGAGGACAGTTAGGGGAAACCAGGCCTGCAGGGGAGGGCAGTTGGGGGCAATCGGGCCGGCAGGGAGCAGTTAGGTGTCAACCAGGCTGGTAGGCAGAAGCAGTTGGGGCAATCAGGCAGGCGACTGGTTGTTATCCAGCAGGGATTCGGCCTAAATGGGCAGTCAGACGTCCCTTGAGGGGTCCCAGACTGGAGAGTTGCAGGCTGGGGTGAGGAACATCTGCCCTCCCCGCTGCCATGCACAAACTTTGTGCACTGGGCTTCTAGTAGAGAAAAAAGGCATGGAATCTAGCTGATGTCTACATAGGTCAGCCATGGGCAAACTACGGCCCGTGGGCTGGATCCGGCCTGTTCCGGCTGTTCTATCTGGCCTGCGGAGCTGAAAGAGTGGAGGGTTCTCTTGCTCTCCCCTCCGCTCCTTCACCAGCAGCCCAAGATGAAAGTGCCAGCATGGTCAGGTTGCTTTTGTTCCGGCCCTCCGGTCCAGTTTAAAAACCCATTGTGGCCCTCGAATCAAAAAGTTTGCCCACCCCTGACATAGGTATTCATCATTCTACTCTTTTGACTTTTCCACATATTTGAGAATATTCATATTATAAGCTACATGTATTACTAAAGGAGTCAGTGCAAGATGCTTAGACAGGAGAGTACCTCTCATGTTCAAGAAACAGCAGGAGAAAAAAAGAAAAAAGAAACGGCAGGAGGCCAGTGTGGCTGAAACAGATTGAGCTGGAGTAGAGTAGTAATAGATTAGGTCAGAGGCCTTGGGATGACTGGATTTTAGTCTGAGATAGGAGCCATCAAGGGGCTCTACGTAGTGACTTGACCTGACTTACACACTTTAAACAGGATGCCTCTGGCTGTTGGGTTGAGTCTGTATTGGGGCAAGGATGAAAGCCAGACCAGACAGGGGCAATGCTCTAATCCAGCAATTTTCAACCAGTGTGCCACAATAATTTTTAAAACAAGCAACACCTATTTAGTCAGGGTCACTAATCTCTTTTCCCTTAGGTTGTCAAATAAGAAAATGACAACAGTCACCATAACAATGGTTGTTGGTATGAATGCCGTCTTGCACTATATAGTTCCATTCTATTGGTCACATCACGTAATTAGGTTGTGTCTGACTTAATTCTTGGTACCAGAAATCCTTATATAGGCACCTGATTCTTAAAGAAAATGTTTTTATTGACTTCAGAAAGAGGGAGAGAAATAAACATCAATGATGAGAATCATCAATCAGCTGCCTCCTTTTGGGGATCAAGCCTGACGAGGAATCCAAGTGATCTCCTGGTTCATAGGCACAGCCATTGAGCCACACCAGCTGGGTTGGGCACCTGACTTTTTTAAAACTATCATTGACGTAAAAATGGTAGATAATCTTTGTAAACCAAAGTTATATCTCTTTTTTGGGGTTAGATCAGCAAAATATATAATTTTTGGTCTGCCACAGAATTTTAGTTTATGTGTGCCACGAGATGAAAAAGGTTTAAAATTGATACTGTTATATAGGCAAGAGTTGTTTGGCAGCTCACACCAAGGTGGTAGCAATGCTGGCAGTAAGTGGTCCAAATTCATTTGGGAAGAAGGGCAGACATAATATTTGCTTCTTTTATAAGTTTATTATAAAAAGTATCAAACACATAGAAATAGAGCAATTAGTATAATGAACCCCATGTGTCCATTACCCAGTTTTAACATCAGTACAGGGACAATTTCATTGACCACCCAGATTGCTTCTCATTTCTTCTGCAAATCCTTCAGTGTCTATGCAAGATGATTACAGAGAAAATTAATTTTTAAATACCACCAAATATGGATTCTACATATATTTTGAAGGTAAAGCTAACAGGATTTTGTAATAGTTATATGTGGAGCATGCTAAAAGGAAACATGTCGAGGACACGTCCAGTGCTTGGCCTGAGTAACTGGTAAAGTGGAATTTGCCATGACAGATTATTGGATGGATGGGCATCAATCATCTGCCATGGCAAATTCTGAAAGCAGTGGGATGGATATCGCTTTCTGTGGTTTAGCACCAAGAACACAGGATTTGGATATTAAAAAAAATCAAGGTGGGCCCTTGTTGGGTGGTTCAGCTGGCTCGAGTGTTCTTCCACACAGCAGAAAAGGTAGATTCCGCCGAAACCGGTTTGGCTCAGTGGTAGAGCGTCCGTCTGCGGATTGAAGGGTCCCAGGTTCGATTCCGGTCAGGGGCATGTACATTGGTTGCGGGCACATCCCCAGTACGGGGTGTGCAAGAGGCAGCTGGTCGATGTTTCTCTCATTGACGTTTCTAGCTATCTATCTCTCTCCCTTCCTCTCTGCAAAATATCAATAAAATATACTTAATAAAAAAAGGTAGATTCCATCCCAGGTCCAGGTATACACAGGAGGCAAGCAATTAATATTGTTCTCTAAAAATCAATGAAAAAACTTCCTCAGATGAGAACTAAAATTTAAAAAACCAAGACCAGTTGTAAACTATGAAGCACTACACAAGTCCTAGAAGTTTGTGTTTGAATGTTCTCATTCAAAGTTGCGTTGCCCTTTGATGGGAGCATGAGGCTGTCCTGCCAAATTCTGATTTCATTTGGGACCATGTCTGCTTCCTTGCCGAGATGATCCATAAAGGCTGTTAAGAATCAAACTGGAAGCCTTGAAAAGCCCTACAAAGAGCTATATTATTTGGAAACTTGTAGCTCATTCTGATAGGCCACTTTGGCCGAGTCTGTTGACATGTTCTAGTATTAGGATGGAAATCTTTCCTATAATGGGTTTAGTTGCTAATAAAAACTAAAAACAAGTTAAAAATGTCTTTAAAAAAAACAAAACCACCTGGCGATGTGAGGAAACTGCAGCTGAACTCACAAATTCCCATGATGTAAGATGGTCGGCCATCAGTCAGTATCTAGGAAAAAAAGTCTTCTGCCACTCTTGACTCAGCCAAGGGCCAAGCCAGTTCCTTAGCAGGCCTCTTCTCTGAACCACAAGCCTGGAACCAGGAATACCATCAGACAACCCCAGTTAAATATACAGTGACTTGGCACAGACTCATGCATGCCTCAGATGGAGAAATATGTTCAAGTTTTCAACCCCAAACCTGTCATGGTGGGATGATTTAAGAAATCTGCGTAGATTGCAGCAAATAATGATGTTAAATGAATGTGACAGCTGAGCCTGGCTATGGGAAACAAAGGTGCTTTTGGTTTTTGAAAGACACGCTTTATAGTGTAATGGGAATAATTGCTGGTTGAGAAGGCTAACAGCAAAAGGCACAATAATTTTTGGGAGGAGACCCAGGGCTTGGGATGAACAGGTATAGGACCTGGGACACTTTTGGAGTTTGGCAGTCAAGTCCCACCTGACACTACACAGTAAGTAGGAACAAGTTTATTTTCCACACACTTTCTGTTTTGCAGAGACCTCTGAGGTTGGAATTGATAGCAGTGGCAGGAAGACCAGAGATAAAGGAAGGCACTGATTTTCTTTTCCCCAACCCTCTCATACCAAAAAGGCAATTAATCATGATGTATTATCTTTAATTAAGTACAAAGACTTTTCCAATCATTTCACCTAGAGCTCACTTCACCCACTGCTCTGTTTGGCCGCCAGTCTCTTGTCTCTCTCTTCAGCAATGGTGAGACGGATACCCTTTCCACGGGGTAGGGAAATCCATGGTTTGTTGCCCTGAAGGAGAAAACAAGAATCAAAACCTGCTATACACCAACTCCATTAGCAGTTTGCCACACTTGTCATCTCAATTAAAGGAACAGAAGCCTGCTTGTCAGAGCACTTAGCAATAGCAAAGAAGTCTTCAGACACATGGATGCTGGTTTTTCAGAAACATTCACTACTTGGAGCCATTCCTCTAAACCTGCTGCCCATATACATAAATGCATACTACAAGGCTGATCATCATTGGCACTTTTCACCAACCAAGGTGATCTGTCCCCCCTCCCGCCCCCCGATTCTACAACACTGAAAAAGCACAGGTCTGCCCAACCCCACTCTATGCTTCACACTAGCTTCTGCACAGCCAGTCCATCAGGAGCTGCAATCCCAGTATGAACAGTTTTTTCCTGGACTAGAGAGAAGGGAAACCCAAGACTTACTTTGCCAATTACAAAAATGTTGGAGAGGCGGGTGGCAAAGCTGTTGCCATTGGCATCTTTCACATGAACTACGTCAAAAGAACCAGGGTGCCTCTCCCTGTTGGTGATCACGCCAATTCTTCCCAGGTTAGCACCTCCGGTTACCATGCACAAGTTACCTAGGCAAGAAAGAACAATCTGCTATTACAAACCCAATGTATTCCACGACAGAGAGACAGGTGTAAGTTCACTAATCCCTTCTCTCATTCAAATTTACTTCTGTGGATGTGTTACCCAAGCCAGGCCCCTTAACATCTCTCCCATCCCTCCTGCAGCACACCTAACAAATGTGAGCTCTACTGCACTCACCTCGCCAGGTCCTCCCTAGTCTCACCTAGGCTATGCTGTTCTTCCAAGGCACAATGACAGCATTAACAAGAGCTCTTATTACAAAGAGGCTGGCTTGCTTTTTCACCAGACTTACTTGCCCAGCCCTCAAGCCATTTCCACGGATAGGTGAGTTTTGATACATCTAGAACAGGCCTGAGAATGTGCTATGCCAGACCTCACCTCAGCCACCCAGAATATTCTGAGCATTTGGGCCTTAGAAGTAAAAATACTGGGCATTAGAGTAGCTACACTCTCCAGTTTCCCTTACTACAACAAAAGACATCTAGCTTCTGTTGCTAACTAGGAGCATGGAATTACCTGGAAGACTCAAACACATGGTCTATACCCTGTGCAAGTGATGACTAATTAAGTGTAATTAATAAAAATATTTTTTAAAAAGGGGGGATGGTGGGGGAGAGAAAAGCAAAGAACAGCTCCTGCAGGGAAAATGGCATAGAAGGGATAAATGGTGATGAAAACAAAATAAAAAACCTACACAGCTCTTATAGCTGGGGTTTAAGGAGATGCCCAGGTAGTGTAGAGGCTGCTTACCAGTGTCAAACTTGATGAAATCAGTAACCTTGCCAGTCTCCAAATCGATCTGAACGGTGTCGTTCACCTTGATGAGGGGATCAGGGTAGCGGATGGTGCGAGCATCATGGGTTACCAGATGAGGGATTCCTTTTGTGCCCACAAAGATTTTCCTCACTTTGCACAACTTGTACTAGAAACACACAAAGGTTAGCCTCATTTCGTCTAGTGCATATGCACTATGATCCACAATGGACAAAAGGTTCTTTCAAAGCCACAAGCAGCCAGGTTAAAAGATGCAATTAGCAGCCAAAGGCAACAGCCCTACATAGGTTTCTCAAACTACAGCGGAACGTGTCCTTGATTTTTCTTGTCACCCTCCACAAATTTATCTCGTACACTGCCCCTCTCTCTAGGCTAGTGTCACCATGGGACTTTCCTGACAGCAGTGCACCTATGTTAAATCCAAGGCATGAAGGCACCGTAAATCCTAATTCCTCCGTGGAAGGGGCTGGTCACCCTCCTTTCTCCAGGCTGTTTTAAGCCTCATGGAGCCCCTGAATTCTTCCCTCGCCATTCCTAGAAAGAGCCTCTTACTGGCTCCTTCTGCATCACAACTGAGTGTCTCAAGAACTGCAATTGCATTAGAAGTTAATCCAATCAACAAATACCTCACAAAAGGTTTCAGCTTTGGATTTATCATGCCCTGACATTTTAAAGTAAATCAAATCACCCCAATGTCTTGGACATGCATGCCCTCCAGCACGAGGCAGCTAAGGAAGTTAGGAGTTGAATCACACAGATCAATCTTCATTTATACCCAATAATTCAAGAAAACATAAAACTTTGTGTAAACAATCATAACAAATGTGATAAATCTGGTGAGGATGTTAACTTAAAATGGGGTCAATTATCAGACATCCAGCAACAGACTGCTATACAGCTCTTAGAAATGCTTTTAATAACACAACAGGAAATTCCACACATGATAAGACTTTAACCAAATTGTTAACTGGACATTTCCAGATACAAGATTTTAAATAGCCTTAATTTACATATCTCACCCCAATAGACCAGCCCATGTACTTAATTTCACTGAATGAAAATCCATTCTGCTTGCACACTTACCTTGGCCTCCTCAGGTGTAATACGGTGAACAGCAAAGCGGCCCTTAGTGTCATAGATCAGGCGGAAATTCTCTCCAGTCTTGTCAATGCTGATGACATCTGATATCAAACAGTAACCAAGGTTACTATAGTGACCCCCCTATCTCATGCTGCATTAACTATACCACAGTAAGAAAAAAAAAGGAGGTTCCCATTTAAAATAACATGGATTCCTAAGGCTAATGATGAGAGCTACTTAATGTTTTAAGGAGCCAAGTACTAACCACTTACCCATAAAGCCAGCAGGGTAGGTTATATCGGTTCGGACCTTGCCATCAATTTTAATAAACCGCTGCATGCAGATCTTCTTTACTTCATCTCCTGTTAGAGCATACTTAAGTCTGTTCCTTAAGAAAATGATGAGAGGGAGACATTCTCTCAGCTTGTGGGGACCGGTAGATGGCCGAGGAGCCTGTAAAATGATTTTAAAAAACACCCTCTCAAGCTATTTATTGTTGGGATTCATACAAATCCACCTTCCAAATCCTGAGATCCATTACCTAGACCAGTGGTCGGCAAACTCATTAGTCAACAAGAACCAAATATCAACAGTACAACAATTGAAATTTCTTAGAGCCAATTTTTTTTTAAAAAACTTCTTCTAATGCCACTTCAAAACAGACTTGCCCAAGCCGTGGTATTTTATGGAAGAGTCACATTCAAGGGCCAAGCCGCAGTTTGATGACCGCGATCCCAGACACCAGACTGTCCATCAACCCCCTTCCAACTTAGGTCAAGAGGTGTATCCCCGCCCCCCCCCCCCCCACACACACACTTCAAAAGACCAGGCCAGTTAAGAACTTGTGGATCTGAGTCCAAGTGTACTATGTGGAATAAATGAGGCCCAGAAATCTTATGGGAGGCACTGCAAGAAACATTATGAATACAGAAGGATCCTGGGCTCCCCCCCCCCCCTCTATGAAATCAATGAAAGTATACTAAAAAATAAATAGTATAAAACTGCCCCTTGAAACATAATTACAATATGATACTTACAAACACCCCGGTCAGTTTATCCAGCATCCAATGCTTTGGAGCTGCTACACGCTTCAGATGCTTCTTGGGACCACGAGCCTGAGGAAGAGTTTTGTAAGTATTTTCATGTTACTGCTTAAGTGTTTGCTTCTTGAAGCTTCTACTTTTTCCTAGGACACTATACAGGTGAATGGACAGGGGTTGGACTTCTTGGCACAGCCAGCAAGAGAAATGTGGACCTGGGTCCAATTTGTGCTTCTACTTGTTAATCAAATAGAATAGTCTTCCCAACACGAGCCTCTGGGGCAAGATGAACCTGATCTCAGCACAAACACGTGCCAATAGCTGCTCCCCCTTACTTTAAAGCCAAAAGATGACACTGGCTTTCACTTTAACATGTGGAAGGAAGCCTGTTGCTGTGTACAGATGCTTACTGGCTTCAGTTCGCAAAGTAAGAAAATCCTTTTCTGTCTGTTGCAGCTCCTGCTCACCAGCCCTGGCCCTCCAGGTCCATCCAAGGCCCCGATCTGATTAGAAAGCCGTTCCGCCCAGCGGGGGAAGTATGCGTGGCATGCCAGAGACCAAGGCCTTCCCGCCAGAGCCACCGATCACCTCCTCCCTTGCTCTCCAGTCCGCCTGGGCCAACCAGGCAGGCCATACTCCGTTTGCCTCCACCCGGCCACTCCCTGCGAGGACCCCGAAACCCCGGATAGTCCCGGCCCTGGGAGGATGGAGGCTGATGGTATCCCAAGAGCTCGCAAGAAAGTTGTCTTACCATGGCTGCGCTAGGCAAAGAAAGAGGACCGCCTCTTTCCGGTGCACCAAGAAAAAAGGATCGGAGGCTGCGCGCGCCGACCTTGGATGCTCCGCCCACCCCACCCTTTTAAGGAGAGCACGGACTATCTTGCCACCTGCTGGTGGGAGGTCATAGATCCGGAGCTTGGGAAGGACCTCTGAAAAAGGGAGGTGTCCTAAAAGCAATCTCCTCCCTCTTTTTCCCTCCCTTCCTCCTCCTCTGAGGCACCTGGTTCTTCTGTGTTAGGTGCTAGAAATGCCAAGATGAGCTTAGACAAACTTCCTGCCTTCTAGTAGAGTGCAAAGCGAGGCTACTTTAAGGTCCACATACACATGATTGTACAAACAATCGAATGCATTTTAATTAATATTTAATATTATTTCTTTTTAAAATATATTTTTATTGATTTCAGAGAGAAAGGGAGAGGGAGAGAAAGATGGAAGAAGCATCAATGATGAACCTCTTGCATGCCCCACACTGGGGATTGAGGCTGCCACCCCAGCATGTGCCCTGACAGGGAATTGAACCATGACCTGGATCATAGGTTGATCCTCAACCAGTGAGCCACACTACCCGGGCTAATATTTCTTAAACATATTTGGTCTGCCTCTTCTTCCTATTTCTCTAAAGTCAGCCAATCTGCCCATATTATAAGTTGGAAAGAACCAACATTTTTTTTTAAATCTCTCTTGCTTCTCTGAATATTGCTGAGAGGGTGAAAGGGCAGGAACCCTCGTTGAACCTTGGTGTCCTGCCCCTGCTTCCTATACAACACATTTGGCACTTATAAAATCTCAGGG
This sequence comes from Vespertilio murinus, assembly GCA_963924515.1. Lineage (NCBI taxonomy): Eukaryota > Metazoa > Chordata > Mammalia > Chiroptera > Vespertilionidae > Vespertilio > Vespertilio murinus. Next base: position 38,215,876 of record OZ004710.1, read on the forward strand.
AAGAGAGGGGACATTAGAGACCATCCGATTCTTTAACTAAAACTCAGTCGATCATGTGATTTCCCTACTTTGAAACTCCCTTGGCCCTCCTTCCTGGACTCCCTCTGCCAGTCACCTGCTGCTTCCTGTGCCTGGACATCCATTACTCCCTTCACCCATCCCAAACCTCAAAGCTTAAGCCATTCCAAACAATTACTGCTCTGAAAAAGCTTTCTAGCTTCAGACCTGTGGACCCGATGATTCCTCACCTCGGAAGGGCTATGGACAATTCAGCCGCCTTCCTAGGCCCCTAATCTCTTCAGTCTTGGAGATAAACACAGTTCTAGTCCCTCTGGCTCTGAGAGGCTCTAGACCCTAGGCAGGGTCAATCCTACATTTTTCTGCCCCAGAACCCTCGGTTCAAATTCCATGACAGCACTTAGTATATTGGGTTGTAATGACTGATTTCCTTGTCTGTCCTCCACTAGACTGTGAGCAACTCTATGACAGAGCCTGCCTGCCTTAATTCATCTGAGCAGGTCCTTTGCTACCTAACAGAGAGCTTGACATTGTGTCCAGCACTTGGTAAATACTTGCTCAATGCATAAATTGAGTTAATATCTAACTCATTGTGCCAGGTCTTACTATCCTATTTCTGAGAACATCCAGTCTGTTCCTGAACTCCTCCCACCACGGGACAAGCTCCTCACTCAGGAGGTTCTGTTTTATATGCCTTGTCTCTGCCCTCCACTCTACCCTTCAGTAGTCTGCAGAGAAGCAAGATAGAGAAACATTGTTACATTTCCCAACCAGACAGTATCAACTAAGAGGGCAAGGATTCTTTGTCTAGAGTCAGGTCCATAGTAAAGCATGCTATAAATGAACATTCAAAGGAGCAGGCAATAGACTGGAGCTGAGGATTAGGGAGAAAATGGAGATGGTGAGACAATGGAAAGTGAATTCTGAAGTTTTCAGTCTGTGGGCACTGGGAAGATGGTGGTACTGAGAACAGAAATGATGAGAGTTGATTTGGGAGTGAGGAATAATCACGGGACTTCCAGCTAGACAGGCTAAGAGAAATGGCTGCTCACCGCTGCAGATATTACTTAATCAAGATCACACAGTTAATTAAAAATGGGGGTTGGGTGGGGAGTTGGTTTCTTGGCTACCAGGTCAGTGGTTTGTGTTTGTACCACAGCTTATTAAAGGACTTGAGGAAATTTAAGCACCCGTTTCAATATATTTTTTCCTCTGTCAATTTGCATTTAAGCACAAATGACATTGTAACAACAATAAATGGAATCTTGAAAAAGCTAAGAAAATCACAAGCAGTATTTCCCCAAACACCTTAAACACGTCATCTGTATTCAACTTGTTCCTGCTCTCATTCTAATCAGTTTGTGTGCGTGCATACTTTTACATAATTTTAATCCTAGCATACATACCATGTTCTATTCTACTTTTATTACTTTACAAATACTTTCTGAGTTGCTACATAAGCTTCAGAATTAGTATTTTAACACCTGCATCGCATTCCATTAAATGGATGTCCCATAATTAATAAAAGTTCGATATTGTTAAACATTATTTAGTTTTTTGCACTTTTTCTTTATTATGAATGTTGCTACAGTGATGTTTCCTTCATATGACTTTACCTTCACTCACATGATTTTTTTTAAATATATATATTTTATTGATTTTTTTACAGAGAGGAAGAGAGAGGGATAGAGAGTTAGAAACATCGATGAGAGAGAAACATCGATCAGCTGCCTCCTGCTCACCCCCCACTGGGGATGTGCCCGCAACCAAGGTACATGCCCTTGTCCGGAATCGAACCTGGGACCTTTAGTCCACAGGCCAACGCTCTATCCACTGAGCCAAACCGGTTTCGGCTCACATGATTTCTTGACAATAAATTAATTCCTTCACCCAACCTACTCTGTGTTGAGCTCTGTATAGATGATTAAGGTTTAGTTCCTGCTTTCAAAGAATTCACATTGTGATGGGAGAGGCAAACTGGGTGTCGGTAGAAGGCCAGGAGAAGCTCGTTGGAGAAAACATGGTGGTGGGGCAGTTTGGAACACAGAGGGCTGCTAAATGTTAAGACCCATGGACTTGAATATGTAGGTAGACAATGGGGAGCCATTGAAAGATTTTTAAGGACAAGATCAGCTTTGTGCTTTAGAAAGATAACTCTGATTGTTCCTTGTAGATGGTTTGAAGGAAGTGTGAGTGGCTTGGATGAAATGGGTTAGGGCTATTTAAGCAATACAAGCAAGAAACAGAACGGTGAAACCCAGGTCTGTGAATGTGGGGTCTGGAGGAGAGGGTAGATTCAAAGACATTGCAGATGGAGTATTGCCAGAATCTGACTGGAAGTGGTGGATGTGCAGGGGTGAGGGACATGGAGGTAATTAGGATGATTCCTGGTTTTCTGGCTTGGTGATTCAGTGGTACATTCACTGGGAACAAGGAGGAGGCCTGTTTGGTGTGAGATATGGAGTTGAGAAATGGGAAAAGCTGACTGGAGATGTCTTATAGACACAGGTCTGAACTCAGGTGCATGATCTGAGCTAGAGACTCACGTTGGGGAGAACCAGTGCATCTGTGTCTAATCCATAAGATTTTTGGCAGCAACTATTAGAAAGGACGCACTATGTTGAGTCTGAACACTTTGATAGCAACAAGTGTGTATTGCCAAAAGCCTTTCTCAGAGGTTCCTTGCCATTTTACTATACTCGTCCCAGGCTGGTAACTGCTTCTCTTTAACTTGTATTATGTTGTTTTAATTTGTACTGTAAGAAATCACTAGAGAGGTTGAACATTTTGCCATATGCTTGTTTAGTTCTATTTCCTCTTATGTGAAGTATCTCTATCCATTTATCTTTGAAGGACATGTTTTTTTTAAAAAAATATATTTTATTGATATTTTACAGAGAGGAAGGGAGAGAGATAGAGAGCTAGAAACGTCGATGAGAGAGAAACATCGACCAGCTGCCTCTTGCACACCCCCTACCGGGGATGTGCCCGCAACCAAGGTACATGCCCTTGACCGGAATCGAACCTGGGACCTTTCAGTCCGCAGACCGACGCTCTACCACTGAGCCAAACCGGTTTAGGCAGGACATGTTTTTTGATTGATTTGCATGACAAGTTCATTTCTTGTCATACTTGAGGAACATATTTTTACCAATTGGTTATTTTTCTTTTGGTTATATTTTTCTATGTACAAAGTTTCAAATTTTTATATAGCCAAATCTGTAATTTTTTTGTCAACTCAAAGCTTAGAACTACCATCAGTTTAAAGATCTGCTAAATATTAAACTCTATTTAACTAGAGGCCTGGTGCATGAAATTCATGCACGGGTGTGTGTGTCCCTCGGCCCAGACTGCACCCTCTCTAATCTGGGACCCCTTGAGGGATGTCCAACTGCCCATTTAGGCCGAACCCTGTTAGGATCAGGCCTAAACAGGCAGTGGGACATCCCTCTCACAATCCAGGACTGCTGGCTCCAAACTGCTCGCCTTCCTTCCTTTCTGATTGCCCCTAACTGCTTCTGCCTGCCAGCCTGATCACCCCCTAACCACTCCCTGCCAGCCTGATTGATGCCTAACTGCTCCCCTGCAATTCTGATCGCCCCTAACTGCCCTGCCTTGCAGGCCTGGTTCCCCCCAACTGCCCTCTCCTGCAGGGCTGGTCCCCCTCAACTTCCCTCCTCTACCAGCCTAATCTACCCTAACTGCCCTCCCCTGCTGGCTTGATCACCCCCAACTGCCCTCCCTTACAGGCCTGGTCCCTCCCAGCTACCCTCCCCTGCTGAACTAATTGCCCACAACTGCCCTCCCTTGCGGGCCTGGTCCTTCCCAACTGCCCTCCTTCTGCTGGTCATTTTGTGGCAGCCATCTTATGTCCACATGGGGGCAGCCATCTTGTGTGTTGGAGTGATGGCCAATTTGCATACTACATTTTTATTATATAGGATAACATTTAATTCTTTATCAACATTGGGTTGATAAAGATATATAGAATAGACAGAAAATTTTTCCCCTAAATGGCTAACTGATTTTTTCACTATAATATATTGAATGATATTTTCCATCTCTGTTGTTTTGTTAGAACTGCTTTAGAACATGATAAATGAAATCATATAGGATATGGTTCTTTTTCTGTAAATGTGGGCATAGGAAGAGGACAGATTTCCAGCAAACGTATCTGAGTGTTAGCAAGTGGGGGCTTGGCAAAGTTTAATGGAAAAACTTTGCCTGAATCCTGACATGAATAAGACTCAATGCAAGACAATGAAATAATCAGACTCCTCCACCAAGTTTCCATCCCACTCTCTGTCCTTTCCCCATCCCCCATTGTCCTCATCCATAGGTGCAGTTTATGTTCAGTCTCTTCCCACCCCCCCCAATCCCCATTTTCCCGAGAATCATCAGTTCACTCCCCTTCCATACCTCTGATTCTATTATATTCACCAGTTAATATTGATCATCAGATTTTTTAATTCCCTTGGTTTTTAGATTCACTTGTTGATAGTTATGTGTTTGTTGTTCATCATTTTTATCTTTATTTTCTTCCTCTTCCTAAATAACCCCCTTCAGCAATTCATATAATTCTGGTTTGGGAGTGATGAACTCGTTTAGCTTTTTATTTTTTATTTGTGAAGCTCTTTATCTGGCCTTCGATTCTGAGTGATAGCTTTGCTGGGTAGAGTATTTTTGGCTGTAGGTTCTTGCTATTCATCACCTTGAATATTTCTTGCCATTCCTGTCTGGCCTGCATGGTTTCTGTTGAGAAATCAGCTGACAATTGTATGGGTGCTCCCTTGTAGGTAACTACCTGCTTTTGTCTTGCTGCTTTTAATATTCTCTCTTTGTCTTTTGCTCTTGGAATTTTAATTATGATGTATCTTGGTGTGGTCCTCTTTGGATTCCTTTGGTTTGGGGTTCTGTGTGCTTCCTGGATGTGTAAGACTAATTCTTTCACCAGGTGGGAGAAGTTTTCTGTCACTATTTCTTCCAATATGTTTTTGGTATCTTGCTCTCTCTCTTCTTCTGGGACCCCCATAATTCTGATATTGGTTCACTTGAAGTTGTCCCAGAGGTTTCTTACATTATCTTCAACTTTCTGGATTCTCTTGTCTTCTTGCTTCTGCGGAGGAGTATCTTCTGGCTCTTTATGTTCCAAATCTTTGACTTGATTCTTGAGATCTTCCATTCTGTTTTTAAGACTCTGTATAATATTTTTTATTTCAGACAATGTATTCTTTTTTTCTAGTTGATCCCTTTCCATATCCTTATAGTTCTCAATTATTTTATCAGCCTTTTCTAGGAAATCCTTGAAAAACCTTATAACCATGGTTTTGAACTCTATATCCAGTTGCTTGTTGTAAACTGTACTTCTCGCTGTAGCTCCTGCTGTGTGGCCTCAGATAGTAACTGATCTGCATCCCATTGGATACCCAGAAGCTAGTGTATCTAGTGGTCAGTGTGCGGTGACACCAGATTTCAACTACTCATATCCATGACACATTCAAGAGGCAGACTCAGTGAGCACCAAACCCCCACTGAAACAAGTTCTGCCCCATAAGTGGGTCTCCAGTGCAGCAGTTCTGACCTTTATTATTTCCTTTCTTCTACTTACACTAAGCATTTCTTTTTTAAAATTTATTTATTAAGGTATCATTAATTTGTTCTAACCCCCCCTCCCCATTCCCATCTCAAACCCCTCCCCAAGCAAGCTTCCATCTCCCTGTTGACCGTGACCACTGGTTAGGCTCATATGCATGCACACAAATCCTTTGGTTGATGTCTCTCCCTTACCCCCACCTTCCCCTACCTTCCCTTTGAGGTCCGATGGTTTGATCGATTCTTCCCTGTCTCCAGATCTGTTTTTGTTCATCTGTCTATGTTGTCCATTATTTCCCCTAGATGAGTGAGCTCATGTGATACTAGAAATATACTTATAAGAACCTAAAATGAGACAGGTAAAATGGTTATGCTGAGAGGCAAATGAATTAGTCTATAGTGAGTTTCTTTCTGAGCCAACAGTTCTTTTGAGTCCCAATTTCTAAGTCAAACAGTTCCTTATGTGTACATGTCAGCAATGATATTTCAGTTCTGAATGGTGGATAAATGGTGGTAATGCAGGTCCGACCCTCTCTGGTTTGGTCCTGGGCAACCTGCAGTGACACATAGCTGCTGACTGCTAGTATGGCAAGACATTGGCAGCATCTTGCTGGAGTGTTTCTCTTCTGTCTACATAGCTGGGGCAGTCCTGTCAATTTCTCTCTGTTACAGAAATCCACATGGTCTCAGAGTTGTTTTCTGAAAATGTACAAACATATTCTTGACCAAAAGTTATAAAGGAATCTTTTCTATAAATTTGACTTGCGATCCTTTTTCATTTTTTGCCCAAATGATTTTCCTTTGGCTTGTTTTGACACCATGTATGTTTTACATGGGTGTCTTACTGTTAGCATTACAAATGAAAGTTAATTTTCTAAAGTAAAATTTTTCTAGATGTAATTTACTTACAGGATATTTTTCCTTACATGATAATCTACTGTGCCACCCCTTTTTAAAAAATATATTTCTTTATTGATTTCAGAGAGGAAGGAAGAGGGAGAGAGAGATAGAAACATCAATGATGAGAGAGAATCATTGATGGACTGCCTCTTGCATGTCCCCTACTGGGGTTCGAGCCCACAACCCAGGCATGTACCCTTGGCCAGAATTGAACCTGGGACCCTTCAGTCCACAGGCCTACGCTCTATCCATTGGGCCAAACTGGCTAGGGCTATCCCCCCCTTTTTGATTTAAATACTAGGAGGCTTTTGGAAAATTTAAAAATATATATATTTTATTGATTTTTCACAGAGAGGAAGGGAAAGGGACAGAGAGCTAGAAACATCGATGAGAGAAAAACATCAATCAGTTGCCTCTTGCACACCCCCTACTGGAGATATGCCAGCAACCAAGGTACATGCCCTTGACTGGAATTGAACCTGGGACCTTTCAGTTCATAGGCCGATGCTCTATCCACTGAGCCAAACCAGTTTTGGCAGCTTTTGGAAATTTTATAATGTAATCTTGATAGCTTTAAAATGTTATTTTTTTGCACTAAAATATTACTGCTTTAGGTTGATTATATGTTACATAGTTTTACCATGAGATAAACTACAAAGAAAAATTTTAGTTAACACTTTAGGAACAGCTTTTTGTCCAGTACAATTGATTTTTATAGAATATTCGCTTACTCCAATTAGCTAATTTAAATTAACCTCAAAACTTGGCTACTATTTTATTGTCAAATTTAATACTCTAACAGCAATCTTATTTTACTCTGTAAATAATGGTGGAAAGGATTATTTGCCTTCTTGAGTAGGCCCTGAGCATTCCTATTGCTAGGTTGGGTTTGGTTATCAAAAACCCCAGTTATCCACATCATGGGTACAAGACAACTTAAACAAGTCTTGCTGCAGTGAGAGGGCAGCTGCTGTCAGCCAAGTCTCTGTCTGTTACCCGGATCCCCATTTGAGCTGGGCATGGGAAGCAAAGCAGCCATGAGGACAGGAGACCTCCCTCAGAAGGGATGAGGGTTCAGGCCCTTGCAAAGTTGGGGGGGTGATAGTTTATGCCCCACCTCTATTGACCCCCAAGTTCTCTCCTGATGGCCCCTCTATGACTGTGCCTGTCTTAGATTGTTCCTTCCCTGAGGAATCTTACCCATCTCTGGCTAACCAGCCATCCTCCGGGGCCAAGCAGGGTGATGTGAGGTTCAGTTCTGTCTCCTTGGTAGCCTATGCGTCCGTGGCCTCCATGCAATGGGCCTTTCTTGTTGCCCGTCAGCAGATGACTGGATCAGAAAACTATGATACATCTACACAATGGAATACTATGCTGCCATTAAAAAGAAGGAATTACCATTTGCAGTAATCTGGATGGAATTGGAGAGCATTATGCTAACTAAATAAGCCAGTCAATGAAAGAAAAATACCACATAATCTCACTCACTTGTGGATAATAAAGAACATTATAAATGGATGAACAAAAATATAGATACAGAGGCAGTAAAGCATCAAACAGACTGTCAAATTACAGCGGGAAGGTTAGGGTGAGTGGGGGGAGATAAGAGATCAACCGAAGGACTTATATGTATGAATATAAGCATAACCAATGGATGAAAGACACTGGGCGGTGAGGGCATGTATGGGAGTGGGGTGGTGGGGAGGCAATGAAAAGATATGTACACATGTAATACTTTAATAAAAAATGGAAAAACATAATAAAAAGGGTAAAGTCAAGTGAAAAAAGCACACCTAAAAGTGGAACTCCCATTTGACCCAGCGATCCCACTTCTAGAAATATATCCCAAGAAACTAGAAACACCAATCAGAAATGATATATGCACCTCTATGTTCATAGTGGCACAATTTACCATAGCTAAGATTTGGAAACAGTCTAAGTGCCCATCAGCAGATGAGTGGATTAAAAAAAACACAGTGGTACATCTACAGAATGGAATACTATGCTGCAGTAAAAAAAGAAGGATTCTTATCATTTGCAACAGCATGGATGGAACTGGAGAACATTATGCTAAGCAAAATAAGCCAGTCAGAGAAAGATAAATATGACATGATCTCAGTCATTTGTGGACTATAATGAACAACATAAACTGATGAACAAAAACAGATCCAGAGAGAAGCGTCTATCAGAACGTCAAACTTCAGAGGGAAGGTAGGGGATGGTGGGGGTAAGGAGAGATCAACCAAAGGATGCATATAAGCCTAACCAATGGATACAGACAACAAGGGGTAAGGGCATGAGTTGGGGTGTGGGGGTCGTAATGGCGGAATAAAGACACATATGTAATACCTTAATCAATAAAGAAAAATAAAACAGTGAATTAGAGTACTCATTTCCCTGCACTCTTACTGACAGTTAAACCTTTAAAAACATAATTTTTCTGATTATATATATATTAAATTAAGTTGTTTATTGGGGTGACCTTGGTCAGTAACATTACATAAGTTTAAAGTGTATAGTTCTACAATACACCATTGATATATTGCATTGTGGGCTCACCAGCCAAAGTTTCGTCTCCTCTATCATCTTTCTTTTCTTTTCTTCTTCCTTCCTTCCTTCCTTCCTTCCTTCCTTCCTTCCTTCCTTCCTTCCTTCCTTCCTTCCTTCCTCTCTCTCTCTCTCTCTCTCTCTCTCTCTCTCTCTCTCTCTCTTTCTCTCTCTCTCTCTCTTTCTTTTTTCTTCTCATCTTGCTTTACTTTTCCTCACAGTACAATGATGAGAGAGAATCATTGATAGACTGCCTTCTGCACACCTCACTCTGGGGATCAAGCCTGTAACCAGGTGCCCTGATCCGGAATCTAACCTGAACTCCTGGTTCTTAGGTCAAGCTCAACCACTGAGTAACACTGGCTGGTTTTAATTTACATTTCCATAATGTCTAAAGATGTGGACCATCTTTTCATGTGCCTACTTGCCATCTGTATATCTTCACTGAAAAGTCTGTGCATGTCTTTTGTCCATTTTCTAATTCGATTGTCTTTTACTGTTGAGTTTGGAAAATTCTTTACATAAGTTAGTTTTGAAAATGTTTATGTATTCTAGAAAGTAGTCTTTTGCCAGATGTATAGTTTGGAAGCATTTTCTTTCAGTCTTAGCTTGTCTTTTCATCTTCTTCATATAGGTTTTCATAGAGCAAAGTTTTAAATTTTGGCAAGATTGACTTTATCAATTTTTTTCTTTTATGGATCTGGTGTTCAAGTCTAAGAATTCTTTGCCTAGCCCTAAGATTTGAGGATTTTCTTCTATTTTTTCTAAAAGTTTTGTGATTTTTAAAATAGTTAAATCAGTTATTATTTTGACTTAATTTTTATATATGATGTAAGGTTTAGGTAAAAGTTCTGTGTGTGTGTGTTTTATATGGATGTCTAATTGCTCCAGCAGAATTCTCTGAGAAGGCTATTCCTCCAGTTTTAATTTTTTTCACCTTGTCAAAATCATTTGGTTGCGTTTGTGTGAGTCTATTTCTAGGCTCTCTGTTCTGTTCCATTGATCTGTGTTGCTCCTTCCAGCAGTATCACACCGTCTCAATTACTGTAGCTATAAAGTAAGCCTTAACATTGATTAGCGTCATTCTACCTACTTTATCCTTTTTTAACAAAATTGTTCTAGCCACTCTATTCTTTTGCCTTTCAAAATACATTTTGGAATAAGCATGACTATATCTACAAAAAACCTTGTTGAGATTTTGATAGAAATTGCATAAAATTTATAGATAGAAACCATGACCTTTTGGTATGTGGGCTGATGCTTCAACTGCTGAGTCACACTGGCCAGGGCTTTTTATGTGTGTGGTTTTTTTTTAAATCATGATTTGGCATTGAATTTTTCCAAATGCTGTATCTACATTAACTGATATGATTATATGTGTTTTCTTCTTTAGTTTGGTGATATGGTAAATTATGTTGATTGAGTTTTGAATGCCGAATAAACCCTGCATATCTGGAATAAATCCTACTTGGTCAGGGTCTATTATCCTTTTAATATATTATTGGATTACATTTTCTAATTTTTAAAGTTATCTTTTTAAAAATTGATTTCAGAGAGAGGAAGTGAGAGGTAGAGATAGAAACATCAATGATGAGAGAGAATCACAGATCAGCTACTGGGGATCAAGCCTGAAACCTGGGCATGTATCCTGACCAGGAATCTAGCAGTGGTTGATGCTCAGTCACTGAACCACACTGGCCGGGCATATTTGCTAAATTTTTGTTTGTAATATTTAAATCTAAGTTCAGAAAACATTGATCTATAGTTTTATTCTTTTGTGTGTTGTCTTTATCTGGTTTTAGAATCCGGGTAATACTTGGGAGGAGTTTCCTCCTCTTATTTTCTGGAAGAAACTGTGTAAAATTGGTGTTCTTTGAACATTTTTAAAATTTTCCAGTGATAAAAAATCTGGACTTGGAGATTTTTTTTCTGGGAGCTCTTTAAGTGTAAAAATGTAATTTCTTTAATGGTTGTAGGGCTATTCAGAATATCTATTTAGTCTTGGTAGAGTTTTGGTAGCTTGAAGGTTTTGAGAAGTTGGTCCATTTTTTTCCACACTGAATATATAAACCTGAAATTATTTGTAGTATTCTCTTATTAGTTCTTTAAAGTAGTGATATCCTTTGTTTAATTATTGATATTGGTAATATATGTTTTTTTCTCTTTTTATTTGTGTCAGTCTTGCTAGAGATTTGTCAATTTTATTGTGTGTTTCTTTCCCCCTGAAGAATCCATTTTTGTTTCATCAATTTTCTCCAGTTTTTCTGTCTTCAATTTTATTGATTTGATCTCCATTATTTTCCATCTTTATACTTGATTTGAGTTTATTTTGCTCCTTAAAAAATTGTTTTTGGTTAATCCTCACCTGAGGATTGATTTTTAGAGAAAGTGGAAGGGAGAGGTAGAGACACACACAGAGAGAAACATGGATGTGAGACTGACACATTGATTGGTTGCCTTTCGCACGGGCCCCAGACCAGAACCATGGGCCGACATTCTATCCACTGAGTCAAACTGGCTAGGGCTATTAAAAAAAATACACACACACACACACACACACACATGTTTTTTTAAAGGAAGGGAGAAGGAAAGAGAGATAGAAACAACAAAGATGAGAGAATCAATAGGCTGCCTCCTTCACGCCCGCCACTGGGGATGGAGCTTGCAACAAAAGCATATGCCCTTGACCAGAATTGAGCCGAGAACCTTCAGTCGATAAGCCAATGCTCTATCCACTGAGCCAAATTGGCTAGGGCTAGCTAGGGCCATTTTGCTCTTCTTTTCTTGGCTCTTGAAGTAGGTATTTAGACTATTGGTTTGAGACCTTTCCTCTTTTTCTTTTTTCTCCTCTCTAATAAATAGTTGATATTTATTTTATTAGAAAGCTACTGTTTTAATGTTTTTTACCAATAGATATAATGAGCTTTGTTGGAAAAATATCTGTGGTTTCTTATTCTCTTCCCACAAGGGATTAAAGTCATCAGCTTTGGCATCCAAATAACCTTAAGTCAACACTTGTTGATTTAGAGTGCTATCTGTAAAAAGTCACGTAGCCTTACTCAGCTTCAGTATTCTAGCTGAAAAATTGGGGTGTCAGTGCTTATGTAACCAGGGAAGTTGCCTGGATGATTTCAACTATTGGTCTTGGTACCAAATGTCCTTTCTGCAATGTTCACAGACAGCCTATGATCAATAAAAGGTGGCTATTGTTAATCCTGCTGCTGAGTCTGTCTGGTTTACACTCAGATGGGTTTCATGTCCTTTCTCTGCTCTGTTCTATGGTCAGTGGGGTTTCCCCTGTGTGGCTGAATTTCCTAGGCTTCCAAAGCAGTTGGCTTCCTATTGGGTTGGCCAAACGCAAGTACTGGCAAGATATCTTCAGATAGCAAGGAGGAAGGAGACCCAGGGCATTTCCTCCTTCCTCTTCATACAGGTGGCTTTTGGGGCACAGGCTGTGTATCCTCTGTGGCCCCAGCTTTCCCCAGACAGATCCATCATGGTTCTAGCTCTTCTGAGTGCCCCTGAACTCTGGTAACACCACCTCTTCTTTTTACTTCTTTGGCCAAGAGTTGGCAGCAGCTTCCTGCCATATTTAATCTCTGGTTTATCTCAGTATCCTATGTTTAGTCTCAGCATAGCTCTCACCCAGGTAGATAGTTTCTTCTATTACATTCATTCTGTTTTAAATACTTGCAAGTCATTTCTGTCTTCTTGCTTACACACAGAATGATACAATAATCATCCCTGAGATTTTTGTGGGCCTTTTTGTTTTTTAAGTGGATCTGATTTCTGACTGCTAATGTATCATGAATACACTGTGTACTCTTGGCCAAAGCAACAAATAGTACTTGTGTTTCCAGCTGTAAAACAAAGGTGTTCAAGGTGGTGATCACTAAGGGTCACTATTGTGCTAGAAGCCTCTTTCCACAGCCTGGACTAATTTTTATCATTAATTTTAGTAATATGTGTCTGCAGTCCCTTCACCACTGGCTTCTGATTGTGTGGTTTCTCTAGGCTGCTGAGACAATTATGAAATAAGTTGGCTCTGGATCCAGACTGTGGAGAATGAGTAAAGTGGCTAAGCAAGGTACAGGCAACCTCTTTGGGGAAAACCAAACAGCCAGAGTATCCTCAGACCATGTACACTAGGCCTGCCCCATCCTGCAGCCGTACACCCCACGGTTGGAGGCGGTACTGGCTCTTTCACTCAGCCACCATAGGGCACTTAGCCAGTGGTTCTTCTGGCTCCACAAACATCACAAGTTGAAAAACCTAGATATGGGGGTACTCCCCATTCCAAGTTAATTAACATTTCAGCCTTCAGCTGATGCTACTGTATCTAGGGGGGGGGTTTAACCCAATTTTCTTTTTTTGTCTTTTCTCTGAGCTTTTCTTTCTCTTCATGTAGAAACATGCCCTTGGGATTCTAATTGAAGGGGCACTGGTTCTGACTTAGTTTTCACAGGCCATCATAACAACTAGTGACCACCTGTAACCATAACAACAACAACAATAACAACAATAGCCTTTGCTTTCTTTGTTCTAGGAACCTGGTCAGGTATATTCCAATTTAGCACCTCATTTGATCCTCACTAAAACCTAAAAGCTAAATCCCATGTTCCACATTTTCAGCAGAGATTGGCCTTAGGAGTAGTTACGTTATTGCTCAAATGCCTGTCACTTTATCAAAGAGAACTTGCTTGACCACCCTGCCTAAAAATTTATCTTCTTCTTATTCCCCTTTCATTCTGCTGTTGAGCCCATTCATTGCAGTTTTATCTCTATTGTATTATTCAGTTCTAAAATTTCTATTTAGTTCTGCTTTAGAGCTTCTATTTTGTTGCTGAGTTTCTCTTTTCCCCCCATGAGTTTTCATGTTTATAGTATTTTTTATGATAACTACTTAAAATCTTTGTCAAACAATTCTAACTTCTCTGTCATTTTCATACTGGCATTGACTACATTTTTATTCAAGCTGAAATTTTCTCTGTTCTTGGAGTCATGAGTGATTTTAATTGAAAACTGGACATTTCAGGTATTATTATCAGACTCTAAATCTTATTTTGACTTTCTTCATCGGTTGGTTTGCAGGGGGAGGGGCTAACCACCTTATCACTGCTGGGTGGGGGCAGAAGTCCAGGGTCCTTCGTGAGTCTCTGTGGATATCCAAGTGGGGAATGGACTTGACTTCTGTTGTTTCCTCCCTGACTGTGAGGAGAATATATGCCTTGTTGTTGCTTCCCAAGTGGCCTCTACTGACACCACAGGGTGTGCTTCACTGCTGGACAACAGTGAAAGTCTTGACCACATTCCCATTGGAAGAGTGAGGAGTGTGGAATTCTAGGCTATCAATGTGGTATACTCTGACAGCACAGCAGTGGAAGGGTTTTCATACTAGCTTGGCAAGGGTAGAATTATAGACTCCCCCTTCACACTTATATGAACATTGGACCATAGCTTTTCCTGTGGAGTTTGGCTAAAGTAGAGCAGTTATTGTCTAAAAATTGTCTGTTTCTCTCTCATCAATGTTTCTAACTCTCTATTACTCTCCCTTCTTCTCTGTAAAAAATCAATAAAAATGTATTTTTAAAAGTAATAAAAATGACAATAAATATGTACCTGTCAATAATAACTTTAAATGCAAGTGGACTAAATACTCCAATGAAAAGATATAGGGTAAATTAATGGATAAGAAAACATCATATATCCTATATAATAAAGTGGTAATATGCAAACTGACCATCACACACTCGCACAAGATGGCCACCCCATGTGGTCACAAAATGGCTGCCACAAGATGGCCAGCAAGGGAAGGCAGTTATGGTCAACCGGGCCAGCAGGGGAGGGCAGTTGGGGGCAATCGGGCCGGCATGGGAGCAGTTAGGCGTCGATCAGACTGATAGGGGATTGGTTAGGGGGTGATCAGGCTGGCAGGCAGAAGTGGTTAGGTAGGCAGAAGTGGTTAGGGGCAATCAGTCAGCAGTCTTAGATTGTGAGAGGCATGTCCAACTGCTGGTTTAGGCCTGATTCTACTGGGCTCCCAGATTGGACAGGGTGCAGGCTGGACTGAGGGACAACCCCTCCAGTGCATGAATTTCGTGCATCAGGTCTCTAATATATATATATTAGACAGCATATATATTTAGTAGACAGTATATATATACTGTCTACTAAAAGAGCCATCTCAGAATGAAAAACACAGACAAATTGAAAATAAAGGGATGAAAATAGATATTTCATACAAATGGAAATGAAAAATAAGCTGGTGTAGCAATACTTATATTTGACAAAATAGACTTTAAAACAAAGGCTATCATAGGAGACAAAGAAAAACACAACATAAAGATAAAAGGAGCAATTCAACAAGAGGATATAAGTCTGGTAAACATTTATGCACCCAACGTAGGAGCACCTAACTACTAGTATATAAAGCAAATATTGATGGACATAAAGTAAGAGGTAAACAGTAATACAATCATTTTAACACCCCATTGACATCAGAAAATAAACAAGGAAATAGTGGCTTTAAATGTCACACTAGATCAGATAGATTTAATTAATATTTTAAGAGCATTTTACCCCCAAAGCAGCAGAACATATATTCTTTTCAAGTGCACATGGAATATTTTCTAGGATAAACCACATGCTAGGACACAAAACAAGTCTCAATAAATTTAAGAAGATTGAAATCATATCAAGCATTTTCTCTGACTGCAATGGCAGACAGCAGCTGTACATCGTTGAAGGATGCCCAGGACCAAACCAGAGATGGTCGGACCTGCATCACCACCATTTTTCCACCAACCAGAACTGAAATATCATTGCTGACATGTACACATAAGGAACTGTCTGATGTTGAAATTGGGACTCAAAAGAACTGTTGGCCCAGAAAGGAACTCACTGCAAACTGATTTATTTGCCTCTCAATATAACCATTATGGCTTGTCTAACTTTCAGTTCTTATAAGTGTATTTCTTGTATCACATGATCTCACACACCTAGGGGAAATAATGAACAACATAAACTGATGAACAAAAACAGACCCGGAGACACGGAAGCATCGATCAAACTGTCGGACCTCAGAGGGAAGGTAGGGGAGGGTGGGAGTAAGGGAGAGAGATCAACCAAAGGACTTGTATGCATGCATATAAGCCTAACCAGTGGTCATAGACAACAGGAGGGTGGGGGCATATGTGGGGAGGGGTTTGGGATGGGAATGGGGGGACAATTATGTGATACCATAATCAGTAAAGAAATTTAAAAAAACCCTAGAAATCAATTACAAGGGAAAAACAACTGAAAAACAAATTGAGGACTCATAACAAGATGGCGGCAGAGGTAAAAGCCTAACTGCAGCCTCACTCAACAATTTCAAAAAATACAACTAAAATATAGAGTGGACACTATCCAGAACTACAGGAAAGTTGACTGACTGGGAATTCTACAACTAGAAGGAAAGAGAAAACCAGAAGGAAAACCAGAGGAGCTGTAAAAGCATAAGTAAGGTACGGAGACACGCGGCTGAGTGCCTGGCTGGCGTTCCCTAGCGGAAAGGAGATAAAAGCTCCGGACCCGTGCTGAACCCCAACTCCGACTGCACTGAACCCCAGTTCTAGGCGAGACCCTGGGGTCCAGGCTCTTACAGAGGGAATCTGGGCTGTAAGGCGAAAAGCAGAGCCCCGGAGTCGCGCACATTGCGCGCAGAGGAGGGAATGTTGATTGGGCCGCGAGATTGCCCTAGCGGGGAGACATAAGCTCCTGTTCTTAACCCCACTTCCAACTGCTCTGAACCCCAGTTGTGGGCTCGTTGGGGGAGAGACTAGACTGTCTGGTAACAGGCGAAACTCTAGGGCGCCTTTCTCTCAGAGGTGCTTGCAGCAAATACCAAAGGACACTGAGGTACACTGAGACTCAGGAACCTCCGAGGGCAGGGCTAACCGGAAGCCAAGGCTGTAGACTCCACCCTGAAACTCCTTCCCATCCAAGCTGAACACAGAGGCTTTTGCAGGTTTCCAAGTCTAGTGGAATAAGGCTGTCTCCTGGCATAGATACAGCTGATCCTCCCAACCTACCAACTCAGGGAAGCAGCGAAAATGCTGAAACGAGGAAACAGATCACAAATGAAAGAAATGGAGGACAAAAAGCGACTGGAAATAGAGTTCAAAGCCACGCTTATAAGGTTGTTCAAGAATCTCCTAGAAAAGGCCGATAAAATAAATGAGACCTATGAAGATATGAAAAGGGATCAACTAGAAATAATAAAGGATCAACAAGAAATGATAAAGGATCAACAAGAAATGATAAAGGACCAACTAGAAATAAAGAATACATTCTCTGAAATAAAAAATATTATACAGAGTCCTAAAAACAGATTGAAAGATTGCAAGAATCAAGTCCAATATTTGGAACACAAAGAGTCAGAGGACATTCCTCCACAGAAGCAAGAAGACAAGAGAATCCAGAAAGTTGAAGATGGTGTGAGAAACCTCTGGGACAACTTCAAGAGAACCAACATCAGAATTATGGGCATCCCAGAAGATGACAGAGAGCAAGATACAGAAAACATATTGAAAGAAATAGTGACAGAAAACTCCCCCCACCTGGGGAAAGAAATAGACTTACATGTACAGGAAGCACACAGAACCCCAAACAAAAAGAATCCAAAGAGGACCACACCAAGACACATCATAATTAAAATTCCAAGTGCTAAAGACAAAGAGAGAATATTAAAAGCAGCAAGACAAAAGCAGGTAGTTACCTATAAAGGGGCACCCATACGACTGTCAGCTGATTTCTCAACAGAAACCATGCAGGCCAGAAGGGAATGGCAAGAAATATTCAAGGTGATGAATAACAAGAACCTACAGCCAAAAATACTCTACCCAGCAAAACTATCATTCAGAATCGAAGGCCAGATAAAGAGCTTCACAAATAAATTTAAGCTAAAGGAGTTCATCACTGCCAAGCCAGAATTATATGAATTGCTAAAAGGGGTTCTTTAGGAAGAAGAAGAAAATAAAGATAAAAATTATGAACAAACACGTAACTATCAATCAACAAGTGAGTCTAAAAACCAAGGGAAGTAAAAATCATGATGAACAATATTAATTGGTGAATATAATAGAATCAGAGGTATGGAAGGGGAGTGGACTGATGATTCTTGGGGAAATGGGGAGTGAAGTGGGGCGGGAAGAGACTGAACATAAACTGCACCTATGGATGAGGACAATGGGGGATGGGGAAAGGGCAGAGAATTGAATGGAAACTTTGTGTAGGGGAGCAATTGGGGGGGGGTGAGGAACATTTGTAATAATATGAACAATAAAGATTTAGTTAAAAAAATGAAAAACACATTGAGGCTAAATGGCATGTTACAAGCAATGAAAGGGTTAAAATTAAGATTAAAGGAAAAATCAAAGGATTCCTTGAGAGACAAGTATAAGTGAAAACACAATAACCCAACATTTACAGGACACAGTGAAAGAAGTCGTAAGAGGGAAATTCATAGCAATAAGGCCTACCTCCAAACACAAGAAAAACATCAAATAAACAATCTAACCTTGCACCTAAAGTAACTAAAAAAAGAATAACAAACAAAGTCCAAAGTGAGTGGAAGAAAAGAAATTATAAATATCAAGTGGAAATAAACAAAATAAAGTCTAAAAAAAACTTACAAAAAATCAATGAATCCAAGAGCTGATACTTTGAAAAGATGGAACAACACTGATAAAAAACTTTAACCAGACTCATGAAGAAAAAAGAGAGTGGACCCAAATAAATAAGCACAGAAATGAAAGAGAGAAAAAAATTGACACCACAGAAATATAAAGGATTGTTTAAAAAACATATTACCGCCCTACCTGGTTTGCTCAGTTGATAGAGCATCAGCCTGCGGACTGAAGGGCCCCAGATTTGATTTCTGTCAAGGCACATGCCTGGGTTGTAGGCTAAATCTCCACGTGCAGGAGGCAGCCAATCAATGATTATCTTTTATCATTGATGTTTCTATCTCTCTTTCTGTCTCCTTTCTTCTCTGAAAGCAATAAAGATACATTTTTAAAAATTTATCTACAGCCCTGGTTGGTATGGCTCATTGGTAGAGTGTCATCCTGCACACCAAAGGGTCCCAGGTTCTATTCCCAGTGAAAGGCACATACCTGAGTTGTAGGTTGGTTCCCAGGTCCCAGTCAGGGTACATGCAAGAGGCAACCAATCAGTGTGTGTCTCTCATTTCTCTCTCTCTTTCTCAAACAACTATGTGCCAACAAATTGGAGAATCTGGAAGAAATGGATAAATTCCCAGAAATACAATCTTTCAAAATGAAATAAAGAAATTACTGAAAACCTGAAAAGACCGTTTACAACTAGTGACATTGAAACAGTAATGAAAAATACTCTCAACAAACAAATGTCCTGGAACATATGGTTTTACAGGTGAATTTTATCAACCATTCAAGGAAGAACACCTGTATTTTTCAAACTACTTAAAAAAATTCATGATGAGGAAAGAATCCCAAGCTCATTTTACCAGGACAGCATTATCCTAATTCCAAAACAGGATAAAGACATTACAAAGAAAGTTAATTATAGGCCAGTATCTCTGATGAATATAGATGCCAATATCTTGAACAAAATATTTGTAAGCAAAATTTGGCAATACATTAAAAATATCATATGTCATGACCAAATGGGATTTATTCTGGAGATGCAAGGCTGGTACAATACTCATTTTTGATAAAAACTCTCAGTGAAGTAGAAATAGAGAGAACATACCCCAACATAATTAAAGCCATATATGACAAACCTACACCCAACATCATATGCAGTGGGCAAAAACTAAAACTATTTTCCCTGGAACAGGATCAAGACAGGGATGCCCACTTTCACCACTCTTATTCAACATAGTACTGAAAGTCATAGCCACAGCTATCAGACAAGAAGAAATAAAAGGTATTCAAACTGAAAAGAAGTAAAACTATTATTATTTGCAGATGACATAATACTGTATATAGAGACCCCTAAAGATTCTACCAAAAACTACAAAAACTGATAAATTAATTCAGTAAAGTTGCAGGATACAAAATTAATATTAATAAATCACTTGTATTTTTATCCACCAATAATGAATTCTCAGAAAGGGAAATAGGAAAAAATTCCATTTACTATTGCATCAAAAATAATAGCTAGGAATAAATTTAACCAAATAAGTAAAAACCTGTACTCAGAATATAATAAGACACCGAAGAAAGAAACAGAAGAAAATGCAAATAATAGAAGCATATACCTTGTTCATGGATATGAATATTTAGCAATGTTAAAATGTCCATATCAATCAAAGCAATCTACAGATTTAATGCAATTCCTATCAAAATAGCAATGGAATTTTTCACAGAAATAGTACAAATAATTTTAAAATTTATGTGGGACCACCAAAGACCCCAAATAGCCTCAACAACCTTGAGGAAGAAAAACAAAGTTGGAGGCATCACACTACCTGATATCAAACCATACTACAAAGCTATAGTAATAAAAACAGCATGGTACTGTCATAAAAATAGACATATAGATCAATGGAACAGAATAGAGAGCATAGAAATAAATCCACACCTATATGTCAATTAATATTTGACAAAGGAGGCAAGAACATACAATGGGATAAAAGACACTCTATTCAATAAGTGGTATTGGGTAAATTGATCGGATACGTGAAAAAAATGAAACTAGACTACCATCTTATGCCATATACCATAATAAACTAAAAATGGATTAAAGATTTACATGTAAGACTTGAAATCATAAAACTCCCAGAAGAAAACATAAGCAATAAAATCTCTGACCTTTCCCATAGCAATATTTTTTTCTGATATATCTCCTTGGGCAAGGAAAACAAATGAAAAAATAATCAAATGGGAGTACATCAAGCTAAAAGTTTTTGCACAGCAAAAGAAACAATCAATGAAATACAAAGACAACCTACAGAATGGGAGAAGATACTTACCAATGTTACTTCTGATAAGGGGTTAATACCCAAAATTTATAAGAACTCATACAACTCAACACCAAAACCCCAAAGAATTCAATTAAAAAGTGGGCAGAGAACCTGAATAGACACTTCTCCAAAGAGGACATACAGATGGGCAATAGATATATAAAATGTCACTAATCAGAGAAATTCAAAGTAAATCACAATGAGATATCACCCTACACCTGTCAGAATGGCTATATCAATAAATCAACAAGTCACAAGTGCTAATGAGGATGTAGAGAAAAGGGAACCCTCATGCACTGTTGGTGGGAATACAGATTGGTGCAGCCACTATTGAAAACTGTATGGAGGGTCCTAAATGAAATATTTTAAAATGGAACTGCCTTATGATGCAGCAATTCTACTTCTGGGTATATATCTGAAGAAACTCAAAACACTAATTTGAAATAATATATACACCCCTATATTCATTGCAGTGTTATTTACAATAGCCAAGATATGGAAGCAACCCAAGTGCCCATCAATAGAGGTGTGAATAAAACAATGGTAGAACATATATATAATGGGATATTACTTGGCTATGAAAAGAATGAAATCTTTTCATTTGTAACAGCATGGATGAACCTAAAGGATATTATGTTAAGTGAAATAAGTCAGACAGAGAAAGACAAATAACATATGATTTCAATTATATGTGGAATCTAAAGAACAAAATAAATGAACAAACACAATTGAAACAGACTCATAGACACAGAGAGCAGACTGATGGTTGCAAGAGGGGAGTAGGGTTGGGGCATTTGGGTGAAAAAAAGTAAGGGATTATGAAGTGCAAATTTATAGATTCAAAATAGTCACAGCATAGAACATATAGTCAATATTATTGTAATAACTATGTATGGAGCCATGTGGGTACTGAAAGTATCAGGGAAAGTGTATGATTGTTTATCCACTATGCGGTGTACCTGAAACTAATATAAAACTAACATTAAACAATATTAAATGTAAACTATAATTAAAAATAAAATTAAGCCTGATTAGTGTGGCTCAGTGGTTGAGCATCAACTTATGAACCAGGAGGTCACTGTTCAATTCCTGGTAAGGGCACCTGGGTTGTGGGTTTGATCCCCAGTGGGAGCTGTGCAGGAGGCAACTGATCAATGATTATCATCATTAATGTTTCTCTTCTTCCTTCCTCTCTGAAATCAGTAAAACTATATTTTAAAAAATTAAATATAAAACATTTCCTTTGAGACTTTTTTGACCTATGAATTATTTACAATTATGTTGTTTAGTTTCCAAGTGTTTGGAGATTTTTCTGTTATCTTTGCTATTTATTTCTAGTTTGATTCCATTATAGTTAGAAGACACTATGATTTCAGTTCTTTTAAATTTATGAAGGTTTGTTTTAGGCCCCAGGATATGGCTTATTTTGACCAATGTTCCATGAGTAGTTGAAAAGAAATATGTGTTCTTGTTTTGTTGGACGAAGTGTTCTATAATTGTCAATTAGATCCTCTTAGTGGTTGATGCTGTTGAGTTCTTTATCTTTGCTGAATTTGTCTAGTTGTTCTGTCAATTGCTAAGAGAACGTTGAGCTGTGAAACTCTAATTGCATATCTGTCTTTTTTGCCTTGCAGCATTCTCAGTTTTTGTTTCATGTACTTTGAAATTTTGTTGTGGTGCATCCACATTTAGGATTGCTATGTCTTCTTGGATTGATCCTTTCTTTGACCCTAGTAATTTTCTGCTCTGAAGTCTACTTTACCTGTTATTAACAGATTAATGTTGCATGATAACATCCTTTTGTTTCAAGCTACCTTTTGTTTTCAAACTATCTTTATTGCTATGTTTGAAGTGAGTTTCTTGCAGATAGCATATAGTTGGAATGGTGTTTTGTTTTTTTTTAATCCACTATACTTATCTCTTTCTTTTTTTTAATCCACTATACTTACCGTATTTGCCGGCGTATAAGACGATTTTTTGGCCCTGAAAAATATGCCTCCAAGTGGGGGGTAGTCTTATATGGCGAGTATATAACAAACTCTGTATTTTGAATGGAAATGTTAGGGGGTCGTCTTATACGCCCAGTCTCTTATACGCCGGCAAATACGGTATTT
Source organism: Vespertilio murinus (assembly GCA_963924515.1). NCBI lineage: Eukaryota > Metazoa > Chordata > Mammalia > Chiroptera > Vespertilionidae > Vespertilio > Vespertilio murinus. The sequence continues at coordinate 38,239,036 of OZ004710.1, forward strand.
TTCAGGGCCAAAAAATCGTCTTATATGCGGGCAAATACGGTATCTCTTTTATTTTTTCCAATTTTATTTTGTATTGATTTCAGATGTACAGCTTAGTTGTTAGACAATCATATACATTACATAGTGTTCCCCTTGACATTTCCAGTATACCAACTGGCACAATACATAGTTATCTCAATACTAGTGGCCCAGTGAATGAAATTCATGCATAGAGGGAGTGGAGGTTCCCTCAGCCCAGCCTGAACCCTCTCCAACTGGGGACCTCTATGGGATTGGGCCTAAACCCACAGTCAGACACCCCTATCACAATCTGGGACCATTAGCTCCTAACCACTCACCTGCCTGCCTGCCTGATTACCCCAACCCCTCTGCCTGCCTGCCTGATCACCCCTAAGTGCATCTGCCTGCCGGCCTGATTGCCCCCAACTGCCCTCCCCTGCAAGCCTGGTTGCCCCTAACTGCCCTCCCCTGCTGGCCTGATCTCACCCCCAACCCAACAGTCTTCCTCTTCCAGCCTGATCTCGCCCCCAACTGCCCTCTTCTGCCAGCCAATTTGGTTTTGATTGGCTGATTTCTATGCCAGTCAGTGTCAAAAGCTCCACCTCCTAGGCAGCCATTGGTTCTTCACACTTCACCCAGATTTGGTTCTCATTGGTCAGTTTCTATGCCAATCAACATCAAAAGCTCCGCCCTATTAGCCATTGGTTCCTCACACTTCATTCAGATTTGGTTCTGATTGCTTGGTTTCTATGCCAGTCAGTGTCTCTGGGCCTATCAACAGGGCCTTATCAGAAAAATGGGGCTGATTAGCAGCCCCAGTGGAGGCCTGGGGAGAAATGGAGGCTCGGCTACTGGCCAGACTGGGAGAGAAAAACAGTGGTAAGTCTTGCTCAAAAGCTGCCACAGAGGCAAGGGATCAGTCCCTGTTTCTCTTTTCAGGCCTCTCTCTGGTCCTGATTCGCAGCCCCCTCAACAGTCAATTTTGGGGCACCAGCCTGCAGTGGAAGCAGGACTGACTTCTGGTTGGTCTAGCCTCGGTCTTTACTGAATATTATGACCCAGGATTTTCATATGTTAGGATTATTGACTATATTCCCTAAGCTGCTTTACTTACAATCCCCATGGCTATCTTGTAACTACAAATTAATACTTCTTTATGCCTTCACCTCTTTCATCCACCTTCCATCTCTCCCCCGTCTCCACTGGAATTCACCAGTTTGCTTTCTGTGTCTATGAGTCTGTTTCAATTTGAATTATTTTGTTCTTTAGATTCCTCATATAAGTGAAATCATATGGTATTTTCCATTTAAATTTATTTATAACTAGAGGCCTGGTGCACAAATATATAACTAAAGGCTCTGCACCTTCCTCACAATCTGGGACCACTCAGGGGATGTTGGAGAGCTGGTTTCAGCCCAATTCCCACAGGCCAGGCCAAGAAACACCACTGGTGCATGAATCTATGCACGGGGCCTATAATATGCATATAAGAGCTTTAGTTAATCTCTTCCCACTCCCCCAACCCTCTTCCCTCTGAGATTCATCAGTCTATTCCATGTTTCCATACCTGTGGTTTCCGCTCATGCATTGAGCGTCTGTCTCCTGGTGGTCAGTGAGTGTCATAGCTACCAGCCAGTTAGCCAGTTGGCCAGTTGCTTAGGCATTTATATATACAATGAGTGGCTAGATTATTATGATCGCTGAACACATAATAATCTAGCCACTCAGTGTGTGTGTGTGTGTGTGTGTGTGTGTGTGTCCTATCTAATAAAAGAGTAATATGCAAATTAACAATCACTCCATTACACCCACAAGCCATGCCAACCAGCTACACCCACCAGCTAATCAGAGCGAGTATGCACATTAACCCCAACCAAGATGGCTATGGCCACAGAGAGCAGGAGGGAGGCTTAGGTTTCCCTGGCAATGGAGGAAGCCAAGCTTTCTGCACACCCTGGCCAGCTGAGGCCTCCACTCAAGGGTACAAAGTTTCAATTCTAGAAGGTAAATAAATTCCAACAGAAATGGTGGCAGCCATGGAGCTGGAAGAGTAGGAGGCTAGGGTTGCCCTGGGCGATGGAGGAAGCCAAGCTTCTGCAGCCCTGGCCGGCTCAGGCCTTCATCCAGCTACAAAGTTTCAATTGTAGAAGATACATAAATTCCAACAGAAATGGCTGCCACCACAGAGCAAGCAGGAGGCTTGGCTCTGCTCTAGGCTATAAAGTTTCAATTTTAGAATATAAATAAATTCCAGATACCAGGGCCTCGGCTTGGGCCTCTGGGGTGTGTGGCTGGCCTGTAAACCACCACAGGCCCCTCACCCAAGCTGTCCCATTCTCCAAGGGAACCCTTACCCTGACGCGGGATATCATTCAGGGAAAACCAGCTGGCCCCCACCCATGCACCAGGCCTCTATTCTATCTAATAAAATAATATGCAGATTGACCATTACTCCAACACACAAGATGGCTGCCCCCATGTGGTCAAAGATCCTGCCCCATGTGGACACAAGATGGCTACCACAAGATGGCCAGCAGGGGAGGGCAGTTGAGAGGGACCAGGCCTGCAAGGGAGGGCAGTTGGGAGCGATCAACACTGCAGGGGAGGGCAGTTATGGGTGACCAGGCTGTCAGAGGAGGGAAGTTGGGGGCAAACAGGCTGGCATGGGAGTGGTTAGGGGATAATCAGGCTGGCAGGCAGAAGTGGTTAGTGGCAATTAGGAAGGCAGGCAGGCGAGCAGTGGGGAGCCAGCAGTCCTGGATGATGAGAGGAATGTCCAACTGGGATTGTGCCTAAACAGGCAGTTGGACATCCCTCAAGGGGTCCCAGATTGGAGAGAGTGCAGGCTGGGCTGAGGGACACAAACCCCCGTACATAAATTTTGTGCACTGGGACTCCACTATATCTCTATAAAGTTGTATATATATATATCATATATTTAAATATTTTTTTACTAAATTATTATCTGTGTACATATATTACCATTGCCTCCCCTGCCATACATGCCCTCCCTCCCCAGAGTTTTGTGTGCATTGGTTGTACTTATATGCATGTATACACATCCTTCCCTTGATCTCTTATCTCCCCCAGATCTCCCAACGCTCCCCGCAGTAATTTGACAGTCTGCTTGTTGCTTTACTGTTTCTATATCTATCTTTGGGTTCATCAGATTATAATGTTCTTTATTATCCATAAATGAGCGAGGTCATGTGGTGTTTCTCTTTCATTGACTGGCTTATTTCACTCAGCATTATGTTCTCCAATTCCATCCAGGTTGCTGCAATTGATGAGAATTCCTTCTTTTTTATGGCAACATAGTATTCCATTGTCTAGATGTACCATGGTTTTTTGATCCAATCATCTGCTGATGGGAACCTAGGCTGTTTCCAAATCTTAGCTATTGTAAATTGTGCTGCTATGAACATAGGGGTACATATATCCTTTCTGATTGGTGTTTCTAGTTTTTTGAGATATATTCCTAGGAGTGGGATTACTGGGTCAAATGGGAGTTCCATTTTCAGTTTTTTGAGGAAGCTCCATACTGTTCTCCACAGTGGTTGCACCAGTCTGCATTCCCACCAGCAGTGCACAAGGGTTCCTTTTTCTCTGCAACCTCACCAACATTTGTTGTTTGTTGATTTGTTGATGTTGGCCATTCTGACAGATGTGAGATGGTACTGCATTGTTGTTTTGATTTTCATTTCTCACATTAGTGACTTTGAGCATGTTTTCATGTGCCTCTTGCTTCCTTCTGTCTTCTTTTGAGAAGATTCTATTTAGGTCCATTGCCCATTTTTTAATTGGCTCATTTATTTTCCTTTTATTGAGTTGTATAAGCTGTCTGTAGATGGAGATTAAACCTTTATCAGTGATATCATTTGCAAATATGTTCTCCCATACCATGGGATTTCTTGTTGTTTTGTTGATGGTTTTTTTTGCTGTAAAGAAGCCTTTTATTTTGATGTAGTATAATTTGTTTATTTTTTCTTTAGCTTCCATTGCCCTAGGGGCAGTATCAGTGAAGAAGTGCTTTTGGCATATGTCTGAGATTTTGTTGCCTGTGGCTGCCTCCAGTATTTTTATGGTTTCCTGTCTTATGTTTAAGTCTTGTATCCATTTTGAGTTTATTTTTGTGTATGGTGTAAGTTGGTGATCTAGTTTCATTCTTTTGCATGTATCTGTCCAGTTTTCCTAACACCATTTATTGAAGAGACTGTCTTGCCTCCGTTGTATATTTGTGCCTCTTTTGTCAAATATTAACTGAGCATAGTGATTTGGATTGATATCTGGATTCTCTATTCTATTCCATTGATCTATATGTCTATTCCTGTGCCAGTACCAGGCTGTTTTGAGAACAGTGGCTTTGTAATACAGCTTGAAATCTGGTATTGAGATCCCTCCAAATTTAGTCTTCTTTCTCAGGATTGCTGTTGCTATTCGGAGTTTTTATTGTTCCAAATGAATTTTTGCAGAGTTCTTTCTAGGTCAGTGAAATATGCCCTTGGTATTTTAATGGGGAGTGCATTGAGCCTATAAATTGCTTTGGGAAGTATGGACATTTTGATGATGTTGATTCTACCAATCCATGAACATGTTATGTTCTTCCATCTGTTTATGTCTTCCTCTATCTCTTTTTTTCAGTTGTGTAGTTTTTCCATGTGTAGGTCTTTTACCTGCTTGGTTAAGTTTACTCCTAGGTATCTTAGTTTTTTTGGTGCGATGGTAAATGTATTGCTTTTCTAGTCTTTGTTTCTGTAAGTTCACTATTGGTGTATAGAAATGCCATAGATTTCTTGGCGTTTATTTTGTATCCTGCTACATTGCCAAATTCATTTATTAAGTCTATTAATTTGTTGATGGAGTCTTTTGGGTTTTTATGTACAATATCATGTCATCTGCAAATAAGGACAACTTTACTTCTTCTTTTCCAATTTGCATGCCTTTTATTTCCTCTTCTTGTCTAATTGCAATGGCTAGTACTTCCATTACTATGTCAAACAGGAGTGGAAAGAGTGGGCATCCCTGTCTTATTCCTGTTCTTAGAGGGAGTGGTTTTAGTTTTTGCCCATTGAGTATGATGTTGGCTGTTGATTTATCATATATTATTATGTTGAGGTATGATCCTTGTACTCCCACCTAGTTGAGAGTTTTTATTAGGAAAGGTTGTTGGATTTTATTAAATGCTTTTTCTACATCAATTGATATGACTATATGATTTTTATCTTTCAATTTGTTTATGTGATGTGTCACATTTATTGATTTGTGGATATTGTATCATCCTTGCATTCCCAGAATATATCCTACTTGGTCATGGTGTATGATCTTTCTGATGTACTGCTGGAGCCTATTTGCTAGAATTTTGTTGAGGATTTTGCCATCTATGTTCATGAGGGATATTGGCCTGTAATTCTCTTTCATTGTGTTGTCTTTATCTGGTTTTGGTATTAGGGTGATGCTGGCTTCATAGAAGGAGATTGGAAGTATTCCTTTCTCTTGAATTTTTTGGAGTAGTCTGAGTAGGATAGGTTTTAGTTCTTCCTTGAATGTTTGGTAAAATTCTCCTGTGAAGCCATCTGGCCCCGGGCTTTTGTTTGCTGGAAGCTTTTTGATGACTGCTTTAATTTCTTCCCAAGTCACTGGTCTATTGAGATTTTTAGATTCTTCCTGATTGAGTTTTGGAAGGTTATTTTTCTAGGAATATGTCCATTTCCTCCAGGTTGTCCAGTTTGCTGGAATAGAGTTGTTTGTAGTATTTTGTAACAATCCTTTGTATTTCAGCAGGGTCTGTTGTTATTTCACCTCTTTCATTTCTGATTCTGTTTATTTGAGTCCTCTATCTTTGTTTCTTAGTTAGCCTGGCGAGAGGTTCATCAATCTTGTTTATTCTTTCAAAGAATCAGCTCTTGGTTTTGTTGATCTTATGTATTGTTTCTTTGGTCTCTATGTCATTTATCTGTGTTTTGATTTTTGTTATATCCTTCCTTCTGCTTACACTGGCTTTTCTTGTTGCTCTTTTTCTAACTCTTTGAGTTGTAGGGTTAGATAATTTGTTACCATTTTTTTCTTGTTTCTTGCAATAGGCTTGTAGAGATATGAATTTCCCTCTCAAAACTGCTTTTGTTGTGTCCCATAGAATTTGGATTGTTGTGTTTTTATCGTCATTGGTTCCCATGATGTTTTTAATTTCTTCCTTGATTTCTCTGGTAACCCAGTCCTTGTTTAATAGCATGCTATTTAGTGTCCATGTGTGTGATTTCTTTGGATTATTTTTATTGTAGATGATTTTCAATTTTATGCCTATATGATCTTAAAAAATGCTTGATATGAGTTCTATCTTCTTGAATTTGAAGAGACTTTGCCTATGTCCCAACATGTGGTCTATCTTTGAAAATGACCTATGTGCACTTGAGATGAATGTATATTCTCTGGCTTTGGGGTGAAATGTTCAGAAGATGTCGATTAATTCCATCTGGTCTATTGCGTCATTTAGGGTTGATGTTTCTTTGATGATTTTTGTTTAGATAATTTGTCCAAAGGTGACAGTGGGGTATTAAAATTTCCTACTATGATTGTATTGCTATTAATCTCTCCCTTAATGTCCTCCAATAGATTTTTTTAAATGTATTTGGGTGATCCCATATTGGGTGCTTATATATTAACCAGGGTTATTTCTTCTTGTTGGATTGCTCCCTTTAGTATTATGAAATGGCCTTCATTATCCCTTTTTATGTCCATTACTTGAGGTCTAATTTGTCAGATATAAGTATTGCTAACCCAGCTTTTTTTTCATTTCCATTCGCCTGGATAACCTTTTTCCATCCCTTCACCCTCGGCCTGTGTGCGTCTTTTTTTCTGAAATAGGTTTCTTGTAGACAGCAGATATACGGGTCTTGTTTTCTTATTCAATCTGTTACCCTATGTATTTTGACTGGATCATTTAAGCCATTTACATTTAAAATTATTATTGATAGGTAGGTATTTGATGCCTTTTTTATTCTATACCCCCTGTGTTCCTTCTTCGCTTCCCATTTCTTTATTTTTACAGTAGACCCTTTAACATTTCTTGCATTGCTGGTTTGGTGGTGATAAATTCCTTTAGTCTTTTATTGTCTGTGAAGCTCCTGATTTCACCTTTAATTTTGATTGATAGCCTTGCTAGGTACAGTATTCTTGGATTCTGACCCGTCCTTTGCATGACTTTGTATATTTCATCCCATTCCCTTCTGGCCTGATGAGTTTCTGTTGAGAAATCAGTTGCTAGTCTGATGGGGGTCTCTTTATATTTAACTATCTGTCTCTCTCTGCTTTTAAGATTTTTATTTTGTCATTGTTGTTTGCCAATTTTATTATAATGTGCTGTGTCATCAGTCTTTTGGGATTCATTTTGTTTGGAACTCTGTGAGCATCTTGGATTTGTGTGGGTTTTTTCTTCTCTATCTCAGGAAAGTTTTCTGTCATTATTTCTTGAAATATATTTTCCATATCCTCCTCAGTTTCCTTTCTTTCTGGAACCCTATTATTCTAATAGTATTTTGTTTGGCATTGTCTCAAACTCCAGTAGGCTTTTCTCCTGCTTTTTATTTTATTTTTCCAGAAGCTGCTCTAATTGTGTATTTTTTCCATCTTGTCTTCTAGCTCACTGATGTGGTCCTTTGCTTCTTCTAGCCTACTCTTGATTCTTTTATTGAGTTCTTCATAGTAGCAATGTCATTTTTCATTTCTTCTTGGTTCTTCTTCATTTCCTCTTGAATCATACTCATATTGTCAAATTTGTCTTCCATTATTTTTAGCCATATTATGATCATTACTCTGATTTCTTGCTCTGGTAGGTTGCTTGCCTCTAACTCGTTTACTTCCTTTTCTGGTGATGCCTGATTTTCTTTCATATGCAGGTTGTTTCTTTGTGTCCCCATGATCTCCCTTTTCATGATGTCTGTTTATGTAGTTCTCTCTCTCCCGCTTTGATTTAAATGCACAAAATACAACACAACCAGGTACAACACACAAGGCACTGAACAGAAATGTGTTTGCAAAATAATAACCTCCAATAAATGTGACTAAAACCCAGCTAACAAAAACATACAATCAAACAAAAAGAATAAACAAACCAATGTTACAAAAAAGCATAAAACTTTGATATAGTTAACATTCGACATACACCTACAAAGGAATAGAGAGAAAGATTGTGTGTGTGTGTGTGTGTGTGTGTGTGTGTGTGTGTGTGTGTGTGTGTTTTGTTTGTTTGTTTTTTAGGGGAGCGACAAGGGAAGTGTGAATGGGCTTGGAGCAGGGGGTTGGAAATTAGATATACACAAGTAGGGTGAAATTTTAGGAGGGGCTAAATAGAAAGAACAGGGAAAATCTAGAGCAGTAAAGGGTTAAGATAAATAGGCACCAAAGGGAAAGGGTTAGGAAGAGAGTGATGGCATAAAGGTAGGGTTGAGATAGAATAAAGCGTTGGAGAAGGAAAGCTAAAAATAGCCTGTAGAACACTAAACCTGAAGGGGGGAAAAAAGCAAATAATATGACACTTAAAAAATAATAATAAAAATAAAGAAAAGAAAATAAGATAAAAAAGGTAAAATAGTAGTAGTAAAATTGTTGATTACATATAAACATGTAATAATTAAAAAGATAAAATCAAGTGAGGGAAAACAAAAAAATAGTTTCTTGAGTAAACGTTGCAAATAATGAAAATAAAAAAATAAAAATTAAACAATAAAAATAAAATAATTAAATATAATTTGCAGTAATGAAGGTCATTCACTTCCTCTATCATTCTGTTTGGCACTCCTGTTTCCCAGTCTGGGCAGTATTGCAGTTTCCTGCGTTTCACTGCTCCTCAGTGTTGTAATCTAGACCTGATTTTTAAGTGGTCCTTGTTTTGAGTTTTTATCACACTAGGGTCAGATTATGATTTATCCTCTGGGTGGCAGTGTTTCTGGGTTGACTTCCAGGGCTGTAAAGCCTCTCTTGCCTTTTTTTTTTTTTTTAATCTCTCTGTGATACTGATCTGTGGACGGGGAGGGGGGTGGGCGGGGCGGTGGGGTGCAAGACCAAACCGACTGCACTCCCCTGTAATTCTCCGGATATGCCTCGGAGTCAGATCCAAACGTGTTGCTCTTTAGATATCTCCCCTATTAGGAGCCCTGTCCACAGTCCAGAGTGCCACTAGCCCAAAACCCAGAGGCTTCTCCTTGAAAAACCCAGCCTAGTCCTCTAGTTCCTGTGCTCATGCGTGTGCACAGGTTTCTGTCTTCCACCGCTGCTGAGGGGACTCGCTGATCACCATGAAATCTGACCTTTTCATTGTGTGGTGGGGTGCTCCTTTGAGTCCAAGTATTCACGCTGCCTGGGATCAGTGTACTGGGGCTCACAGCTGCTTGGTGGTCACTGCGGCTGTGGATATTCAGGCCTCTGACATGAACCACTCTTCCCTTCAAGATGGCGAGATTTCCCCGTCCAAGCCCGTAGGTAGGTCCGCAAAGGGACCCAGCTTCTCTGTGGGTGCTTCCCTGTCAGGGGAACCCTGATCAGCAGACCCCCAGTTTCTTCTTTTGTTCTCCTGCCTCTTCCCTTGCTAGTAAACACTCCCAGCATGACCCTCAGCTGCTCTCTCTTTCTACTTTGGGACAAGGCTCAGAACCCGCCTACCTATTCTCCCGCCATTTTGTCTCCTCTCCTCTAGTGTGTGTGTGTATATATATATATATATATATATATATATATATATATATATAGAGAGAGAGAGAGAGAGAGAGAGAGAGAGATGTAATATATGCATGAATTCGTGCAGGCCTCTTTGGCACTCAGGGTAGGGGTATGTGGGAGTTAAAAAGAAGCCCAAGAAAATTCACTACACACACACTAGAGGCCAGTGCATGAATTTGTGCATGGGTCAGGTTCAGCCCGCTTGGCCAGGGGGGAGGAGACATGGGCAGTTGGCTGGCCTACCTGCTGGTCGAACTCCTGGTCGAGGGGATAATTTGCATATTAGCCTCTTATTATATAGGACATGCACTGAGTAGCCCGATTATTATGTGTTCAGAGATCATAATAATTTGGCCACTCAATGTATATAGATATTGATTTTCACAGTTTTCTTAGAGCTTGCTTTAGGTAGTATCATATACATATGTAACTTATAGTTTACTGGTCTGGTGTTCAAGTGAGTTACCATTGACTAAACTCTATTGATAGGTCTTCAAATTCACTGATTCTATCCCCTATCATCTTCACTCTGTTACTGAGTCTATTCAGTGAGGTTTTTTTTGTTTGTTTGTTTGTTTGCTTCAGTTGTTTTTTTCATTCCATAATTTCCATTAGTTATTTTTATAACTTCTATTATTTTGTTGTTGTGATTAAAATTTTTAAAAATTTATTTCAAGTAAAATTATAATTACTTGTTGAAACATTTTTATGATGGTTGCTTTAAAACCCTTGCCTGGTAATTCCAACATCTGATTCATATTGTTATTGGTGTCAATGGATTGTCTTTTCTCATCAAATTGTGATTGTGGTGTTCCTGGTTCTTATTTATTGTGAGTGATTTTCTATTCAATCCTCAACATTTTGATTATGTTAGGAGTCTTTTTTAAAAATATATTTTTATTGATTTTTCACAGAGAGGAAGGGAGAGGGATAGAGCGCTAGAAATATGGGTGAGAGAGCTACATCGACCAGCTGCCTCCTGCACACCTCCCACCGGGGATGTGCCAGCAACCAATGTATATGCCCTTAACCAGAATCGAACCCGTGACCTCTCAGTCTACAGACCAATGCTGTATCCACTGAGCCAAACTAGTTTCAGCGATGTTAGGAGAGTCTTGATCCCATTTTAGTCTTTTACTTTAGTAGGCAGTCACCATGTTTGGGTTTAGCATGTACATTCAGGTATACTTCTGTGGGTTGTAAGTCCAAAGACAGTCCAAGCCATTGAAATTTTGGTATGCTCCATTCTTCTGTTGTCCCTGGGGCTCCCACTCAGTCCCTGGTGCTGTCTGCAGGGGCAAAAGGTGCTTCCCTGAGCTGCTTGTTTTTACTGGGTGATCTTCTTGGAGATCAGGAGGCTGTTCTTATGCAACTGGGTGGAAAATAGGGAGATATGGGGCTTTGCTACTGCTACTGCTGTAGGGAAATCTGGCTGCCTGCTGGTGTCTCAGTTCTGGAGTGGGAACTGAGACAGCTTAGGGCTTTGCTACTGCAGGCAATTCGCATCACCGTCTGGGGTTTTGGATGTTGAGCAAGCTTAGTTCTCTAGACTAGGTCTCTGTTGGGCTTCTCTTTTCTCAGTGGTGTGTGTGTGTGTGTGTGTGTGTGTGTGTGTGTGTGTGTGTATTGGTGGTGGTGGTTTTGGGTTGCAGGCCTCTTTGGCACCCAGGGTAGGGGTATGTGGGAGATAAAAATAAACCCAAGAAAATTCACCATGTTGTCGTTTCTCAAATCCTGAAGTTCCTAGGCAGTCCATATTCTTCTTTCCTGCTTTCAGAGTCCTTTCATCATTATCTGTTGAGTAATTTCTAGGAAATAGAATTGTATTTGTAGGATAGAAGCAGGGAAAAATGAGTCTAAAACGTCTTGTTCTGAAACTATATGTCCTCTAGTATAGTTTTTAAAATACCATTTTGGAATGAGTGAATATTTGAGCATCTTTTGATGAGTTTTATTTTAAAATATATTTTTATTGATTTCAAAGAGGAAGGGAGAGAGAAACATCAATGATGATAATCATTGATCAACTGCCTCTTGCACACCCCCTACTAGGGATTGAGTCTGCAACCCAGGCATGTGCCCTTGACTAGAATCAAACCCTGGACCCTTCAGTCTGCAGGCTGATGTGCTATCCACTGAGCAAAACTGACTAGGGCTTTTGATGAGTTTTAAAGCCATTTTAATTTCTTTTGCTGTATTTAATTTTGATATTATTTGTTTATTTTTATATTAGGCTGGTGGTCTTTGACATTGATTTGTAATAGCTGTTTTCATATTAACTATGAGTTGCAGAAATTTATTCCAGATTGTTGTTTCTTTTTTAAAAATATTTTTATTGACTTCAGAGAAGAAAAGAGAAGGAGAGATAGATAGAAACATAAATGATGAGAGAGACTCATTGATTGACTGCCTCCTGCACTTCCCTACTGGGGATCGAGCTGTAAGCCGGGTATGTGCCCTGACCAGGAATAGAACCTCCACCACCTGATTCATAGGTCAACACTGAACCGCTGGACCACGCCAGCCAGGCTATTGTTTCTCTTTTGATTTTGCCTTTTTTAAAAAAAGATATATTTTATTGATTTTTTGCCGAGAAGAAATGAGGGGGTAGAGAGTTAGAAACATTGATGAGAGAGAAACATCCATCAGCTGCCTCCTACACCCCCCTCCCTATTGGGGATGTGCCCACAACCAAGGCACATGCCCTCAACCTGAATTGAACCTGGTACCCTTCAGTCCGCAGGCCGATGCTCTATCCACTGAACAAAACCAGCTATGGCTGATTTTGCCTTTTTAATGGTATTTTTGCCTTGCAGGTCTTTAAAAATATAGTTGAATATATAAAACTCTTCCATAATGTCTGGGTTTTGTGTCATTCTTGGAAAGGCTTCCTCATTTCAAGATTAAAAAGAAATCTCCCCATATTTTCTTCTAGTATTTTTATGGTTTCATTTTTCATTAAAAAATTTTAGGTCCATCTGGAATTTATTTTTGTGTAAAGTGTGAGGTAGCATATCCAGTTGTTCAAAAGCATTTATTGAGTAGTCCATCATTACCTCTCTACTTTGAAATGCTACCTTTAAAAATGTGGTTAAAAAACACATAATATAAAATTTACTATCTTTACCATTTTAATTGTACAGTTCAGTAGTATTAAGTTATTCATATTGCTGTGCAACAGATCTCTAAAATTTATCTTGCAAAGGTGAAACTCAATATTTAGTGAACAATAAATCCCCATTGAAATGCTGCCCTTTCATCATAGTCTAGTGTCTGGTCTTTTTTACTTTTTGCCTAAATCACTGTAACAGCTTTCTAACATCACCATAATTCCATTCTGCCATGCACACTATAGCATGGTTCGTTTTCCTCATGCAAGCTCTGATCACAGATTCCATTATTCAAAACCTTCAGAAGCCCTCCATGACATATTGCAATTGAAATTAAGTCCCTCATTACACTCTTATATAGTACCTTTACCTTTTCTTCGTGTCTCTTTTAATAATTTGTAATTGTAATTAACTGCATGATATTTGACTGTTGTCTATATCCTAGCTAAACTTCAAATTTCATGAGAGAAAGGGCAATGTGTTCACCACATATTTGTAGTGCTTAGTGTGCACCTGGTACTTAGTAGGTACGCAGTCCATGTTTGAGGAATGATAGGTTCCCCTTGGCCTATGGAATAAAGTAGAAACAATGCAAGATCTGATTCAAACTTAATCTTCTCTCAGCCCTCTGCCCTTCAAGGAAATTAAGCTGCTGGATTTCCCACCCTTCCCTGAAAAAGCCATGGGCTTTCTAATGCTTGGCTTTGATTTACAGCATGCCCTGATCTTTTCATTTGTGCCATGTCCTCCCCTCAGTTCCTCACTAGCATTGCTGCCTTGTGGAAATCCAATTCATCCTTCAAGAATATCGCTGTTTCCACCACTGAACTGTGAGTTCCTTGAGACCAGCGACAGAGTCCCCTGATTTACCCTTAGGGAGCAGCACAGTTCCTGGTCTCTAGGAGGTGCTCTTGGTTACACATTTTCTTTCTTTTTTTAAATATATTTTTTATTAATTTTTACAGAGAGGAAGAGAGAGAGATAGAGAGCTAGAAACATCGATGACAGAGAAACATCGACCAGCTGCTTCTTGCACGCCCGCTACTGGGGATGTGCCAGCAACCAAGGTACATGCCCCTAACCGGAATCGAACCCGGGACCCTTCAGTCCACAGACCGACTCTATCCACTGAGCCAAACCGGTTTCGGCTGGTTACACATTTTCATCTACACCTAGGCTATAGGCTCCTTAAGGGCAGGCAGTATTCCTTGTCTGTGTGCATCTGGGAACCTTTCTTCCTAGCCCCCTGGGAGAGACTTGGCGTTGGCATCAGAAATATTCTGGTAACCTACTGAACCCATCTAGTTACATTATGAGAGGACTGAACATGACATAGTGTGGCAGGGGCAGAGGCTTCCCTGCCTTTTCCCCACTGTGCCCTGTGACATTCCGTCTCTCAGGCACCTTCTACAACAATACAAAAATTACTGCCCCACACTCCTCACCTGAGTTCAGCTTGGAGGTTACTCCCTGACTCTCTCTCTCCAGGCCCTCTGGCAAAGAGGCTGCTCAGTTGGCCACACTTCCAGGCCCTGGCACAAGGAGGCAGGATTGCCATGCCCAAGATCTTGTTCTCCCTCTGGGGATGTCCAGGCAATTCCCCAGCACCACCTGCTTCCCAGCTGTACTCCTGTCACCTCATGATTCCAAGGCATCCCCTCCTCCTCAGAGGCAGTGACCCCTGGCTTGGGCTTCTTCCTCCTCACCCTAATGGCTGCTGACACCCCAGGGGCTTCAGAGGTCAGGGTTGGCAAACAGTCCAGCCTGCTGACTTGCTTCGTTTGTCCAGAATCATGTTCTTGTGAAGGCCCCAGAAGAGGAGGGACCCGGAACCCTCCAGCCTTTTAGGGTCTAGGCTCCTAGCACATCCTGCCATTCTGCTTTAGACCCCACCCCTGCCCTGTCAATAGACTGTCCAGATTCTGGAACCCACATGCTGACCACAGCTTCCCTCGGTTCTCTTCATTTCCTGCCTCCCCCAATCCTGACCTCTTCTCTGCATACAGACCTCCAGGCCCTTTGGCCCCCTGGTTCTCCCCACTTTCTCCTAGTCTTCTACTTTTCCCTCTTTGTTTTCTTACCTCTGTCCCACTAGCCCCTCAGGAGCCTATGTCTCCACCTCAGAACCTCATGTCTCCGTTTGCAGGGTCAGATAAATCTAACCATCTATCTTCAGTGGGATACTCTTAAAAATCAAAGTTGGTTAATTCTTTGGTTTCCTACAAACTTCCAGAGATTCTCCACAAGCTACAGGGTTGGTGGTACTAAAGATGAAGGCATGCTCCTCACTTGGTCTAGAAGAACGGAAAAAATCTGGTTTTTAGCCACTGCAGCCCCTTTCATGAACCTGTGCATGCACAACAGCTTTTCCCCTTACTCATTCTTTCCTTGGCTCTAGTCTTATTTTTAAACCATATTGTTTCTGTAGGTACATATGTCTTTGTATAAAGGCACAGAGCACAGAGCGAGGATACACCACAAACATAAACATTTGCTACCTCTGTGCAGGGCCAGTGGTGATCAAGATTGAGGGAGAGCCTGGGTCAAAGGGTTTAACCTTATCTGTAAAGTTTCTATTTTTCAAAAAAAGAGATTGTCTCATGTATTTACTTCTTGTGAGAAATTAAAAACAAACAAATGAACCAGCTTAGTACCAGGAAGCCTTCATCAGACTTTCAGGCAGAGGGAGCTGTTTCCTTTTCTGGGTTTGAACAGCACCTTCTGCGAGTGTTATAGGCAATGCTGTGTTTGCCTTTCTCCTTCTAGATGGGGAATCCCCTCAAAGGTACACACTTTATAAAACTCATGCTCCCATGCCTAACAGAGTGCCTGGCCCAGAGCAGGTGCTCAGCGAGTGCCAAACCCAGTGCATTGCCTCTGTCAGCCAGCTCCTTTGAAAGTGCTTGCTGTGGGACAGGCCTCATGCTAGTCCTGAGCTGTTTCAAATAAGTTCCACAATGTCCAAGAAAGGATACCTCCAGGAGTCTGAAATGTGGGTAGATAAGACCTTTGGGTTATAGCAACACAAGGATGGGGTTGAACTGCCTGCCCCCCAGGGCCAGGATCCAGTTCAGTACTACTGTCTTGTCACTTGGCATGCTTCTGAAGCCATAGCCTCTTCAGTAGTTAATCTAAGGGCAAAGGCATCCCCAAAAGTTGAACTTGTCAAGTCCAGCCCTGATTTGTATCTCTAAGATGGAGAGGACAGGCCTAATAAACAGGCTGTCCCTATACATGGTGGGCCAGGGAGGCCGGAGCCAGGAGATACTCAGACCAGGCTTGGAGAGAGACCCTGAGCAATTGTCTGAAGGGCTTGAAGAAGGCATCAGAATTTCAGTCTGTAGCTTTTGTAATTTCCCAGAGAAATTTGAGCTCTCAGGTCATAGGATCCTATTTATTTATTTATTTATTTATTTTAAAAATATATTTTATTGATATTTTACAGAGAGGAAGGGAGAGAGACAGAGAGCCAGAAACGTCGATGAGAGAGTAACATCGACCAGCTGCCTCCTGCACACCCCCGACCAGGGATGTGCCTGCAACCAAGGTACATGCCCTTGGCCGGAATCGAACCCGGGACCTTTCAGTCTGCAGACCGACACTCTACCACTGAGCCAAACTGGTTTCAGCCATAGGATCCTATTTAGGTCCTATCTACTGTTCAAAGGCAAAAGGGCAAAGCCTTAACGGGTCAATTGAATTGGAGCTAGAGAGTGGGTGAGGATGGCTTTTAGGGTTGGTCAAGTGTGTGTCATGTGGCCAGGTGCAAGTGGTGAGGAGGCTGAGGAAGGGCCTGGATCAGTCTTTCTTGTGAGAATGCCCCCAACCAGCCGCTGTATTTAACCTTGACTAGGACAGTGTTCCTGGGGGTGTAGGGCAATGAGACTAAGTACTTGGGCTCCCGAAGAGATAACGGCAGTGACAGTGGCAGCAGAAATTTGGTAAGCAGTCCCCTACCACCCGCCTACCCCTCATTCCTCCCATCCCACCCAGCTCCCTCCCAGCTGTCCACCCACACCCCGCCACAGGTCTCAGAATTGCTGAAAGTACACCAGACCATGCAACACACTTTCAGACCTCAATGAAGAATACCTCCAGTTAGTCCAACTCTCTGTAAGTAACTTTTATTTTTATTTACAACAGAATTGGTGGCTTTATTCCTTCATGTTTAGGGACAGTTGGCATCAGCAGCCAGACGGGAAGTCTGAAGTGAAGTCAAATTCATTCTGCCCCAGCCACAGCTCTGGAAGCTCATTAGCCCGGTCCAGTCCCAGTTCCACCACCAGTGACATCAGCACTTCCTCATCCACTGGGTCCGAATCAATGATCGCAGGACTTTGGGCACCAGCAGGAGGAGAGAGTGACCCTGTCCCTCCCACCTGAGCCCCAAAGCCCCAGTTTTGCAGGGGCCCCGCCTCCCCTGGTTGGCCTGGAGTGGCTGCAGCCATTCCATGATACTGGCTATTAAGTTTCTGCAGCTGCATACTGGCCAGCAGGTGAGGGGAAGGGTGCAGGTTGAAGGGTGGGGGTTTAGTGGGAGGGGTGGTGGTAGGAGAGCCTATTGGAGTTGGAGATCCGGAGGAACTGGTGGGAACCCCACTGGCCTTGGTCCCATTCGAGGCTATCCCGGGGTAGTGCAGAGTGGCTACTGCTTTGCGATCTTTCACCCCCAGGTTAGAGTAGGCTAGAGAGCTCATCTCTTGGTTGGCATCCTAGAAGACAAGAAAGGTGCAACATCACACCAGGACCAGAAAACTCCTACGTGCACTTCATTTGGGGCTAGGGGTGAGGAGGTAGCAAGAAGATCCCCTGCAAAGTTAAGCTCCTAGCATGAGGATCCTCTTGAGCTCAGTGTTCAGAGCCACATGCTCATGCGGGGCACCTGCCCTCCTAAATGGGTTTGCTGCTTTCACCTCCCTCCCTCCACCTCATCATTCTAAGGGCATCTCACTGTCTCTCTTCTCAGCCTCACATTAATCTCTTCAATGATGTTGTCTCATTCCGATTCTACTTCTCTGCTCCCTGCCCTGACATCTTTCAACAAACCGAGTGGGTTTGGTTTGACCACATTTAGGCAGAAGCTATCCTCATTCTCCCCAGAAAAAGCCTTGTTGTCTCCTTTCTGCTAAAGGACACTAGACACCACACCTAGGAGGGCCTATAGACATGGCCCCAGACCAGTTTATCTTTCCGTGTCTAAATGTCTTCCCTTGTAAAATGGCAAAAGTTACCTCCTTCACAGGTGAGGTGCCACCCTTGACATCAAGTGCAGGTCTTGACATCGTTGGCATTTCAGAGCCTCAGCAGAAGTCGGATAAATTGGTAGGAGGTGATGCTGCCAGCTGGAGCTGTTGTGTTGTATGTGATGGAGAAAACGTGAGAGAAGAGCAAAGGCTTCATTAGCCAAGAAAGCACCAGCAAAGCCCAAAGTGGGGCAATCACATACGGCTATAAGGAAAGGGTGGTGACAGGGTTAGATCTAGGACCAGAGACCACGTGACCAAGGGAGAAGATCAAGCTGGAACTTTGTTTGCTTGATCAGCCAGGTGTTGCCCAGGTAGCCAGCTACCCACATCATCAAGAGGGCACACAGTGACCGCTTCCTCATGCCAGTGATTTCAAAGCCCAAAGTGTGCGTGTGTGGGGGTGGCATGGCATTATTCCTGATTCTGAAGGTATAAATATCCCTGAGTAAGCAGCACACTGTCTTCACGGGCCACTGGCTTCTGAGCTGGGGCCTCCACTGGGACTGAGAAAAAGTGGGAGAGAGTCAGGGCAAGGAAGACCTCGAAAGCTGCAGGCTGGAGTCCAGGGAAGGAATCAGTCCCCAACGCAGATGCCATGGAACTCCAAAGCCCTGACTTAGATAAAGGCGTGAGAAAAAGCGGCTGATAAAGATGGGCTGGGGGCTCTGAGGTGGCCAGAGAGCAGCAAGGAATGTTTTAATTTCCTCTCTGCCTCAAGCCCCCTCCAAGGCAGCCCAGCAGCATAATGCTTTCCTAGGACACCTGGTCTGAGCCCAGCCACACCTATCTGTAGTGACAGAGGGGAACACTTCTTTCTGGAGGGAAACAGGAACAGAGATCCAATGGCTTTCCTATCCAGTGGCAGTGGTTCTGAGAGTAGGAGCTAGCACTCTGATGTCCACAGGCCTCGCCTGACCACTGAATCAGATATAAAATCACTCAAATAGTTGCTGAAGAAATAATACCCTAGCTCAAGTGCTGAAGGATAAGGGGATGAGGGAAAAACAATCCCCTCAAATCAGAAAACAAAACAAAACAAAATTCCTTACCTGAAAAGTCTCAAGTATTTTCCTAGAAGCCTGCTTTTAAGCTTTCTCTATTCTAGCCTTCACGATGAATCAGAGATGTCTAATTTTGTATTTATAAATACCCTTTCCCCCAAAGAATCTCCTAGACCTTAAAAAGCTATCTAATCTTTCAAACAAGCCTAGCATTCTCCTTGACATTTCCCTCCCCCAGTGGTCATTAAGAATCTGCTCAGTCACTTCTAGAAGTGGCCACTTACCAGTTCTCTTTATTGTCTTTGCACCACTTGTAGAGTAATGGGACAAGAAAATAGAGAAAGGAAAAAGTCAGGGAGAAAACATGAGAGAAAAAAAATCAGTTGCTGGGTCATCACTGCCACTGCTTGAATGGAAGCTTGTTTCTTCTCCAAGGTTACCCAGTCATGTTTCAAGCCAGTGATCACAAGACAAGGAGACTAATCTATGTCTGTTGTCTTCCAGAGCCCAGCATCATAAAAAAGGGGGGAGGGGAAAAAGATATAGAATAAAAGAAAGAGCCAGAAAAAAAAGTTTTAACATCAGTTCTTGAGGAAGACCCTTTTGCCATATCCTCCTCTTCAGGCCATGAGCCCCCCTAAACCTGACTCTGTTTCCATTCAGACCCCTGTCTCTTGTGGCAGCTCTCTCAGCCCCACCCCCCAAACTACCTGACCCCTCCCCTCCGCCCCGCCCCAGTTCCTCGCCTGGGTCTGTGCTCCGTAGGCACTCAGTGTTGAATCGGCTTTTCCATGGGAATTCCTGCCCCTGCCGGCCCGATTTTCTGTCTCCACATTGCCACCCTGCCCACTCGAAGGCAAAACTTGGCAGCTCGGAAACGACCCAGTCTGCTCCCCAAGCCGAGAGCTGCCCCCCGACCCAGTCTGCTCCCCAAGCCGAGAGCTGGCCCCCTCCCCAATCCGAGAGCTGCCCCCCGACCCAGGCTGCTCCCCAAGCCGAGAGCTGCCCCCCGACCCAGTCTGCTCCCCAAGCCGAGAGCTGGCCCCCTCCCCAATCCGAGAGCTGCCCCCCGACCCAGGCTGCTCCCCAAGCCGAGAGCTGCCCCCCGACCCAGTCTGCTCCCCAAGCCGAGAGCTGCCCCCCGACCCAGGCTGCTCCCCAAGCCGAGAGCTGCCCCCCGACCCAGGCTGCTCCCCAAGCCGAGAGCTGCCCCCCGACCCAGTCTGCTCCCTAAACCGAGAGCTGCCCCCCGACCCAGTCTGCTCCCCAAGCCGAGAGCTGGCCCCCGACCCAGTCTGCTCCCTAAACCGAGAGCCGGCCCCCAACCCAGTCTGCTCCCCAATCCGAGAGCTGCCCCCCGACCCAGTCTGCTCCCCAAGCCGAGAGCTGCCCCCCGACCCAGTCTGCTCCCCAATCCGAGAGCTGCCCCCCGACCCAGTCTGCTCCCTAAACCGAGAGCCGGCCCCCAACCCAGGCTGCTCCCCAATCCGAGAGCTGACCCCTGTGGAACGGCTGCGAGAGGCGGCCCAGGCAACACGGAGCAACAAGTGCCTCCACACATGCCGCCGGTGCCCGGAGCCTCTGACTCCCAGTTCCCGCCCGCCCTTCTCCTCAGACCTTCCATTGGTCCCACAGCCCCTCCCACCTAGGTCGGGGTGGGTGGAGGAGAGGAAAGAAGGGTAGGCGAGGCAGGTAGGGGCCCTCATCTTTGACCTGCTGGGGGACCAAAAGTTAAAAAAGTGGCACCAACCCAAGGGCTCCATTGAGATGGCTATTTCCTCACTTAGGAGAAATTTAAAAAATCCAGACAGTGCTACGGCTCATCTTGGACACGCTCTAACCTAGACCGGTCAGTTTAGCCCCCTGAAAACTAAAGGCCCGCTGTTTGCGGACAGTTCGGCTGCCCTCCTCCCTCCAGGCTTCCCAGGTGGAGCCGCCCGGAGCCGGGGGAGACTTGGAACATCCCTGCAAGGTGGGCGCGGGCACACAGTTCACCAGGGCCCCGAACTTCCGTCCCCGCAAGCGCTGCGTAGAGACCGCACCGCTGACCGTCAGGCGGGCAGGGGCGCGGGCTCCGGCTCTCCACCGCGAGCTTGCGGCCCTGCGGAGTGGCCGCGCGCGGGGACGCATTCTGGCACCGGCAGCAGCGGCTGCTCCTGCGCCTCACCCACACTTCCTGAGCCCCCGCGGAGTGACTGACGCGGCCGCGGGCTGAGCTCCCCCCTCCGCCAGGCCACCTCTTCTCGGTGCTCTAACCCCGCTACCAGAAGAGTAAGAGAGGCTCGGAGAGGAGAGGTTCCGTAACTTGCCCAAGGTCACAGCGCTTAGAAAGTAGCGGAGCCGGGAGAGTCGCAGCCACGTCTCTCCGACTCCAAGTCCGATGCTCGGCTACGCAGGGACTCCGTGTGCTGCCAGCCCCGCGGCGCTCGCTTATAAGGAGAGGGGTGTGTGCGTGGGTGTGCGTGGCCGTGTGGGCGTGCGTGTGGGCGAGAGCGGAGGTCGGCTGGGTAGTGGAGGCAAGTTGCCCACATTCGCTAACTTCCATCCCGCGATTCCCCTTGAACTCGGCCCGAAAAGCCCCTCTCCCCCCCAGCCCCGAAAGGAAACCTGAGCTTTGTGCAGTCCCCGAGCCCGAGCGTCCAGATGCGGTCCGGGTGATTAGCAAAGTCGCTGGAAGCCCGGCTGGAGAAAGCGCGGGCGCAGTGGAAAAAGGTGCTGCCGGCTTCCCTCGAGAAGCGGGTGCTCTGCGCGGCTGGCCGGCAGGCGGGAGGGCTGGCAAGCCAACCGGCTTGCTGGCGGGCAGGCGGGCGGCGGCCCCTCCGCCCCCAGTGGAGCAGTTTCCGAGCAGAAAAAAAAGCCCACAAAAAAACCAAAACAAACAAAAACCACACACACAAAAAACCCACAAAACAAAACAAAAACTCCCCTAGATCCCCCGGCCCGCCCGGCCGCCCGCCGCACGCTCCCCGCGCCCGCTCGGCTGGAGTCCCTCGGGCCCCACCGCCCAACCCAGCGTCCTGCCGGGCGGCCAGCTTTACCTCCGCGAAGCCGCCCGCCTTGGAGACGAAAGCGTGGAGCTGGGTGAGCCGAGTGCGAGGCGGCGGGACCCCCAGCCCCTGGCACGCACGCCGCCAGGGCGAGCCGGTGGCGCACAGTGCCACCCGACCTCGGGGAGCCTGGGAAAAGCCCGCACCGCCGCGCAGTCGCTGCGCCGCACCGTGCCCGCCCGCCCGCGGCTTCGGCGGCGCCTGGCTCCGGGGCGGTGGCGGTGGCGGCCACCGCGCTCCGTTCTTGGCGCCGGGGACAGGCTCTCAAGCTCCCATTGCCGCCCGGAGAGCCCTGACGCACACGCACACGACAGAAGGTTGGCCTCGGCTAGAAATCCCAGGAAAGACAGACCCTTTCCCCTCCTTTTTTTTTTTTCTCCCCCTCAATTTCCACGTCTTTATAACCGGCTTAGAGCATTATTAGCACATGTACTGGCTCGTGGGCCAGTTGGTGGCAAAATCTGAACTGGATACTCATTCAGGGCCAGAGCTGGTACTGTGCCTACCTTACGCCTTCTTCCTCCTCACCAGGAACAACTCCTCAGCCTGTGGGCTTCGGGCGGGCTGCCGGGCGCAGTGAGCAGCCTGCCCTGTGGGGTGAGCAGCCTCTGGGGCAGCTCAGCCGTTCCCCTTCTGCAGCCTGGTAACATTTTATAGCGGCGGCTAGAGTGTGTGGCCCTTTAAAGGCGCTCGAGCTGGTGCAGTCACCGCGGATCTTGTGAAAGCGAAGGGCCGGCTGGGGAACGGAGTCCGAGCAGCCCCGCGGGTCTGGCAGCGCTGGGCACCCGCCACGGCTCTGGGGTGGGGCTGGCGGACCCAGGCCACTGTCACCCGGAGCCCAGCCCGGACTCCTCGGTTTACGCCAGCGCTTCTGAAGCTGGCGGGGGCCCGGCCCGGGACATAGTCTCTCCCCACCGCCCTGCATGGACTTGCCCAATAAATTACACTTAATTTTGCTAAGGTGAAGGAGAGCTGTTAGTGTCTGTTTTCTGACCTACATCTAGCGGGTGGCCTGAGAGAGCTTCAGGAGGAGAGCTATGGACTCAGGCAGTGACCCTGAGCAGAGTGCTCATAAGGGACGGTCCTGAGGAGCGGGAGGCAGGATTTGGGTTCTCCGCAGGGCTTTTTCAGAGCTTGTCTGTCCATTTGGGCTGAACCATTTCCCTTGTTGAAGGAACAGAGCTGGGGTCCCTTTTCCCCTTAAAGTCGTCAGGTCCAGGCAGAGCCTCATTGAGGGCCTAGCTGTAGGCAGCGGTGGCTTCCCTGGAAGGCCTGAGCCAGGTATTCTCTTTTGTGGTTGTACAGATGAGACAGAGGCTGTTGGGATGCTACGCAGAAATATACTGCCTTCCTGGATGAGGTGCGGCTCAAGAGGCATGCCAAAGACCAGAAACGGGAAGCAGGGAATGAAGAGTTTGCCCCTGGGCTGCCTGGGATTCCTCCTGTGGTCCCAAGGTGCCAGGTTATTTTATTATGATTATGCAATCATTCCCATCTAGCAAGAATAATACTTTGCATTAGGAGCACGTGTTTCTCAGGTTGGGATGTTATTTTACAAATCTATTGGAAAGAGGTCCAGCCTTCTCCTTCATCTCAGTTCGTATTCCTTGCAGCTAAGAAGTTCCTTACCTCTTACAGGAAGACCACCAGGATTACCCCTCTACCACACTCCCTGTTTTTAACCTCTTTTAGAAACAACTACTCAGTTTACACTGTTTATAAAATAACTTTTTTTAAAAAAAAAAGTCCCAAATGTTAACAAAAACAGGGAGTGGGGGAGGGAATGTTATCAAGGCACATTCACTATGTGTGTTCTATCTTCTTAATTGGATTTGAAGATCTAAAGGTCTTTTTCTCCCCCTCCCCTTTTTCTTTTCCTTCTTTCATCCCCAAGTGCCTTGCATTTGCTCTTGGAACAAAGTTCTGTTTGCTGATGGACTGACCGGCTTACTGACACAAAAATGGGCAGCAAAACAGAGGGGCAGGTCAAGGCCCTTTCTTGATACGTAGAGGAAGTTGGGCACCAGGTAAACCCATTTCCCAGCCCCCAAAGCTGCTTTGCGTGTCTCCTTTCCTTAGCCTCACCCAGTCCCAACACAAATCCCAGGAGCAAACACGCCATGGCTGCAGTTTCTCCCTTTACCCAAAAATATCATGAGTTGTACCCAGTTTCCCTCTGATGAAAGGTGGGATTTTTTCAGGACCATAAAACCCTACAAAGTTTTGACTGTAAAAATACACCCTCAAGCCATCTCTGGGTTTGCCTGAGGCGAGAGACCCTAGGTTTTCAAATTTTGCTTTTGCTAATTTGGATTTCTGACCTATCTTCCCCCTCAGCCCCAGCTGGGGAGGAGATCTAGAATCCACAGCAGCCGCTTCCTTGCAGGCTCCAGATCCGTGAGGTGGCGAATCCACCCTCCATCTATTAGATGGCTCCCAGGCCAATTGTTAGAAAGAGGCAAATGTTCTCTGCTTCTAGAGAGTGTCTCCGGAGCAGTTGCTCAACAGCCATCCCCTCCCCCATCTGGACCACTGAAGGGCAGAAAAAAGAGTACCCTCCGCCCCATTTCTATGCCTACATACCAGTAAGGGTCTTCCCACTGGTGACTTCCTTTATCTCTACTGTCCACCTTCCAGAGAGCAGCAAAGAGGGGCTTCAAGCGCTCAGCTCTGGAGCGCAAAAGCCAACCCTTTCTTCTGGGGGGAGGGGAGCGGTGCAGATGGGAGAGGAGGTTAGTTGTCCAGGCCTGGAGAGAGCAAAGGAGACGTTTGCATTTCTCTGCAAATAAACCCCCGATCTCCGACTTTCCAGTGGGCTCCAGCCCAGCTCAGAACTCTGCTGAACTCTTCTTTCCAACTTGGCAGCTAAGACTTCCAGCTCGAATAGCAAGTAGAGGACGGGATGGTCACCTGGCAAGAACTTTCTCTACGCCAGCATCGGGCCTGGCATGTTCCCATCCATTATCTCATTTAATTCCCACCTGTGAGGCAGAGTTTTGAAACGGAATCCCAAAGATCTGCCCAAGATCACACAGCCAGGAGGCGGGTATTTGAATCCAGGTCAAGCTGACTGCAAAATCCTTACTCTTACCCTTGCACTCCGCTGCCTTGGAGGGTAAGGAAGCATTTAGGCTGTCTTTCCACTGGTGACTTCCTTTCATTTCCACTGTAGTTTCAGTAGTCAGTCCACCTGGGTTTAAATCTCTACTTTGCTATTTACTATCTGTGTGATCTTAGGCTACGTGGCTTCATTCTTAGGGCCTCAGTTTCCCCACCTGCTAAATGGGATGGTGGAGTTGTTGTTGAAAGGATTAAAGGAAAAGCTTAGCCAGGCTGATGCCTACTTTAGTAAGTGGTCAAAAAGTGCTGTTATTGTGCCTTTTGATTCTTTTTCTTTTGCTTCTTAGCCCTGCCACAGCTCACACACTTCAGGTTTGCTAACTAACTAACTAACTAACTAACTAACTAACTAATTAAAAGCACAGACTGGGAGGAGTCTAAAAACAGACTGAGCCACATAAGAGGAGAAAATTAGGGACCAATACAAGATGATCACCTTTTCCCCAACAGCTAGAAACAGCCAGAATAGTCTCCAGAAACATATATTCAATATTTGTGTAGAAAAGTTAAAAAACAGAAGTCTTTATTCAAAAACGTTTGGAGCAGAATCGTTCATAATAGTGAAAAATAGAAAGCAATCTAAATGTCCATGGTGAGGAAGTGTTCCTTGGGACCTTGACATTTCAAAACGAAACACAGAAAAATTACTGACTTCCAAAACTCATTTATGAGAAAATGTTCACTACAAAGTATTAAATAAATAATTAAAAAAAACAAAACTCTGACCCTAGTGGGGTAGCTCAGTTGGCTAGAGCATAGTCCGCATATGCCAAGTTGTGGGTTCAACCCTGGTCAGGGCACATACAAGATAAACAAGAGACAACCAATGAATGCATGAATAAGTGGAACAACAAAAATCTACCTCTCTCCTCCTTCCTCTCTCTAAAATCAATAGAAAAATAAATGTTACAAAGTTAAAAAATTAAAAATCTCTGGGTACAAAGTTGCATAAACATGATGCAAAGCTGCAAAGGGCACAAAGAGTAGAATATTAAATAGTATGTTTCCAGCCATCTATGAATATGGGTAATGAAGGGATGGTCAGGAAAACAAACTAGCAACAGTGTCAGTGGGGTGGTAAGATTATGAGTGATGTTTTTTCTCCTTTCTCCATGTCATACAATATTGTTTTTATAATTAAATGCAATTTTATAGTCAATGAGCTGCATAAACAGTATGCTCCCACTTTCATGAAAACTGTATGTGCATAGGAGAAATATTGGAAGTAAATCCACCAAAATGATAACAGTGATTATAATTGAGTAGTGTGATTATGGTGCTATTTTCTTTTCTTTTTCTGCAATATGATTATTATTTTCTTACAATTAAAATAGATTCATAATTTGGAAAGTGGATAATCTGTATGATCCCACTTGTGTTAAAAGTATGTATGCAAACTGAAAAAAAGTGAGAAGGAAATATATAAAAATGTTAAGTTTTTATATTAGGTGGTGAAGGATTATGGGTAATTTTCTCTTTTGATTTTCTGTAATCTGATTTTATTACTTTTATAATGTAAATAAAATGGTACACAAATGGCATATACAGTAGGATTCCACTTTTGTGGACATGTGTGTGTGTGTGTATATATATATATATATATATATATATATATATGCATAAATTTTAAGTTGTGAAAAATGTAAAAAGCAGTTCAACACTGAAATATTTTTTAGGAAAAAGGGCATGTCTGGGATTTGCTTTTAAATATTCTGGTGGGGATGGATAGGGTTAAGCGGGTGGGGATATATATATATATATATATGTATATATATATTAAGATAGATATATGGCCTTCTTCATTATAATGTTTACTTGTGTATATCTTTGAAAAATTACATAAATATTAAAAAATATATTTTATTGATTTTTTACAAAGAGGAAGGGAGAGAGAGTTAGAAACATCGATGAGAGAGAAACATCAATCAGCTGCCCCCTGCACACCCCCTACCGGGGATGTGCCTGCAACCAAGGTACATGCCCTTGATCGGAATCGAACTTGGGACCCTTCAGTCCGCAGGCCGACACTCTATCCACTGAGCCAAACCGGTTAGGGCTCAATAATATTTTTAAATATATTTTTATTGATTTCAGAGAAGAAAGGAGAGGGAGAGTTAGAAATATCAATGATGAGAGAGAATCATTGATCAGCTGCCTTCTGCACATACCCCACTGGGTACTGAGCCTGAGACCTGGGCATGTGCCCCAACCAGTAATTGAACTACAACCTCCTGGTTGGTTCATAGGTTGATGTTTAACCATTGAGCTATGCCAGCTGGGCCATTAATATTTTTTAAAAAGCATTTTCACATACATTATCTCTTTCAATCTTATGTCGCTGTTTTATAGAAAACTAGGATTCAAAGAGATGACATTCCTTGCCGTAGGTCACATAATGGCAAGTGAGTAGGCTTGACCTGAGCTCCTCACACCAAGCCCAGGTCTCATCACATATCTCAGTTGCTTCTTTGTTTTAGTAATTAAAATTTATTAACATTTTGTTTGGTTATAAATGTCATAACTGTTCCCTGCACAGAATATGGAAATAACAGGAAAGCATTGGGAGGAAAACATAATAATCAACGTAATCCAATCAGAGTTAACTCTTTGGTGTCTGGCTGCCTCTCACTCTAGAGGTAATGGGTGAGTCATTCCTAACAGGCTGGTGAGCAAAGCTGCATCTGTGAGGGGAGTAGGGGGGCTAAGGAGATAATTGGTCCTTGCCGCAGCCCTCCCATTCTTTCCTGGTGCCCCCTTCAGATACTGCAACCTAGAACACAGTTTTTCCCCATAGCCTTCCTTGCCCCATACAATCTCAAGCAACGCAAGTATGTTTGGAGAAGTGCAGGTGGCCATTTTCTCCTCACTTCATCTGGAGACCCTGCCTCGAGGGCCCCTTGGGATCCTGCAAGTCTGCAACCACGCTGAGTGTGGTTGTGCCTCCATTTCCCCATCTGGAAGATGCTAGGGAGAATAGCAAACCTCTGCCAGGGTGTGATGAGCTAATGTCTGTAGTGCTTTCCAGCCCCTCCGAGCAAAGTGTGGGAGCCTCCCCAGTTTCAGGCCTGCTGCCTGCCGCCTGCCAGCCTGAGTGAGTGCCTGGGCCTGGCCGTCCTGTGCCCAGGGAACACCACATTCCTCTTCCCCAGGCCAGCAGGCTTCGGAAGGCACTGGCTTCTGCTCCTGTGTTAAAAAATAGGAGGAGGAGGAGGAAGAGGAGGAGGAGGAGGAGAAGGAAGGAAGGAAGGAAGGAAGGAAGGAAGGAAGGAAGGAAGACTAAAAAGAACAAATGAAGGAGGGAGGTAACAGATTAGCACTGGGGAAAGGGCCTTGAGAAACAGAAAACCGAGGAGAGAGCAGAGAGATAACAGGGCATCATTGGGCACTCCAGTTAGCTTCGACCTTGGTTTCCTGTTTACACAAGGGGGTGGGGAAAGTTTGAAAAGGGTCAAAAATTGGATCCAGTTGAATTGATTCCCTACTTGATTTCCTGCTTTTATACATAATGGTAAAGACACAAATACATAAACAGCTTTAGCCACCCAGCCTTTCATGTCCTTGGAGACTGTCTCCATGGCTCTGACCACTACAGTTTTGGGGGGATATCATTCTAGTGTCTGCCCCTTCTCTTTGTGCCCTTCCAGCATTCAACTTCACAAGAACCCCAGGAAGTCAATACTATCAAACCCATTTAGGAGAAAGGGCATTGAGGCACAGAAAGATGAAATAATAAGGCCAAAATCACACAGCTAGGAAGTAGCAGACCTGGGATTCACAGCCAGTTCTAACTTACTCTGTCCAACAGGCTATCTGCTCTTCTGTTGTCTGTGTTTATGCTTTCTGTTCTTCTAGAATGGATACTCCACTGTACCCATTGCAGAAAACGGTCAATATATGTGGCCAGAACATATGCATGGCCCAGGTTGAGGGAGAGACCCTGAGGGGATGGTCCAGTTAGGAGCTGTGGCAGGAATCTCCAGGGATGAGGTACAGGGTGGGAGAGGGCTTCAGCCTGGGTATGGCAAAGGGATTCTGAAAGATGTTACCTAAGAAAGAGCACAGGGTTTAGAGGCAGGGAGTGTGAGAGGTACTGCTGGAGGGGAGAAAGAAGAAGCCAGAGCTCAGGGCTGTTTGAATGTCAGCAGTGAAGCTGGAGGCCTTGGGAAGGTGTGAGGCTTTGTAGGGGAAGAGAAACTCTGCTTCAAACATGTTTAGTTTAAACTGTTGGCAGAACATCCAAGTGGAAATAGTTTGCACACAGCCAGGAATATAGGACTGGAAAGAAAGTGTGAGGTTGTGTCAAAAAGAGCAATAGGCAGGATGACTTTTGGCCAAAGTGTGGGGAACTTTCCCCTGCCCCTCTCCACCAGTACAGAGAGGGGCTTTCTCCTTGGGTCCCAGGACCAGACACTGATTTTCCACCACAGCTCTTTTTCTCTCCCCTCTCGGCCCCTCCAGCCCAGCACAATGATAGACATAGGCTTCAAGGCCCTAAAGGGCAGTGTGAGGGGGATCTCAGTCCATACATTTCCCCATGCCAGGGAGTGACAGGGCCTCATCTTACTTTGCTAAATATATTTTTGCTAGGTCTTAAGGCATGCTAGGCCTTCCTTAGTTTCACTTCTAGAACACAAGGCTTTGGGGTCTTATTCACTCTCTCTTTTCTGCCACCCTCCATCTTAGGCCAGTGCAGAGTCTCTCAACTTCCTTCACCCTTAAAAAGGTGAAACCATTTTAGTCTGGCCCTGCTGCAGCATCAGACTGAAATTGCTCCCCTTACCTGAGTCTAAGGTGATGTGGCAGCCCCTTGGCCCCAACCTCATCTCATGCTGGGAGCATTTCCCCGCACTAACTTCTCTTGGGCTCTGGCATCTTGCTCTCCCAGCCTCCCAGTCCCATCTCATCTGAAGCTTTAAACTTCCATTCACCATGTATCCATGGATCACAGTATTTCACTAATCAGAGACCCTGCTGGCATGGAGAAGTCTCCAAACTTGGACCAGTAGCCCCCATGGCTTCACTTGAACCTTAACTATGGGTCTGCCGACAGCTCAGACAAACATGGCTGTGTGAACATGGTTAGGATTCCTTTTGCATGTACTACCCAGTAGGCTGAAAGTATTTCTCCAGATTCCCACAGAGACTTGTCTCTCAGTACCTCAGTGATCAGAGCTGGATAAAGGATATAGAGTTCCTTCCAGTGGTGGTGGTGGGGTGGAGGGTCAGGTTTCAGACTCTGCTGCCATCCATAAAGAGAGGACCACAGGCCAGTTACCCAAGGTCTCATTCATGCTTTGACACAAAGACAATGCCCCTCAGCCAGCACACAGTCTCCTTGTGCTAATCACAAGAGGAAGCAACACGATTAGAAATAGGTGCTGCTCTCTCTGAGATTTACACCACTTCCACTCCAGTGCACATGACTTTGTAAGGGCCAAATTCCAGGTGTCCTCATGCAGGCACAACTTGCAGAAGCGCACTTGAAGGTCCTGCAAAGAAATGAGTCTGGATCAGCAGCCAGCTTAGGTTCTTGCAGTGGCCCTGCACCACTAAGAAAACCAACCACCCAAAGAGTTTTATTCTTTTTAAAAATATATATTTTATTGTTTTTTTTTACAGAGAGAAAGGGAGAGGGATAGAGAGTTAGAAACATCGATGAGAGAGAAACATCGATCAGCCGCCTCCTGCACACCCCCTCCTGGGGATGTGCCCACAACCAAGGTACATGCCCTCGACGAGAATCGAACCTGGGACCTTTCAGTCCGCAGGCCGACACTCTATCCACTGAGCCAAACCAGTTTTGGCAAGAGTTTTATTCTTACCAGCTTTGATTAAAAACACCAATGGTAACATTTCTTGAGCACTTACTAGGTGACAGACCCTCACTGTTCTCAGTACTCCATACTTTATCATCTAATCCCTACAAAAACTTCTGTTAGCGAGTCTAGTAAGTGACTTAACATCATCAATAGGTTCTCAGACTGTAAGCAAAATGATGTATAAGGAAACCAGTTTCCCCCTAAGAAAGAGTTAAGTTCCTATGGCATCTCATAAATATAATAATTAAATGATGTTGAGCAAAATTATGTTATTTGAGGACCTGCTGTACTGTTATTACCTCATTCCCCTATTGCCAATAGGGAAATGGAGGCATAGAGATGCTAGATAGCTTGCCAATGTTCTACATCCTGTATATTTGTTGGCTAAAGATTCAAACCAGGCATACTGGCCCCATAACCTCGGCTAGTGACCAGCGGGCTTCACTGCCTCCTAAATAACTACTACTGAGACCTACACCTTATGCTATATAATAAAGAGGTAATATGCAAATTGACCCTCACACCCTCATGTCATAAGATGGCTGCCCCCTCATTGTCACAAGATGGCCACCCCATGTCATCACAAGATGGCTGTAAAAGATGGCCACCACAAGGTGGCTGCCCCACATCATCACAAGATGGCCACCCCCATGGTGGCACAGGATGGCCATCCTCACATCATCACAAGATGGCAGCACCACTTTGTCACAAGATGGCCAGCAGGGTAGGGCATTTGGGGGCGATTGGGCCAGCAGGGGAGCAGTTAGGTGTCAATCATGCTGGCAGGGGAGCAGTTAGGAATCAATCAGGCCGACAGGGGAGCAGTTAAGGGGCAATAAGGCGAGCGGTTAGGAGCCAGCAGTCCCGGATTGTGAGAGGGATGTCCGACTGCCTGTTTAGGCCCAATCCCTGTGAGGTCCCAGATTGGAGAGGGTGCAGACTGGGCTGAGGGACACCCCCTCCCCCTAAGTGCATGAATTTCATGCACTGGGCCTCTAGTATTCTATAAAGGCCTTTCCCTTTCATGAGCAATATCAATTCTCATACCCCATCCACCCTTATGGAGGTGGTTGCTATTATTGAATCCAGGCTTTCTGGCCCCTGCCTTGCCTGGTCTGGGGGGATGAGTAAATGCTGCTTCTTGCCACCATCAGCTGGAACACAGCAGGGATAGGTAGGAAGAGAAAAATGGCTGCCCAACCAGCTGCAGGCATTGGCCTGGTCTGACATCAAGAGCATGAGACTCTACCATCAGATTGACTTTGGTACAAGTCCTGAGGCTATCACTTCCTAGCTGTGTGACCTTGAACAAATGACTAGCTCATTAGGCCTCAGTTTCCTTAGATGTAAAGTGGGGGAAGATGAGAATACTTACCTTATGAGGTTATGCCAGGGTTGAGTGAGATAATGTCTGGGGCCATAAACTCTCAAGTGCCATACACATGTGAGTAATTACTCTTCTCTGACCCCCCTATTCACTGCTGCTTAGGGAATGGAGTCAGCCTTCCGATATGAGACCAGTTCCAAGCCTGACTTCACCTTCTTGGCCTTATTTTCCTCATTGTCATATATGAATATATGGGAAGTTTGTCCTCCTGATCCACTGGGATGGCCTCACCAGGATTGGCTATTATTCCTATGTAGTTATTCCTTCATGTCACAAATGTGAGCTGAGGCCCTGCTTAACCCTGCTCTGGTCTCCAAGGTATCAGATGAGGACTAAGAGGCCAATTTGATCCTCAAGGAATTCTAAATACAATGGGGGAGATAGAAAAACAGACAATAAAATCCAGTGGGAGATTGGAGAAAGTGACTTCTAAGTCGAGGGCCAGCATTCCCCAGGTGTGTGGAATAGTATGTGTAAAGGCATTGATTGGGACTAGGAGAATAGCTCAGGATGGGGTTACTGAGTTCATAGAAGCAGACTTGGATGCTGCATTATGAAATTCAGCTTTGATATTATATTCTCTGAAAGTTATGTGGGCATATATACATGACGCCTGGGTACTTACAGTTTGTTAGTTTACTCAGTAAAACATGTTCATTGCCTCAACTTTCTCCATCCACCCCCCACCCCCACCACCAGCAAGCAATCTAGCAGAGCACTAAGCTTCCAGGAGAGATCCTCGTCATCTCTCCTGAACTCAGCACAAAAAAGTACCTGTCCCCTTACCCACCTCTTCCCTGAGCTTCCAAAGCTCATTAAATGATACTACTGCTCACACAGTTTCTCAGGCTAAAAACTTTACCTTTATCTTTCTTTTTCTTTCTCACCTTATGCCCAACTTATCAGCAATTTCTGTCACCTTGCTCTTTAAAATACATTCAGAATCCAAACCATTTTTTTAACCACTTCCACAGCCACCACTCTGGTCCAAGCCACTGTTATCTCCTTCCTAGATTTGTGTTTAAGCTTTCTGAAGGGTCTCTTTTCTCTGTCCTCTACAGTCTTCTCCACACAGCAACCAGAGGAATCCTGACCTCTGGGCGGGAGCCTCAATGGCTCTCCATCCCACTCAGGCAAAAGTCAAAGTCCTATATGACCTGATCCCTCTCAATTCTCCAGTGTTTCTCTCCCCTTCTCCTCCTCGTTTCCTCAGCTTCATGCATGCAGACCTGGGCCTTGCTCTTCCTCTGATGCACCAAGGTGATTCCTATCTGTGGCTCTTTGCGTTTGCTGCCTGAAACACTCCTTCCTGAACATTACATTTAGGACTTTGCTCAATGTCACCTCCTCAAATGGGCCTTCCCTGGGCACCTTATCTGAAGCAACAGCACCATCATAGGGGTGCATATAGCCTTTCTGATTGGTGTTTCTAGTTTCTTGGGATATATTCCTAGAGGTGGGATTACTGGTTCAAATGGGAGTTCCATTTTAGGTGATAGCCATGCTGACAGGTGTGAGATGGTACCGCATTGTCATTTTGATTTGCATCTCTCGGATGATTGGTGACTGAGCATGTTTTTATATGTCTCTTGGCCTTCCTTCTGTCTTCTTTCGAAAATATTCTATCTAGGTCCGTTGCCCATTTTTTTATTGGATCATTTATCTTCCTTTTATTAAGTTGCATATGTTCCCTATAAATGTTGGAGATTAAACCTTTATCAGTGATAACATTTGCAAATATATTCTCCCATACAGTGGGCTTTCTTATTGGGTTTAAAAAATATATATATATTTTACATAGAGGAAGGGAGAGAGATAGAGAGCTAGAAACGTCAACGAGAGAGAAACATCGACCAGCTGCCTCTTGCACACCCCTTACCGGGGATGTGCCCACAACCAGTGAACATGCCCTTGACCGGAATCGAACCCGGGACCTTTCAGTCCACAGACCGACGCTCTACCACTGAGCCAAACCAGTTTCGGCTTTCTTATTGTTTTGTTGATGGTTTATTTTGCTATGCAAAAACTTTTATTTTGATGTCCCATTTTTTAATTTTCTCTTTAGTTTTCATTGCCTTAGGAGCAGTATCGGTGAAGAAATTGCTTTGGCATATGTCTGAGATTTTTTTGCCTGTGAATTCCTTCAGTATTTTTATGGTTTATTGTCTTATGTTTAAGTCCTTTATCCATTTTGAGTTTATTTTTGTGTATGGTGTAAGTTGGTGGTCTAGTTTCATTTTTTGCATGTATCTGTCCAGTTTTTCAAGCACCATTTATTGAAAAGACTATCTTGACTCCATTGTATGTTCTTCCCTCCTTTGTCAAATATTAATTGAGCAGAGTGGTTTGGGTCGATATCTGGATGCTCTATTCTATTCCATTGATCTATATGTCTGTTCTTGTGCCAGTACCAGGGTGTTTTGAGAACAGTAGCTTTGTAATATAGCTTGAAATCTGGTATTGAGATCCCTCCTACTTTGTTCTTTCCCAGGATTGCTATTGCTGTTTGGGGGTCTTTTTGTTATTCCAGATAAATTTGTGGAGAGTTCTTTCTAGGTCTGTGAAATATGGCATTGGTGTTTTAATGGGGAGTGCATTGAATGTATAAATTGCTTTGTGTAGTATGGACATTTTAATGATGTTGATTCTACCAATCCATGAACACATTGTGTTTTTCCATCTGTTTATGTCTTCATCTATCTCTTTTTTTTCAGTGTCTTGTAGTTTTCTGCATATAGGTCTTTTACCTCCTTAGTTAAATTTATTCTTAGGTATTTTAATTTTTGTAAATGGGATTGCTTTTTTATTTTCTCTTCCTGTAGGTTCATTATTGGTGTATAGAAATGACATATATTTCTTGTCGCTAATTTTGTATCCTGCTACATTGCTGAATTCATTTATTAATTCTAATAGTATTTTTATGAGTTTTTAGTGTTTTTTTAATGTAAATTATTATGTCACCTGCAAATAAGGACAGTTTTACCTCTTCTTTTCCAATTTGCATGCCTTTTATTTTTTCTTCATGTCTAATTGCAATGGCACATACTTCCAGTACTACGTCGAATAGGAGTGGTGAGAGTGGGCATCCCTGTTTTGCTCCTGTTCTTAGAGGAAATGGTTTTAGTTTATGTCAATTGAGTATGTAGTTGGCTGTGAGTTTATCATATATGGCTTTTATTATGTTTAGGTATGATCCTTCTATTCCCACCTTGTTGAGAGTTTTATTTTTTATCAGGAAAGGCTATTGGATTTTGTCAAATGATTTTTCTGCATCAATTGATATAACTGTGATTTTTATCTCTCTCTTTGTTTATGTGATGTATCACATTTATTGATTTGGGGATATTATACCACCCTTGCATCCCTGGTATAAATACTACTTGGTCATGGTGTATTGTCTTTCTGATGTACTGCTGGATCTGATTTGCTAGAATTTTGTAGAGGATTTCGGCATCTATGTTCATGAGGGATATTGGCCTGTAATTCTCTTTCATTTTGTTGTTTTTATCTGGTTTTGGTATTAGAGTGATGTTTGCTTCATAGAATGAGTTTGGAAGTATTCCTTCCTCTGGAATTTTTTGGAATAGTCTGAAGAGGATAGATTTTCATCTTCCTTGAATATTTGGCAAACCTCTCCCATGAAGCTGTCTTGCTATGGGCTTTTGTTTGCTGGAAGCTTTTTGATGACTGGTTCAATTTCTTACATAGTTATTGGCTTATTGAGATATTTAGAGTCTTCCTGGTTGAGTTTTGGAAGTTTATATTTTTCTAGGAATATGTCCATTTCCTCCAGGTTGTCCAGTTTGTTGGAATAGAGTTAGTTTTTCGTGGTATTTTTAAACAATCCTTTGTATTTCTGTGGGGTCTGTTTTTATTTCTCCCCTTTCATTTCTGATTTTGTTTATTTAGCTCTTCTCTCTTTGCTTCTTAGTGAGCCTGGCTGGAGGTTCATCAATCTTGTTTATTTTTTTCAAAGCATCAGCTCTTGGTTTTGTTTGTTTGTTTGTTTGTTTGTTTTGGTCTCTATGTCATTTATCTCCACTCTGATTTTTATTATTTCCTTTCTTCTTCTTTCACTGGGGTTTTCTTATTGCTCTCTTTCTAACACTTTGAGTTGTAGGGTTAGGTCATTTATTACCATTGTTACTTTTTTTCTCCCCCCCCCCCAGTAGGCTTGCATAGCTATGGACTTCCCTCTCAAGACTGCTTTTGCTGTGTCCCATAGATTTTGAATTGTTGTCTTTTCATTGTTGTTTTTTGCCATGATGTTTTTAATTTCTTCTTTGATCTCTCTGGTAACCCAGTCATTGTTCAATAGCATGCTATTTAGTCTTCATGTGTTTGATTCTTTTGGATTGTTTTTATTGTAGTTGATTTCCAATTTTATGACACTATGGTCTGAGAAGATGCTTGATATTATTTCTATCTTCTTGAATTTGAAGAGACTTTACCTTTGATACAATATGTGGTCTATCCTTGAAAATGACCCATGTTCACTTGAGAAGAATGTATATTCTGTGGCTTTGGAGTGAAATTTTGAAGATGTCAATTAGTGAGTCATTTAGTATTGATGTTTCTTTGCTGATTTTTTGTTTAGAAGATTTGTACAATGGTGATAGTGGGGTATTATGGTCCCCTACTATGATTATATTGCTGTCAATCTCTCTCTTGATATCCTCTAGGAGGTTTTTCCCCCTATGTATTTGGGTGTTCCTGTATTATGTTCGTATATGTGTACTAGAGTTATTTCTTCTTGTTGGATTTTCCCCTTTGGTATTATTAGATGGTCTTCCTTATCTCTCTTTATGTCCTTCACTTTGAGATCTAATTTGTCAGCTATAAGTATTGCTGCCCCAGATTTTTTTTCATTTCCATTCGCCTGAAAAACCTTTTCCCACCCCTTCACCATCAATCTGTGTGCATCTTTTTTTCTGAGGTGGGTTTCCTGTAGACAGCAGATATATATGGGTCATGTGTTTCTTATCTAATCCATTACCCTATGTCTTTTGATTGGGGCATTTAATCCATTTACATTTAAAGTTATTACTTATAGGTACTTTTTTGTTGCCATTTTTATTCTTTACTCCTATGTTCCTTCTGCACTTCCTATTTATTTTTTTCAAAGTTATTTTATTGATTAAGGTATCACATACTTGTCATCATCCCCCCTTCCCATCCCAAACCCCTCCCCACACAGTCCCCATCCCCCTATTGTCCATGACTGCTGGTTAGACTCATATGCATGCACACAAGTCTTTTGGTTCATCTGTCTCCCTTATCACCACCCTCCCCTACCTTCCCTCTGAGGTCCAACAGTCTGATTAATGCTGTTCTTGTTCATCAGTCTATGTTGTCCATCATTTCCCCTAGATGGGTGAGTCATGTGATACTAGCAATACACTTATAAGAACCAAAATTGAGACAAGCAATAATGGTTATGCTGAGAGGCAAGTGAATCAGTCTATAGTGAGTTTCTTTCTGGGCCAACAGTTCTTTTGAGTCCCAATCTCTCCTTATGTGCACATGTTAGCAATGATATTTCAGTTTTGGATGGTGGAAAAATGGTGGTAATGCAGGTTCAACCCTCTCTGGTTTGGTCCTGGGCAACCTGCAGGGACACACAGCTGTTGACTGCTAGTATGGCAAGGCATCCTCAGCATCTTCCATCTTTGGACTGTTTCTCTTCTGTCTTAATGGCTGGAGCAGTCCTGTCCATTACTCTCTGTTGCAGGAATCCACATGGCTTTGGAGTTGTTTTCTGAAAATACTCAAACATATTCTCGAACAAAAGTTAATAAAAGAATCTTTTCTATAAATTTGACTTGTGATACTTTTTAATTTTTGCCCAATTTTACTTTGGCTTGTTTTGGCACCATGCATGTTTTACATGGGTGTTTTGCTGTTAGCATTACAAATGAAAGTTAATTTTTTAAAGTAAAAATTTTCTAGATTTAATTTACCTGCAGGATATTTTCCTTATATGATAGTTTTCTACTATCCCCCCACTTTAGATTTAAATATTAGGAGGCTTTTGGAAATTTCATAATGTAATCTTGATAGCTTTAAAATTTTAATTTTTGAACTAAAATATGACTGCTTTAGGTTCATTACATATTATGCAATTTTACCATGAGATGAACTACCAATTAAAATTTTAGTTAACATTTAGGAACAGCTTTTTGTCCAGTACAATTGATTTTTATAGAATATTCGCTTATTTCAATTAGCCAATTTAAATTAGCCTAAAAACTTGACTACTATTTTACTCCCTAACTTAATACTCTAACAACAATCTTATTTTACCCTGTAAATATTAGTGGAAAGGATTATTTGCCTTATTGAGTAGGCCCTGAGCATTCCTGTTGCTAGGTTGGGTTTGGATATCAAAAACCCCAGTTATCCACATCATGGGTACAAGACAACTCAAACAAGTCTTGTTGCAGTGAGAGGACAGCTGCTGTCATCCAAGTCTCTGTCTGTTACCCAGATCCCCATTTGATCTGGGCATGGGAAGCGAAGCAGCCATGAGGGCAGGAGACCTCCCTCAGAAGGGATGAGCGTTCAGGCCCTTCCAAAGTTGGGGGTGTGTGTGATGGTTTATGCCCCACTTCTGTTGACCCCCAAGTTCTCTCCTGATGGCCCCTCTATGACTGTGCCTGTCTTAGATTATTCATTCCCTGAGGAATCTTACCCATCTCTGGCTAACCAGCCATCCTCTCAGCCAAACAGGGTGATGTGAGGTTCAGTTCTGTCTCTTTGGTAGCCTAAGCACCTGTGGCCTCCACACTCAGCACCTGCCTTGGGATACCCTCACCTGCTGGAAGAGCCCTAGCACTGATCATATAACTTGGGAAACCCTGGCTTTTTCTCCATGGAGGGCCCAGCTCACCCCACTGGGCGAGAGACAGATCCATGGTACCAGCTATCACCAGGCTTCAACCTCAGCATGAACAGAAAGCTCAGGCAACAGCTGTGGACAACTGGATTGTGAGAAGAGGGTCCCTCTTGGCCAAAAGAGCAAGGTAGGCCAATATAGAATGCTCAAATGCCTTCCCAGGGGTCCTCTACACAGTGAAGGGATTAAATCCTTTCATGTCCATTTTAAAATTGCTGCCACATATTCAAAGAATTAGTTTGTAAGTTTGTTTGGGATAATTGTATATTATGCTGTTGTAGTTCTAAAATATTTAGAGTCTATTATGTTTGTCTCCTGGCACCAAAAGATGATTTTTTATTGATATCCAAGGGAGCAAGGTACTATTATAGGTAATGGGGGGTAACACAAATCTGAGAAAATTATAATGACATTGTAGAATAATATCATGTAAGGATATTCCTTGCTCTAGGCCATGGAAATTCCAATTTAAACTGGCTGCCAATTTTTTTTTTGTATAGCCAAGGTCTTAGTTACATTTTCTCCACCTCTCCCAAAGCAATTAGTGATAGTCCCTTCCTTTGGTGTCCACAGAAGCCAAAAACCTCTCTTTAATTTTACATACAAAGGAGTAATGGTTTGATTTTGTATTATACAAAATGGAAGCTGAGTGGGGAATCCTATGTAATTATCCTTCCCTGCTCCACCCATCGTCCTCCTGGATGACCAACGTGTTTGGTATTATTGGTGACTACATTAGGCAGGGAATCAGCCCATGTAAGGGCTCTTACACATGAAGGATCAGGAACATATGTCCAAAATACTTCCCCGTTTGCCCCAGGTAATATCACTGTACAGCTTATGATTGCTAGCATGGCAAGAAATGTGTTTTCAGGCATCCTTGGGTTTCTGGTTACCTCACAATTTCTTTTTTATTTTTTTAAAATTTTTATTTTTATTATGATTATTACTATTTTTATATGTATCCTTATTCCCCCATAACTCCCATTCCCAGTTTTTGTTCCACCCTCTGTTGTCTGTTTCCATTGATTAGGCTTATTGCATGTACACAAGTCCCTTGGTAGATCTCTCTCTCTCTTTCTCCCACTGACCCTTTCCTTCCCTGAGGTTTGAGATGCTGATTGACGTTTCTCAGTCTCTGTATCTGTTCTTGTTCATCAGTCTATGCTGTTCATTAAATTCCACAAATGAGTGAGATCATGTGATGTTTATCTTTCTCTGCCTGGCTTATTTCACTTAGCATAATGCTCTCCATATCCATCCACGTTGTTGCAAATGGTAGGAACTCTTTTTTTTTTTTTTTTTTTTTTACCACAGCATAGTATTCCATTGTGTAGATGTACAACAGTTTTTTAATCCACTGATCTACTGATGGGAATTTAGGCTGTTACCAAATCTTAGCTATGGTGAATTGTGCTGCTATGAACATAAGGGTGCATATATCTTTTCTCATTGGTATTTCCAGTTTCTTAGGATATATTCCAAGAAGTGGGATTACTGGGTCAAATGGGAGTTCCATTTTCAGTTTTTTGAGAAAACTACATTCTGTTCTCCACAGTGGATGCACCAGTCTGCAATCTCAGCAGCAGTGCAAAACACTTCCGTTTTCTCCGCATCCTCGCCAACACTTGTCATTTGTTTATTTGTTGATGATAGCCATTCTGACAGGTGTAAGATGGTACCACATTGTTATTTTTATTTGAATCTCTCTGATGATTAGTGACTTTGAGCAGGTTTTCATATGTCTCTTGGCCTTCATTCTGCCTTCTTTTGAAAAGATTCTATTTAGGTCCATTGTCCATTTGTTTATTGGATCATTTATCTTCTTTTTGTTAAATTGTATAAGCTGCCTGTAGATGTTGGAGATTAAACCTTAATCAGTGATAACATTTGCAAATATGTTTTCCCATATAATGGGATTTCTTGTTGTTTTGTTGATAGTTTATTTTGCTGTGAAAAAGCTTTTGATTTTGATGTAGACCCATTTGTTTATTTTCTCTTTAGCTTCCATTACCCTAGGGGCAGTATCAGTGAAGACGTTCTTTCGGCATATGTATGAGATTTTGCTGCCTGTGGATCCCTTTTTATGGTTTCCCAATTTATGTTTAAGATCTGTATCCATTTTGAGTTTATTTTTGTGTATGGTGTAAGTTGGTGATCTAGTTTCATTCTTTTGCATGTATATGTCCAATTTTCCCAACACCATTTATTGAAGAGACTGTCTTGACTCCATTGTATGCTCGTGCTTCCTTTGTCAAATATTCATTGAGCATAGTGATTTGGGTTGATATTTGGATTCTCTATTCTATTCCACTGGTGTTCTTGTGCCAGTACCAGTTTTGAGAACAGTGGTTTTGTAATATACCGGTAGCTTGAAATCTGATATTGAGATCCCTCCTACTTTGTTCTTCTTTCTCAGAATTGCTGTGGCTGTTCGGGGTCTTTTTTATTCCAGATGAATTTGTGGAGAGTTCTTTCTAGGTCTATGAAATATGCCATTGGTATTTTAATGGGGAATGCATTGAATGTATAGGTTGATTTGTGTAGTATGGACATTTTAATGATGTTGATTCTACCAATCTATGAACACGGTATGTTCTTCCATCTGTTTATGTCTTCCTCTATCTCTTTTTTTCAGTGTCCTGTAGTTTTTCGCATATAGGGCTTTTACTTTCTTTTAAAATATATATATATTTTGTTGATTTTTTACAGAGAGGAAAGGAGGAGGATAGAGAGCTAGAAACATCGATGAGAGAGAATCATCAACCAGCTGCCTCTTGCACACCCCCTACTGGGGATGTGCCTGCAACCAATGTACATGCCCTTGACCGGAATCGAACCTGGGACCTTTCAGTCTGCAGACCGATGCTCTATCCACTGAGTCAAACCGGTTTCGGTGCTTTTATCTTCTTAGTTAAGTTTATTCCTAGGTATCTTAATTTTTTTGGTGGGATGGTAAATGGAGTGCTTTTATAGTTTCTCTTTCTGTAAGTTCACAATTGGTATATAGAAAGGCCATAGATTTCTTGGCGTTAATTTTGTATCCTTCTACATTGCCGAATTCATTTATTCAGTCTCTTAGTTTTTTGATGGAATTTCTTGGATTATTGATGTACAATATCATGACATCTGCAAATAAGGAGAGTTTTGCTTCTTCTTTTCCAATTTGGATGAATTTTATTTTTTCTTCTTGTCTGATTCCAATGGCTAATACTTCCAGTACTATGTCCAGCAGGAGTGGTGAGAGTGGGCATCCCTGTTTTGTTCCTGTTCTTAAGGGAAGTGGTTTTAGATTTGTCCATTGAGTATGATGCTTGCTGTGGGTTTATCATATATAGCTTTGATTATGTTGAGGTATGATCCTTTTATTCCCACCTTGCATGGAGTTTTTATCAAGAAGGGGTGTTGTATTTTGTCAAATGCTTTTTCTTCATTAATTGGTATGACTATGTGATTTTTATCTCTCACTTTGTTTATGTGATGTATCACATTTATTGATTGTGGATATTATACCATCCTTGCATTCCTTGTATAAATCCTACTTGGTCATTGTGTATTATCTTTCTGATGTACTGCTGGAGCCTATTTGCTAGAATTTTGTTGAGGATTTTGGCATCTATGTTCATGAGGGATATTGGCCTGTAGTTTTCTTTCATTGTGTTATCTTTATCTGGTTTTGGTATTAGGGTGATGCTAGCTTCATAGAATGAGCTTGAAAGTGTTCCTTCCTCTTGAATTTTTTGGAATAGTCTGAGGAGAATAAGTTTTAGTTCTTCCTTGAATGTTTGGTAAACTCTCCTGTGAAGCCATCTGGCCCTGGACTTTTGTTTTCTGCTTCAACTTCTTCTCAAGTCACTTATCTATTGAGATTTTTATATTCTTCCTGAATGAGTTTTGGAAGGTTGTATTTTTCTAGGAATATATCCATTTCCTTCAGGTTGTCATTTGTTGGAGTAGAGTTGTTTGTAGAATTTTGTAACAATCCTGTGTAACAATCCAACAGAAGGGTCTGTTGATATTTCACCTCTTTCGTTTCTGATTTTGTTTATTTGGGTTCCCTCTCTTTGTTTCTTGGTTTGCCTGGCTAGAAGTTCATCAGTCTTGTTTATCTTTTCAAATAACTTGGTTTTGTTGATGTTATGTATTGTGTCTTTGGTCTCTATGTAGTTTTTCTCCTCTCTAATTTTTATTATATCCTTCCTTCTACTTTCATTGGGCTTTCTTGTTGCTCTTTTTCTAACTCTGAGTTGTAGAGTTAGATAATTTGTTAACCTTTTATCT
This sequence comes from Vespertilio murinus, assembly GCA_963924515.1. Lineage (NCBI taxonomy): Eukaryota > Metazoa > Chordata > Mammalia > Chiroptera > Vespertilionidae > Vespertilio > Vespertilio murinus. Next base: position 38,282,653 of record OZ004710.1, read on the forward strand.
TCTTTTTTGCAATAGGCTTGTAGAGAAAAGAACTTCCCTCTCAAAACTGTTTTTGCTGTGTTCCATGGATTTTGAATAGTTGTGTTTCATTGTCATTTGTTTCCAGGATGTTATTAATTTCTTCCTTGATTTCTCTGGTAACCCAGTCCTTGTTTAATAGCATGCTATTTAGTCTCCATGTGTTTGATATTTTTGGATTATTTTTATTGTAGTTAATTTCCAGTTTTATGCCACTATGATCTGAAAAGATGCTTGATATGATTTCTATCTTCTTGAATTTGAAGAGACTTTGCCTATGTCCCAACATGTGTTCTATCTTTGAAAATTACCCATGTGCACTTGAGAAGAATGTATATTCTGTGGCGTTGGGATGGAATGTTCTGAAGATGTTGATTAATTCCATCTGGTCTAGTGAGTCATTTAGGATTGATATTTCTTTGCTTATATTTTGTTTAGGTGATTTGTCCAAAGTTGAGAGTGGGGTATTAAAATATCCTACTATGATTGTATTGTTATTAATCTCTCCCTTAATGTCCTTCAGCAGTTTTTTTTTAATGTACTTGGGTGATCCTGTATTGGGTGCTTATATATTAACCAGGGTTATTTCTTCTTGTTGGGTTGATCCCTTTAGTATTACGAAGTGGCCTTCATTATCTCTTGTTCTGTACTTCATTTTGAGATCTAATTTATCAGATATAAGTACTGCTACCCCAGCTTTTTTTATTTATTTCCATTTGCCTGGAAAACCTTTTTCCATCCCTTCACCTTCAGTCTGTGTACATTTTTTTCTGAAGTGGGTTTCTTGTAGACAACAGATATATGGGTCTTGTTTTCTTATCCAATCCGTTACCCTATGTCTTTTGATTGGAGCATTTAATCCATTTACATTTAAAGTTATTATTCATAGGTACTTATTTGATGCAATTTTTATTCTGTACCCCTGTATTCCTTCTTAGCTTCCTATTTCTTTATTTTTACAGTAGACACTTTAGCATTTCTTGCATTGCTGGTTTGGTGGTGATAAATTCCTTTAGTCTTTTTTTGTCTGTGAAGCTCCTGATGTCACCTTCAATTTTGATTGATAACCTTGCTGGGCTGGGTACAGTATTCTTGGATTCAGACCCTTCCTTTGCATGACTTTGTATATTTCATCCCATTCCCTTCTGGCCTGATGAGTTTCTGTTGAGAAATCAGTTGCTACTCTGATGGGGGTTCTTTATATGTATCTTTCTGTCTCTCTCGGCATTTTTAAGATTCTTACTTTGTCATTGGTGTTTGCCAATTTAATTATAATGTGACTTGGCATTGGTCTTTTGGAATTCATTTTGCTTGGGACTCTGGGAGCTTCTTGTATTTTTGTGGTTTTTTTCTTCTCTATCTCAGGAAAGTTTTATGTCATTAAATCTTGAATCAGTTTTTCTATGCCTTCCTCAGTTTCCTTTACTTCTGGAACCCCTATTATTCTGATATTCTTTTGCTTTTTATTGTCCCAAAATTCCCTTAGACTCTCCTCCTGCTTTTTAATTTTTTTCCCCAGAAACTGTTCTAATTGGGTATTTTTTTCTACCCTGTCTTCTAGCTCCCTGATGTGGTCTTCTCCTTCTTCTAGTCTATTCTTTGTTTTTTTTAAAACATATTTTATTGATATTTTACAGAGAGGAAGGGAGAGAAGTAGAGAGCTAGAAATATCGATGAGAGAGGAACATCGACCAGCTGCCTCTTGCACACCCCTTACCGGGGATGTGCCCGCAACCAGTGTACATGCCCTTGACCGGAATCGAACCCGGGACCTTTCAGTCCACAGACTGACGCTCTACCATGGAGCCAAACCGGTTTCGGCTTCTAGTCTATTCTTGATGCTTTCTATTGAGTTCTTTACAGTAGAGATGTAATTTCTCATTTCTTCTTGGTTTGTCTTCATTTCCCCTTGGTTCTTACTCATATTGTCAAATTTGTCTTCCATTCTTTTTAGCCATCTTAGGATCATTACTCTGAATTCTTGCTCTGGTAGGTTGCTTGCTTCTATCTCATTTACTTCCTTTCCTGGTGATGCCTGCTTTTCTTTCATTGTGGGCTATTTCTTTTTCTCCCCATGGTATCTCTTTTCAGGATGTCTGGTTATGTAGTTCTTTGTCTTTTGCGTTGATTTAAAGGTACAAAATACAACACAACCAGGTATAACATACAAGGCACTCAATAGAAATGTGTTTGAAATATTAATAACCTCCAATAAAGGTGACTATTAGATAAAGGCAAATTAGGGGATAGGAGAGATAGAAGAGGAAAAAAAGGAGTGGCAAAATGAAATTGGGAGAAGGAGAGAAAAAAAAGAGAGAAACTAGAATGATACTAAGAGAGAACTGAGGAACTAACTATATATATGGGAAGGAAACTCCAATAGAACAACCCTTAATCACAGCGAATGCCAACAACAAGCATCTGGAGATTAATACAGCTTACAACACCAACTAATATCAAGCTAGTTAAGGGAAAGCAGAAGTAATAATTAACTAAACACAGCTAACAAAAACATACAATCAAACAAAAAGAATAAGCAAAACAATTTCACAAAAAAGCATAAAATTTTGATATTGTTAACATTCAATATACAACTTCAAGGGGATAGGGGGATAGAGATAAAGACTCTTTTTTATTTTTTTAGGACAGCGTTAAGGGAGGTGTGTATGGGCTTGGAGCAGGGGGTTGGAAATTAGATATACAAAAGTAGGGTGAAATTTTAAGGGTGTTAAACAGAAAGAATAGGGAAAATATAGAGTTAAGATAAACAGTACACCAAAGAAGGGAAGGTTAGGAAGAGAGTGATGGCATAAAGGTAGGGTTGAGATAGAATAAAGCATTGGTGAAGGAAAGGTAAAAATGGACTGTAGAACACTAATCCCAAGTAAAATAAGGAACAAATAATATGACATTTCAAAAATAAAAATAAAAATAAAAATAAAAATAAACAGAAGTAAATAAGATAAAAAGGTAAACTAGTAGAAGTAATAATTCTGATTACAAATAAAAATGTATTAATTAAAAAGGTAAAATCAAGTGAGGAAAAAAGTAAAAGTAGTTTCTTGAGTAAATGTTGCAAATAATGAAAATTAAAAATAAAAATTAAAAAATTAAATAAAATTTGTAGTAGTGAAGGTCATTCACTTCCTCTATTGTTCTGTTTGGCATTCCTTTTCCCCAGCCCGGACAGTATTTCAGTTTCCTGTGTTTCACTGCTCCTCAGTGTTGTAATTTGGTCCTGATTTTTAAACGGGCCTTGGTTTGATTTTTTATTACACCAGGGTCAGTTTGTGATTTAGCCTCTGGATGGCAGTGTTTTTGGGTTGACTTCCAGGGCTCTAAAGCATCTCTAGGTTTTTTTCCCCTCTCTGTGGCATTGATCTGTAGGGGGTGAGGGAGCATCTGAGCCGACTGCACTCCCCTGTAATTCTCCGGATATGCCTCTGAGTCAGATCAAAACGTGTTGCTCTTTAGGTATTTCCCCTATTAGGAGCATTGTCCACAGTTACGGGCAACACCAGCCCAACAGCCTGGGGTTTCTTGTAAACACTGCCCCAGTCCTCCAGTTTCTGCGCAGCCCAGTGCACTTGGGCTTCTGTCTTCTGCCCTGGGGACTCACCCTATCTCTGAGAAATCTGACCTTTTTGTTGTGTGGTGGAGCGCTCTTTTGAGTGCAAGTGTTCATGTCGCCTGGACCCAGCATTCTGGGGCTCACAGTTGCTTTGCAGTCGTTGCGGGGCTGTGGCTATTCATGCCTCTGACAAGATCCACTCTTCCTTTAAAGATGGTGAGATTTCCCCATCCAAGCCCGTAGGTAGTTCTGGGAAGGGACCCAGCCTTGCCGTCAGGACCCAGCCTTGCTTCCTTGTCAGGGGCACCCTGATTAGCAGACCCCCACTTTCTCCTGGAGTTCGCCTGTCTCTTAGTTTGCTAATATACACTCCAGATCAACCCTCAGCTGTTTTCTCTTTCTGCTTTAGGAAAAGGCTCAGAATCCGTCTATCTAATATTCTGCCATTTTCTCTTTGTTCTCATCCATCCTTTTAAACATCCTTATAACCATCATTCTGAATTCTTTCTCTGATAAGTTGCTAGACTCAATTTCATATAACTTCCTTTCTAGTGATTCCTCCTTTTTTTCCTTTGGGGATTGCTTTTTTGTCTTTCCATCTTTTCCTGTAATGCTTTTGGAGTAGATCCACTTTCTTTGTTACTCAGGTTCTTTTGGGGAAGGTGCTACTGGTGCAATCTCTCAGTTCTCCTTGGCTTGGTAATGTAGTGTAGCTCCCTACTTGAGCTATTTTGGTTCTCTTGATGTAGGCCTGAAAGCTTGAGAGGCACTACTGCGATATCTAGAAGTCAGCCGCTATGGAGGGAAGTGTCCCAACTTTTGCTGTCATGCACCTTTAATCATGCATGTAGTAGTCACGCATGTCCAGGGGGTACTCACAGTGGCACCCAGTAACCGCCTTTTAGGAGAACCCACAGTGGCTTTCACTAGCGCCCTGTGTATAGATGGGCTCAGGGTGCCTGCCTGCTGAAAATTCACTTCTGTGGAGGTGTGTTTGCAGGCACAGAGCTCTGATGCACTCTGAGGGGGTCCTGGCACTGAGTTTGAGCAGCGAGGTTGAATGTGGGAAGTTATTCAGGAAGAGGGGTTTCATAATTTCTGCTGTGGTACAGAATCACACCCAGCAGGGTCTCAAAGCAACTCCCCAGAGGACCCTGAGGATAGATGAGCTCAGGCTGCCTGCCCTTTTTAAAAGTGCATATCTGTAGCAGTGAGTTTACTGGCACTGATCTCTGGCACACTTGAGGGGCTCTAGAACTGAAATTACCCTGCTGAGGTATCTCTTCTTGTGTCCAGGATGAGTGAATTCAGAATTTCTACTGCCAGGGGCAGTGTGTCCCTCTTTGTCCAAGATCACACCCAGCCAGGACTCATAGTATTTCCTACAAGTGCCCTGTGGATATATGGGCTTTGGAAGTATGCTTGCAAACTTTCTAAGTGTTTGCCCTTTGGAAGTGTGCATGTGAACTGGTGGTGCTTTTGCCTGCACAGAGTCCTGACACACTTTGAATGGCCCTGGCACTGATGTTAAACAGGTAGGGTGTATGTAGGAAGTTATTCAGGAGAGAGGAGTTCAGAGTTTCTGCTGTTATGCAGCACATCCTTGTCTGTACAGAATAATACCCAGCAGGTGCATCAAGAAGCTCCCAAGAGGGCCCTGTGGATATATGGACTCAGGGAGCCTTCCCTTGTCTGTGGCCGTGAGTTTGCCAGCTTTGGAAATGCGCTTGTGAAATTTGGATGTGCCTGCCCTTTGGAAGTGCACGTGGAACTGGTGGTGCATTTGCCTGCAGAGAGCTCTGAGGCACTCTGAGGGGCCCTGACACTCACATTGATCAGCCAGGGTGCCTGGGCAGTTTTTTAGGAAGAGAGAGTTCAGAATTTCTACTGCAGGGCCATGTGCCCTTGTCTGTGCAGAATCACTTCCTCTGGGGATCTCAGTGGCTCCCAAGCACTATCTAGGTAGTGGAGTGTCTGGCTGCCTAGGAGGCTAGGAATGTGGCGAATCCTGAGTTCATGGTGCTGGGAGGGGGAGGTTGTACTTATTGCTGTCAGGCAGTGCACCTTTAGAGATGGAGGTACTAGGGTCGGTGGGTCTGCAGCTGGGGTGGCAGGTCTTCTACCAGAGTGGTTGAAGTGTCCTGGTTTGCTCCTGAGACCAGACTGGGTGTTGGCAAGGCTTGCATTGTAGTCTCAAGCAGTTCTGTTCTTCAAGATGGTATGGTCTCAGTGTTGCTGGTGTCCTACCTGGAGTGTTTGCAACAGCAGTGGGATTTTGCTGCCTAAGACTGCCCAGATTGGAAGCCTCCCAGAAGAGCTGCAGGGTCTAACTGTCCTTATTTCACTCACATACACACCCACACATGTCCACAGATACGTCTATCACTCCCTCATTTGCTCACACACTCTCCCTCCTTATTTTTCTGCCAGTCACCATCTTTTTCTCTCTCTATTTCTTCTTTTTATAGTAGACCCTTTAGCATTTCTTGCATTGCTAGTTTGGTGGTAATAAATTCCCTTAATCCTTTTTTTACATGTGAAGCTCCTGATTTCACCCTTAATTTTGATTGATAGCCTTGTTGGGTATAGTATTCTTGGATTCAGACCGTTATTTTGCATGAATTTGTATATTTCATTTCATTCCCTTCTGGCCTGATGTATTTCTGTTGAGAAATCAGTCACAAGTCTGATGGGGGATCTTTTGTAGGCAACTTTCTGTTTCTCTTTGGTGGCTTTTAAGGTTCTTACCTTGTCATTGGTGTTTGCCAATTTAAGTATAATATGCCTTGGCATCATTCTTTTGGTGTTCATTTTGTTTGGAACTGTGAGCTTCTTGGAATTGTATGGGTTTTTTCTTCCCTATATTAGGAATGTTTTCTGTCATTATTTCTTCAAACAGGTTTTATATTCATTTCTCAGTTTCCTCTCCTTATGGGACCCCTATTATGTGGATGTTGGTTTGTTTTGTGTTGTCCCAAAGTTCCCTTAGGCTCTCCTCCTGCTTTAATTTTTTTTTCTCTCGAAGCTGCTCTACTTGGGTATTTTTTCCTACCTTGTTTTCTAGCTCACTATGGTCTTCTGCTTCTTATAGTCTACTGTTGATGCTTTCTATTAACTTTTTTATAGCAGTGATGTCACTCTCCATTTCTGCTTGCTTCTTCATTTCCTCTTGGTTTTTACACTTATTGTTGAATTTGTCTTCCATTCTTTTCATCCACCATATGAATATATCTGTGAATTCTTTCTCTCACAGGTTGTTTGCCTCCATTTTGTTTACTTCCCTTTCTTGTGATGCCTGCTTTTCATATGCAGGATGTTTCTTTGTCTCTCCATGATTTATCTTCTCTGGGTGTCTTGTTATGTAGTTCTCTCTCTCCTTATTCAAATATTTCACTATATTCTTGTCTTACATTATCTTTACTAGCACCTTTATTATGAACCTCCCTGGCCACTGCCACTCCTGCTGCCCCCACCACTACCACCACTGCCTGCCTGTTTGTTTATTTTTAATATACATTCTTTAGGATCCAGCAGTTTCACTTCAAAAATTTTATCATAAGAAAATGATACAACAAATGGGTTTGTAAGGGTGTAAGTATGAGGATCATCGTGGCAATGATTTTTTGGGGGCAAAATTCACATAACATAAAATTAACCATTTAAAACTTAATAGCACAGTGGCATTTGGTACATTCACAATGTTCTATAACCACCATCTCCATCTACTTAGTTTTAAAATATTTTCAGTATCTCAAAATAAACTCTGGTCCAGTGAGTAATTTAGGATTGATATTTCTTTGCTGATATTTTGTTTAGGTGATTTGTCCAAAGGTGATAGTGGGGTATTAAAATATCTTACTATGATTGTATTGCTATTAGTCTCTCCCTTAATGTCCTTCAGAAGTTTTTTTTAAATGTATTTGAGTGCTCCTGTATTGGGTGCATATATATTTACCAGTGTTATTTTTTCTTGTTGGATTTCTCCCTTTAGTATTATGAAGTGGCCTTCATTATCTCTTGTTATGTCCTTCACTTTGAGATCTAATTTGTTAGATATAAGTATTGCTACCCCAGCTTTTTTTTTCATTTCCGTTTGCCTGGAAAACCTTTTTCCATCCCTTCACCCTCAGTCTGTGTGCATCTTTTTTTCTGAAGTGGGTTTCTTGTAGACAACAGATATATGGGTCTCGTTTTCTAATCCAAGATAGAAAAGGGGAACAAGCTATAAATATGGGGAGAGAATTTCAATAGAACAATTACTAACCCCAGCAAATGCTGGCAATAGTACCTGGAGAATAATACAAACTACAACACCCACTAATATTCAGCAAAGCAAGGGAAAACAGAAGTAAAAAGCAAACAAAAACAAAGCAAATAAAAAAATACCAAGCAACAGCAACAACAAAAGAATAAGCAAAATAATCTCAGTAAAAAGCATAAAAATATAATATAATCAACATTCACACAAACAGCATCAAGAGGACAGAGAGGAAAACAATATTTTTTGGTAGTTTATACAGCCCAGAGAAGGGTGTGTATGCACTTGGCACAGGGGATTGGAAATTAGATATATAAGTAGGGTAGAAATTTTGGCAGGGGGTAGACAGAAAGAGTAGGGAAAATCTAAAGTAGGAAAGTGTTAAGACAAACAGAATAGCAAAAGGGGAAAGGTTAGGAAGAGAGTGATGGTGTGAAGGTCGTGTTGATATAGGGTTAAACGATGCCAAAGGAGAAATGAAAATAGAATGAAGAACACTAATTCCAATGTAAAATAAAGAGAAAATAAAATGGCACTTAAAAAAGAAAAGAAAAATGAAACAAAAAAATTAAAATAGCAGTAGTAATAATGCTGATTGAACCTAAAAATGTAATAATTAAAAAGATAAATCAAGAGGAGAAAAACCAAGATGGTGGCATAGGTAAATGCCTAACTGCAACCTCATTCTACAATTTCAAAAAATACAACTAAAATATAAAGTGGACATTATCCAGAACTACAGGAAAGTTGACTGACTGGAAATTCTACAACTAGAAGGAAAGACAAAACCAGAAGGAAAATCAGAGGAGCTGTAAAAGCCTAAGGTATGCAGAGACACAGTGCGCACATGGGGAGAAGATGGAGCCAGAGAGGAGGGGGCTGCTGAGTGCCTGGCTGGCGTTCCCTAGCGGGAAGGAGATAAAAGCTCCGGACTGTGCTGAACCCCAACTCCAACTGCACTGAACCCCAGTTCTGGGAGAGACCCTAGGGTCCCAGGCTCATACAGAGGGAATCTGGGCTGTAAGGCAGAAGCTAAGGGGAGCAGCGAAAGGCAGAACCCCCGAGTTGCACACATTGCGCGCACAGGACAGAAGGTTGATTGGCCTGCTGGATTGCCCTAGCGGGAAGGAGACATAAGCTTCAGACTGCTCTTAACCCCACTTCCAACTTCACTGAACCCTAGTTGTGGGCTCATTGGAGGAGAGACTAGACTGTCTGGTAGCGGGCCAAACTCTAGGGCGCCTTTCTCTCAGAGATGCTTGCAGCGAGTACCAAAGGACACTGAGGTACACTGAGACTCAGGAACCTAAGAGGGCGAGGCTAACTGGAAGCCAAGACTGTAGGCTCCACCCTAAAATGCCACCCGATCCAACCTGAACACAGAGGCTTTTGCTGGTTTCCAAGGGTAGTGGAATAAGGCTGTCTCCTAGCATAGACACAGCTGATCCTCCCAATCTACCAACTCAGAGAAGCAGCGAAAATGCCGAGACGAGGAAACAGATCACAAATGAAAGAAATGGAGGACAAAAAGCGACTGGGTATGGAGTTCAAAACCACGCTTATAAGGTTGTTCAAGAATCTCCTAGAAAAGGCCGATAAAATAAATGAGACCTATGAGGATATGAAAAGGGATCAACTAGAAATAAAGAATACATTCTCTGAAATAAAAAATATTATACAGAGTCCTAAAAACAGAATGGAAGATTGAAAGTATCAAGTCAAAGTTTTGGAACAAAAGTGCCAGAGGACACTCCTCTGCAGAAGCAAGAAGACAAGAGAATCCAGAATGTTGAAGATAGTGTAAGAAACCTCTGGGACAATTTTGAGCGAACCAATATCAGAATTATGAGTGTCCCAGAAGATGACAGAGAGCAAGATACCAAAAACATATTGAAAGAAATAGTGACAGAAAACTTCCCCCACCTGGTGAAAGAAATAGATTTACAAGTCCAGGAAGCGCACAGAAGCCCAAACAAAAGGAATCCAAAGAGGACCACACCAAGACACATTATAATTAAAATTCCAAGAGCAAAAGACAAAGAGAGAATATTAAAAGCAACAAGAGTAAAGCAGGTAGTTACCTATAATGGAGCACCCATACAACTGTCAGCTGATTTCTCAACAGAAACCATGCAGGCCAGATGGTAATGGCAAGAAATATTCAAGGTGATGAACAACAAGAACCTACAGCCAAAAATACTCTACCCAGCAAAGCTATCACTCAGAATCGAAGGCCAGATAAAGAGCTTCACAAATAAATTTAAGCTAAAGGAGTTCATCACTGCCAAGCCAGAATTATATGAATTGCTAAAAGGGGTTCTTTAGGAAGAAGAAGAAAATAAAGATAAAAATTATGAACAACAAATACTTAACTATCAACAAATGAATCTAAAAACCAAGGGAAGTAAAAATCATGATGAACAATATTAACTGGTGAATATAATAGAATCAGAGGTATGGAAGGGGAGTGGACTGATGATTCTTGGGGAAATGGGGAGTGTGGGGGCGGGAAGAGACTGAACATAAACTGCACCTATAGATGAGGACAATGGGGAATGGGGAAAGGGCAGAGAGTGGGATGGAAACTTGGTGGAGGAGAGCAATGGAGGGGGGGAAATGAGAAACATTTGCAATAATATGAACAATAAAGATTTATTTAAAAATAAATAAATTAATTAATTAAAGTATAAAAATAAGGTAAATCAAGTGAGGAAAAAGGAAAAAAATTCGTTTCTTAAGTAAAAGATGCAAAAATGAAAAGAAAATTTTAAAAAATTAGCAAAAAGTGTGCAGTTGTGAAGGCCATTCACTTCCTTCGTTATTCTGTTTGGCACACCTGTTTCTCAGTCCAGATAGTATTGCAGTTCCCTGCGTTCAGCTGCACCTCAGTATTGTAAGCTAGTCCTTAATTTTAAGATGACAATTTCTTAGTTTCTTGATGAAATAAAACTAATAATAAACACAGTCAGTTTGTACTCCAGTCCCTAGGTGCCAGTGTTTCTGGATTTATGTTCCCCTCTTTTTGGCTGCTCTAGCCTTCTTTCTCTATAGCAGTCAATACCAGATATGTAAGTGGGCTGCCTTGGAGCTGGTTCTCAGACTGTCTCTCCCAGCTTTGCTTCCCAGATTCCATAAAAGCAGTAAAGCACTGAACAGACTGTCAAATTACAGTGGGAAGGCTGAGGAGGTGTGTGGGGGAGGTAAGAGATCAACCGAAGGACTTGTATACATGCATATAAGCATAACCAATGGATACAAGACACGGGGGAGAGGAGGGGACATATGCCAGGGGATAGTGGAGGCTGGGGGTAGGTCAATGGGGGAAAAAAGGAGACATATGTACTACTATTTATAATACTTTAAACAATAATAAATAAATAAAAGAAATGTAGGTGCCAGGTACCATACCAGGCAGGCACTAGTGATACAGCAATCCATCCAACTGCCAAAGCTCCCACACTCTCAGTGTGTGTGTGTGTGTGTGTGTGTGTGTGTGTGTGTGTGTGTGTGTATGTGTGTGTGCGTGCGCTCGCAAGTGCAGGAATCAATAAACATGGATAAAATAATGATAAATGGCATATAAATAAGTGTGGAATTGAGAGGGCAGGGTAGCTACTTTTAGATGCAGTAGCCAGGGTGTTTTACTGAGGTAATAATACTGAAGTAGAGAAATGAATAAAAAGGAGCCAATCTGAGGAAGATCTGGGCATTCCAGGCAGAAGGACTTGTATGTACAGAGACTCTAAAGTCATAGCCCTTGTCTTAGTAGGCTCCATTTATGTTGGTTTTTACCTCTACATTTGTAGATCTCATCCTTTTGAGGATTATGAAAACCCCTTTGAGTGTTGAGAATCTGGATCCTTGGCCCAGAAAAATGTACATATGCACTGCCACATGAATTTGAATACCAGTTCTCTAGTTCCCGAAGCCTGTCCATACTGGGTTCATTTGCCCCAGCAACAATGTCTAATACTGATATCTAATATGTTCCTTCTTTCATTATCTTTTTGACCCTTGAAACTAGTCTATGAGATCTGTACAGGTATCATCCCCATTTGATAGATAAGACTAAAGTTCAGAGAGAGTGAGTTACTTGGCCAAAATCACATAGCTAGTGAGTGACAGGAAGGGGGTTTGAACCCAGGCAGTCTGATACCAAATTGCCTATGCTGCATGCATTCCAAGACTCTGCTGGTCAGCTTGGAGCCCAGTACTGAGCAGGAGGTTTGGAGACTTGTTCTTAGCAAAGGTAGAGGAGGAGGAGCTGTTGGAAATTTCTGTGTAGGAGTTTAGAGATGTCAAAACCTGCTTAGTCTAGAAGATTAGTTTGCTTTCCTCCCTTCTCTTCCTCCTCACTGTCCTCCCCTCCTCTTCTTCCTTCTTCTTTTTTTTTGTTGAATGACAATATTTGATTTTCTTATAAAGAATTCTTTCAGCCTTAGAAAGAGTCTTTTAAATATAGAATTGGAAATATACTGCTCTCTCTGTGACAACTCACAATGAATGCAGTAGAGGCAGATCCATTCCCCCAAAGGGGAACTGGCTTGAGATTTTTCCGATGGCTTTAAAAACTTATTTAGTTATTTTTTGGGGATAGGTAATATATTTACATGGTTCAAAAATCAAAAGGTACAAAAAGGAACATAGTGCAAATCTCCCTTACACCCTCGCCACATGCCACTTGGTTACCCTGCCTGGAGGCAACTGAGGTGCCTCAGTTTCTTGTGTATCTCTCCAAAGTTGTGTGTGTGTGTGTGTGTGTGTGTGTGTGTGTGTGTGTGTGTGTGTGTGTATCTCAGTATATATTATATATTATATATATGTATATATATTTTAAACTGTTATTTTATTAATCTTTGAGTTGCCTAAAGGCACAGCCTAAATTTCACCCCCACTTTCTGTCTCTGGCTCCCATGAGAGCCTTTGAGATAATGGATTCTAGGGGTCTCCTGGGAGCTTTGGGATTTCCTCAGAGGTCAGCCTTTACAGGCCCATTTTCATGGAAGCACCTCCTGTACACACTACTTTAGACTCTTTTCAAAGTCCTTCCATCTGTGCTAATTTATTAGGCATTCACGAAGTGCAATAATTATTTGCCTCATTTTATGGGCAAGGAAACAGACCCAGAAAGGTTAAATAACTTGCTGAAAAACACACAAGTAATTAATGTTGTTATGTGGTGAGATCCTGGTAGCAGCATGTGGCTTGGTCTAGCTTGGACTTTGGAAGCAATAAGAAGTTGTTTACACCAAAGTCACAGCTTAAAAATATTTAGTGGCACTAGGTGTGGGGTAGTGGAAAAAGTAAGAGAACTTAAAGTTCCAGCTGGGTTTGCTTCCTGGCTCTGCTATTCAAAACTTGGCAAGTTACTTCACAGTGTGTAGCCTCAGTTTGCTAATATATGAAGTGGGGATGATGATACCCACCTAGCAGGTGGGTAGTGACATAGAATAAATGAAAGTAATTTGTAAAATGGGGCATATTCCAATGCTTGCTTTGCATTATTATTATGGTTATTATGGTTGGTCCAAGCTGAGACAAAGACAGCTGTTTCTGAAGGGAAGGCAGGATCCCTCTAACCACCTTCTCAAAAACCTCTTTCTGGCCCTGTGACTTGGAAATCAGAAGCCATCCAGCTTGACTGCTCAAGAAACACCTGGGTGGTTAGAACAGCCCCAGGGTGTGAACACACACTTTTCTTCTGCACTGGGTGTCTTGAATTCACTTTGATCTGTAACTTTATAATAGGAAAGATTTATTTTTCCTATTAAAAAACTAGGCTATGCTTACTAGAGTAATTTTGGAAAGTATTGAAAAGTAGAAAAAACAAAAACAAAACCATCCTTCTACCTTCCTTTCTAATAGAAGCCCAATCAGTAAGTATTTTGCTGTATTCCCTTTCAGTCTTTTTTTCCCTCCTAGGTACTTATGATATCTCTTAGCAGAGCAATCCTCCCCCCCCCTTTTTTTTTTTACAGCTTTAGTGAGGCATAATTGATCTACCAAGAGCTGCACATATTTCAAGTGTACAATTTGATGAATTTAAAATTGAGCAGGATAACTCTTAATTTGTCTTCCTTGCTTCATTAATGTCATGCCCACCTTTGAGTATATCTATTTTAATTTTAAAAAATTTAAAATTATTTCTAGTTCTATGGGATTTTTTAGCCTATATTTTGTTCAATAAGAATCTAATGAAAAGGAGTCTTAAGGGCCAATAAGGTGGTGTCTTCTCTTAGGAATGGGTCTGGCTGCTGGGAGGTCTTGCTCTCCAATGCTGGGCCTGGAGCTGGGGCTCTCTGCAGTTCTACCAGTAGTGAGGAGAAGGTGGCATTGGCTAACCAGAGGAAAAGGACTCATTGTTCTCAAGTCCATTCCCATTAAAAGAAAAATGGAGCACTAGTTATTCATCACTTTACCAGGTGGTTGCACCCCAGGGCTCAGGTCTTCCCAGGAATTGAGGTGATAACCATGAGGATGGGTCCCTGACAAAGCATTGACATAGGGGAGCCTTTCAGATGACAAAACTTGGTGGCTGGTCTCTTGCAGTCTGGTAATTAAGAGTTCCCATTCCACTTCCTTGGTCTCTCCCATCCCCAACTGCCCCATTCATCGCCCACCCCCTTTGCTATTTTCTAACCCCCCTTCTTTTTGGTATAAGTCAAACTGCCCTTAAGCCGAGAGTATATAATTAGAATAGTGGGCATTTGAAGTGATTGGTATTCCTAGCACAGTTCCCTTTTGGACCAGGCGCCCCATGCTCTTTAATAAAAGCTTGGCTATTCTCATGTGGGGACACATTCCAGGCTTCTTTCACTGCCTTCAGTGGAATGCCTCCCCCAACTCCCCACCCCATCAGAGACCTAGAGAAATACAACTCACCCTACAAGGCCCAGCTCATCTGTGATAATTTATTAGGCATTCACAATAGCCCACGAAGTGCAAGAATTATTTGTCTCAACAGAAACCATGTAAGCCAGAAGGGAGTGGCAAGAAATATTCAAAGTGATGAATAGCGAGAACCTACAACCAAGATTACTGTATCCAGCACAGTTATCATTCAGAATTGAAGGGCAGATAAAGAGCTTCACAGATAAGAAAAAGCTAAAGGAGTTCATCACCACCAAACCAGTATTATATGAAATGCTGAAAGGTATTACTTAAGAAGAGGAAGAAGATCAAGTGAAGTAAAAATCTGAGGAATAGAATAAACTGGTGAATATAATAGAATTAGGGGCAAAGAAAGGGAGTGGATAGATAATTATCAGGGTGAAAGGGGTGTGGGGTGCAGAAAGAGACTAGATTAAAATTGTATAACCTATGGATGAGGACAATAGTGGGGGGAGGGGGTAAGGGCAGAGGGTGGGGTGGGAATCAGGTGGAAGGGAGCTATGGGGGAGAAAAGGAGAAACAATTGTAATAATCTGAGCAATAAAGATTTATTTTTAAAAAAGAATTATTTGTCTCACATTATGGGCAAAGAAAGAACCAGAAAGGTTAAATAACTTGCTTAAAACCACACAGCTAATTAATGTTGTGCGGTAAGGTCCTCTTTGAACCTCTCTGGATGCTCTCTCTTCAGTACTCCCATAGCTTTGGGTTCAGGCTGGTAACAGAGTATGAAACATATTGGGATTGGGATCTGACTCTTTCTCTCCTCCTTCACCTTATTTGGAGTTCCTAGA
Source organism: Vespertilio murinus (assembly GCA_963924515.1). Taxonomy (NCBI): domain Eukaryota; kingdom Metazoa; phylum Chordata; class Mammalia; order Chiroptera; family Vespertilionidae; genus Vespertilio; species Vespertilio murinus. The sequence goes on from OZ004710.1 coordinate 38,298,185, forward strand.
GGGCCAGGATGGGGCTGTGTTCTCTTCTCTTATCTGAATCTGAGTGGTTGAAGGAGCTTCATAAATATTTGGGAAGCCAAATTACAAAATCATGATATTTGGCTTCCTCATCTCTCTTCTCTTCTCTTCTCTTCTCTTCTCTTCTCTTCTCTTCTCTTCTCTTCTCTTCTCTTCTCTTCTCTTCTCTTCTCTTCTCTTCTCTTCTCTTCTCTTCTCTTCTTCTCACCCCATCCTCATTTTGCCATCTTCCCTTCTCCCTGAGGTTACAGTAACACCGACACATCACAACCGTAACCTATATTCATCGAGTGTGCTGATATTTTGCACTTCACAGGGAACTATACTCTCTATTCATCAAAATGCCCCTCTTTGATTTGACATACCACATGCCCTTCCCACCCCTCCTCCCTGGGTGCCAGCAAGACCCTCTCCATGATTGCAGTGTTTATATTCTCATGAGCCCTAGATGGATCCTAGCACAGGATAGAGCTTGGTCTTCTGTCCCCAGAACTTAGTGGGAATACACTAGTTCTTTAGTGGAATTCAGCACTCCAAGTCAGCTTCCTAGGCTGGACCAGAGTAGATCATGGAAGCAGCAGGGTTATTCTTGTCACTTCAGGGAGAGAAAATGTTTAGAGTTGCATGTGCTGTCAGGCGTGCTTTATAATGAGGACAATGGGACAAATACATAGGTTTTCAAAGATTTTATTAAAAACAAAATAGATCAACAATCCTAAAAACAACAGAGGTGGACTTCTTCCCACCTCCCAATTTACTATCATTCCACTTCACCAAGGTGCTACCTGGATGGTTCTGAGACCCAATCTCTGTATCTAAGCCCCCCTAACGGATAAACTGCTAACTAAACCTCCATGCTTCCTTCCAGCTCTGTCTCATTTAAGAAAATAAAAATACCCCCTCCCCAACTTTCTTAAAAATAATTTTAAAGATTAAAAATGGCATTTGTGCTGAAACCAGTTTGGCTCAGCAGTAGAGCGTCGGTCTGCAGACTGAAAGGTCCTGGGTTCGATTCTGGTCAAGGGCATGTACACTGGTTGCGGGCACATCCCCAGTAGGGAGTGTGCAAGAGGCAGCTGGTCGATGTTTCTCTCTCATCGACGTTTCTAGCTCTCTATCTCCCTCCCTTCCTCTCTGTAAAATATCAATAAAATATATTTAAAAAAATTTTTTAAAGGCATTTGTGTGTGTGTGTGTTTTTAAATAAACATTTTAAATGTTGGAAATCTCACTCTTACTCTAGGCCTAGTTGAGTCTCTGGGGTGCCTGCCTGCCTCACCCCAGGAGGCCAGCTGCCACTTGGTGCCCCTTGGAAATTTTCAGGAAGTAATTTCTTCCAAATTTCCCCTGCAGTCACAAATTCCACACACTACTTGCATAAACACACTGTCTTCATTATAGGCGCTGCTCTTTGGCTCTGGAAACCTGATCTCTTTTTGTCAACTAGACCACATGCTTCAGATTCCCTGAAAACAGGAGAGAAAACAAAATTCAAATTCCGGTAACATATGTGAGTTACACCTCAATAAAGCTGTTTTTAAAAAGCACTTGCATGTTGTCACTTGTTCTCTTGCTGTTTGGGGGAACCCAGAGACCCCAAGATATGGACCAGCAAGTCCAGGTTAGCCTGTTCGATGGTAAGAGACATATGGCCCAGTTACCCCAGCAACCACTAGTCACCCATCAGTCATGTGAGTGAGGCCTTTGACAACTAACAGACTGCAGTGCTGGGCGAACCGAGCCAAAACCAGCAGAAGAATGCCCAGCTGAGCCCAGCCCAATTGCCAATCTACAGAGTCATGAGTTTAACAAGTGATTATTTTAAGACACACACACACACACACACACACACACACACACACACACACACACTCTCTCTCTCTCTCTCTCTCTCTCTCTCTCTCTCTCTTTCTCTCTCTCTCTCTCAGGCAACACTTCACTGTGAACTGCATCAAGTTTACACTTCACTAACTGCATCACATATTCCCCCACTCCCAACCTTTCTTCCCCATTTAGAAGGGCACAAACCTCCTAGTATTTTCTCTTGTGAACATCTGTGAGATATGAATTTGAGCTTTTCCCTGCTCTCAGACCTAAGAGTTTTTGAGGGACAAGTGACTACTTGAAATCCTACAGGACTGGGCTCTAGGAATGTACAGTTTCCTCACTTGGTCCTTTTGCAGTGTTTTCCTTGTTGTACACTGGGCTCCAACCACTACTGACCATTTCTCCTCTAAAACAGGAAGAAGGCACTGGGGCCTACTTTTGGTTGATCTCCAAAGTCTAGTACAATCCCTCACGCAATGCTCAATAAATAACTGCATAAATGGATGAATGAATGAAAGGAAGTAAGTAGAGAAAGAACAAATTAGCACTTGTTACCTTTCTGGTTTTAATTTTAAGTTAACATACAACATAATTGACTTTTTCTTATGTTCATTTCTGTGATTTAAAAAATATTTTATTGATTTTTTACAGAGAGGAAGGGAGAAAGATAGAGTTAGAAACATTGATGAGAAACATAAATCAGTTGCCTCCTGCATGTGTCCTACTGGGGATTGAGCCTGCAACCAAGGTACATGCCTTCAATTGGAATCAAACCTGGAACCTTTCAGTCCATGGCCCAATGCCCTATCCAATGAGCCAAACCAGTCAGGGCATTCAATTCTGTGATTTTTAACACAAATATAAATTCATGACATAGAATAATTTCAGCATCCTCCAAAATTGCAGTCTATCCTCGTCCACCCTTATTATCTGGCAACCACTGACTTATTCTCTATCCCTCTAAGTGCTGTCTTTTGGAGAATATAAGTGGAATCAAACAGTATGTAACCTTTTAAGTCTGGCTTCTTGTATGCAGCATGATGCCTTTGAGTCTCATAAAAATATTTTGGTATGTCAATAGTTTATTCCTTTATTGGGTACTTAACTTATTAAAAAATCTTTATTATTCAGATTATAACAGATGTTTCTCTTTTACCCCCATTGCTCCCCTCCACACAGTTCCCATCCTACTCCAGGCCTTCCCCCACCCCCACTGACCTCGTCCATAGGTGTAAACTCTTTGTCCAAACTTTTCCCGTACCCACCACAGCCCCTTACCTCTGAGAATTGTCAGTCTGCTCCCTTTCCATGCCCAATTCTATTACATTCACCAGTCTGTTTTGTTTATAAAGTTTTTTATTCATTTGATTTTTAGATTCACTTGTTGATACATATGTATTTTTTTAAAATATATTTTTATTGATTTCAGAGAGGAAGGGAGAAAAGATAGAAACACCAATGATGAGAGAACATCATTGATTGGCTGGCTCCTACACACCTCTCTGGGGACTGATCCCACAACCCAGGCATGAGCCCTTGACTGGAATCAAACCTGGGACCCCTCAGTCCACAGGCTGATGCTCTTTCCACTGAACCAAACCAGGTAGCGCGATAGATATGCATTTATTGTCACTTTGTTGTTCATAATTTTTTATCTTTACCTTTTTATTCTTCTTATTCCTCTTTGTAGAGAATACCCTTCAGCATTTCATATAATATTGGTTTGGTGGTGATGAATTCCTTTAGCTTTTTCTTATCTGTGAAGCTCTTTATCTGACATTCAATTCTAAATGATAGCTTTGCTAGGTAGAGTAATTTTGGTTGTAGGTTCTTGCTTTTCATCACTTTTTATATTTCTTGCCACTCCCATCTGGCCTGCATCATTTCTTTTCAAAAAAAAAATATTTTATTGATTTTTTACAGAGATGAAGGGAGAGAGAGAGTTAGAAACATTGATGAGAGAGAGTTATCGATCAGCTGCCTCTTGCACGCCCCCTACTGGGGATGTGCCTGCAACGAAGGTACATGCCCTTGACAGGAATCAAACCCCTCAGTCCACAGGCTGACGCTCTATCCACTGAGCAAAACTGATTTTGGCTGGCCTGCATAGTTTCTGTTGAGAAATCAGCTGACAACTGTATGGGTGCTCCCTTGTAGGTAACTAACTGTTTTTCTCTTGCTGCTTTTAATATTCTCTTTGTCTTTTGTTCTTGGCATTTTAATTATGATGTGTCTTGGTGTGGTCCTCTTTGGATTCTTTTGTTTGGGGTTTTCTGCACTTCCTGGACTTGTAAGTCTATTTCTTTCACCAGGTAGGGGAAGTTCTCTGCCATTATTTCTTCAAATAGGTTTTCAATACCTTGCTCTCTCTCTTCTGGCACCCCCATAATATGGATGTCGGTATGCTTGAAGTTGTCCCAGAAGCTCCTTACACTATCTTCATATATTTGGATTATTTTTTATTTTTGCTCTTCTGGTTGGGTGTTTTTTGCTTCTTCATATTTCAAATCTTTGACTTGATTCTTGAGATCCTCTAGTCTGCTGTTGAATCTCTGTATGTTATTCTTTATTTCAGTAAGTTTATGCTTAATTTCTGATTGGAACTTTTTCATATCCTTGAGGGTCTCACTACATTTCTCAGAGGTTTCTAGAAGATTCTTGAGTAACCTTATAACTGTGGTTTTGAACTCTATATTTTGCTTTCATCCATTTCTTTCATTTGTGACTTCTTTGTCTCTTAATTTTAGCTGCTTCCCTGTGTTTGTTTCTATGTACTGGGTAGCTGCTAAGTCTCTTTGAGTTGATAAACTGGCCTTTTGTGGTAGATGTCCTATAGGGACCAGTGGCTCAGCCTCCCTAGTCACCTGAGGTGGACACTCTTGGTACACCTCTTTGTGGGCTGTTTTCACAGACTTGTTTTAGTTAACTCTTGATTGCTGTTGGTATCACTGGAAGGAATTGACCTACAGGCCAATTGGCTGTGATGACCAGCTATGTCTACACTGGAAGATCTGTTGCACAAGAGACACCCTTATGGGGTAGGACTTGCTTCAGTGGGGCTCTGCTGCTCACTGAGTCTGCCCCTTGAGGTGTCATTTATGGATATGAAGAGTTGTAATTTGGTATAGTCTCACTCTGACCACTGGGTCCACTGGCTCTTGGATGTCCAAGGAGGTGCAAGGTCAGCCACTGTCTGGGGCTTCCCAGAAGGAGCTACAGAGACATCTGCAGATCCCTCCTCTTTGTATGAGGTTTGTAAGTGCTCAATAGAGGCCCAGCTGTGAAGCAAGGCAAGCTGCTACTGCCTGGCTTTGGGCCTTCTTTTGAAAGCTCTGGGACTCTTTGACCCAGCTGCAGTTTGACAGGTTTTAGGTAGAGAAAGGACAGGCCATTCATATGCAAAAATCAATGTGCACAGCTTGGGTGGGGTTGTAAATTGGGTATGGTGGGGTCTGTGGGAATCACTAGGATGGAGCAAACAGCAATGGCTGCCAGTCAGTCCTGCACTGGAGGGGTCCCTGAGTCTCCAAGTCCTGTGCCCCTGTGAAGGAATATTGATTGCTGCAAGCAAACACTTCTGAGAGAAAGCCGCTCTCATGTCCCTGTTTCAATGCCAGACAGTCCAATTTCTCCTCGTATGTATCTGGGTCCCCCAGAGTCTCCCTGCCAATTAAAAGAGTAGCTCATGCAGGTGCCAGCATTTTCTGTGCCTCTGCACCTTTTTACCAGTCTCAATGTGATTTTTTCACCTCTCTAGTTGTGGATCTTCCACTCAGCCAGCTTTCCTTCGGTTCAGTATGGTAGTTGTTTTGCCTTTTAGTTGTAATTTTGATGTGGTTGTGAAAGGCAGCAAATATAGGTGTTTACCTATGCTGCCATCTTGGTTCTCTCTGGTACTTAACTTTTTAATTGTTTTAATTATTATAGATTAACAGAAAGTTAAAAAAAGAAGTACTGAGAGGTACAAGTTTCTCCAAGTGGCAAAATCTTACATAATTATTATTTAATATCAAAACTAGAAAATTGACATTGGCAATAATAATAGACCTTAACAGATTTCACCAGCTCTACATGTACGTATTTGTGTGTGTGTATGTGTGTAGATGTATACAGTTATATGCAATTTTTGCAATTTTATCACATGTACATATCACCTGCACCAGAAAGAGATTCAGGATATTCCACCACTACAAAGATTTCTTTCATGCTATCTTGTTATAGAACTCCCCAACCTCTCACCAACTAGCTCTATAATTTTGTTATTTCTAGAATGTAATATAAATGGAATCATATAGTATACAAGTTTTTGAAATTGGCTTTTTCACTCAGCATATTGCCCTTAAAATCTATCCAAATTGTTGTGTGCATTAAGTTTGTTCCTTTTTATTGCACAGTAGCATTCCATGGTATTGATGTAGCACAGTTTAACCACTCAGCCATTGAAAGATGTCTAGATTGCTTTCAGTTTTTGCCTCTCACACATAAATCTACTGTGGACATTCATGTGCAAATTTTTATTTTTTTGAATGAGCATGGTTTTCATTTCTCTAATATAATGCCCAAGAGTACAGTTGCCAGGTCATGTGGTAGTTGCATGTTTAGTTTTATAAGAAACTGCCAAACTTCCAGAGAGGCTGTATCATTTTACATTCCCACCATGTATTAGTGATTTTCTTTCTCACCGTTCTTGTCAGCATTTGGTGGTGCCACTAATTTTTATTTTGACCATCCTGATAGGTGTGTAGGTATCTCTCATTGTGGGTGCAATCTGTATTTTTATTGATTTCAAAGAGGAAGGGAGAGGGAGAGAGATATAGAAACATCAATGAGGAGAGATAATCATTGACTGGATGCCTCCTGCACACCCCCTACTGGGGATAGAACCTGCAACCCAGGCCTGTGCCTTGGATACACAACCACTGAGCCATAATGGCTGGGCAATCTGCCCTTTTCTAATGGCAAATGATGTTGAACATCTTTTCATTTGTGGATTTGCTGCTGTCTGTACATCCTTTTTAGGTCTTTTGCTAATTGGATATATATTTTTTACTGTTGAGTTTGGACAGTTCTTTATATATTCTAGATCCAATTCTGATATATTATTTGCAAATATTTTATCTCAGTATGCAACTTGTCTTTTTTTCTCTTAACTCTTGCAAAGCAATTTAATTTGGGGAGATCATGCTTTCAGTGATTTAAATCCCTAACCTCAAAGTCTCTGGATGATTCTTCATCTCTTAGTTCAAGACCTCTCTACATCTTATGAGTTGCCAAGCCTAACCTCAAGATATCTCTCAAATTTGTCTTTTCTTTCCCACTGTCTCCACTGTAATTGTATCTCTCAGCACTCAGGTTACTGCAACCACCTCGCAATGCTGGAGCTATTCCTCACCCAATTTAATAACTGTGACCCATGCTTCCTCTTCTTCTAAAAAAACTCACAAAACTTTAGCAGTTCCCAGCAACTTATAAATGAAGTCTAACATACTAGTTTAAGTATGCGTAACCCATACATTCCTATCTCCACGTGGGCCTTTGTTTATGCTATTGCCTTTACTAAGGATAACCTATAAGGGATCTTGGTGCTAATCTTAGGGTCTTTCCACCTGTGAGTATACCCAGAGCTTTATGAATGAGTAAATTCATGGATAAACAAAATTCCATGTCCAAGAGTTCTAACAACACATGCTTACAGAAAGGAAAGGTAGGCGTTGTACTCTCTGCTTCTCTGTCTCATTCTCCACTTACATTTGGAGGCAATTAAGAAAAACAACAGAAATAATTTCCAGTTGATGATGAGCAATATTGAGTTTGAGAAACAATACAAATGTGAACTTAAATAATACCCATTGTTTCCCCCTCACATCTAACTTTTCCAGCAGTGGGTGGCAGCCTGAGAAAATTCTAAAGGCCAGCATGTTTGAGACATGGGGAGACACAGTGTATAGACCAGAGGAGGTAAACTCAAATGCTTAGAGGACAAGAATGTACTGTATGTGAGTAAAGCAGACTTGGGGCAAGATACATGGATGCCCCTTGATCCTTTTTTTCTCTTTTTCCTACTTTAAATCATGACATAATAAGTAGTTCCTTCTTTTTCTTAACTCTATTACAAAAGAAACTAAAACAGTGTGAGATGATAAATGGAAACTCACACTTGGCCTTGAATAAGAACGAAAGTGTTGGGGTCTGTGGCAAATAGGAAGGTACATGCTCATAAGGGGACAGCTGCTACTCAGCTCTAGCCATTCATGATTGTGCAGGAATGTGGGCTAAGAGCTTTCCACTTTCTAAGAGATGTCAGAAATTCACATTTTAATGTAGGGTTTCCACAGTGTTAAATGTGAATAATTGATTTAAAAATTTAAAGAAATTTGTATGGGACATCAATATGTGAGGCCAAAGAAAACAATTTTGGAGGCAAGATGTGGCTCAGGGGATCCCACTTCGTAATCTCTGGGACAATTCTGACTTACATCTATGGCACATTATTTCACTCTCAAATATCCTGAACAATAAATTATATTATCACCCTACCTCTGATGCCTAAGTAAGAGGACTAAATTGGGACTCAGGAGGCCAGGGTTCTACTGTTCATCAACTGACTGGCCCATCTGTTCATCCATTTATTCAATAAACATTTATGGAATGTTAATTCTTTGCCAGATAGTAGGTGCTGGTGAATACTCTCTTTAATCTTTTTTAATTAATAGACTTTATTTTTAGAGTAGTTTTAGGTTTACAGAAAACCTGGGCAGAAATTATAGAGAGTTCTTGTATCCCCTCTTTCTCCTTTCTCCCCTGGAAGGCAGTTTCCCCTATTATTAACATCCTGTATTAGTGTGGTACATTTGCTACATTTGATGAATGAATACTGATATTTTATTATTATAATAATTATACTAGAGGCCTGGTGCATGAAATTCATGCATGGGGGGGGGAAATGTCCTCTCAGCCCAGCCTTGCCCTCTTTAATGTGGGACCCTAAACGGGCAGTCGGACATCCCTCTCACAATCTGGGATTGCTGGCTCCAAACTGCTCACCTGCCTACCTGTCTGATGGCCGCTAACTGCCCCCTCCCCCGCCAGCCTGATCACCCCTAGTGACTTCTGCTGCCAGCCTGGTTGCCCCTAATGGCCCCCTAATGGCCTGGTCACCCCCAACTGCTGCCCCTGATGGCCTGGTTGCCCTTCATTGCTCCCCACTGCTGACCTTGTCACCCCACACAGCCTGCTGCTCAGTTGTTTGGTTGTCCCTCACTAACCTCCTTGTCGGCCTGGTTGTCCCATGCAGCCTGCTCAGTTCAGTCATTTGGTTGTCCTTCACTAACTCCCCTGCTGGCCTGGTCGCCCCACCCAGCCTGCTGTTCAGTTGTTTGGTTGCTCCTCACTGCCCCCCTCTGTCGGCCTGGTTGCCCCACACAGCCTGCTGTTCAGTAGTTTGGTTGTCCCTCACTAACATCCCTGCTGGCATGGTCATGCCATGCAGCCTACTTCCAGTCATTTAGTTGTCCCTCACAAACCCCCTGCTGGCCTTGTCACACCATGCAGCCTGCTGTTAGGTCATTACTGCGTCCTGACCAAATTGCATGTTACCTTTTTATAGTATAGATTATTATTATTAAAGTGAAGTCCATAGTTGTGGGCACCTGATGCGGCAGGGGTCAGACATGGCAGGGATCTCCCTTTTCTGCATCCCGCATGGAAAGAGAGATGAACAAACTGGTTCTAAGTAGAGGTGGCCAGGGATTGAGAAATAATAGAAATAAAGAGAGAAGGCACAGAGATAAATTTCAAGCTGGGAGCTGGTGGGCCACCATACTGTCTTCTAGAGAGGCTGAAGACAACAACAACCCCTTCCCAGTGCATTTATTTTATACCCCCAATACCAGGAAGTTATCAACAACTTATTTGCATTATTAAGTATGCCCTAGCATGCCTAGATTTACATATTTTGTCCCGCCCCTGCTGACACCTGGGATGATATGAAGACCAAGCTGACAACATGTCCATCATCTCGGGGAAACATGTTCCCAAGGTGTGGCTTTGCCTACACCTTGAGTTCAGCTGACAATAATTAAGGAAAATACCCATGTGTCTTCCCAGGTGGCCCTCTACACATAGTTTACATTAATATTTTATTTTTAATTTAAAAAATCTTTATTGTTTAGATTATTACAATCGTTCCTCTTCCCCCCTAGTTCCCCTCAACCAGAATCCTACCCCACCCTCTGCCCTTTCTTCCCTCCCACTGTCCTCATCCATAGGTGTACACTTTTTATTCAGACTCTTCCCGCACCCTCACTTCCCCTTTCCTTCAAAAATTGTCACTCTATTCTCTTTCTTTCTTTTTTTCACATAAAAAACATTTTATTGATTTTTACAGAAAGAAAGAGAGAGGGATAGAGAGTCAGAAACATCAATGAGAGAGAATCACTGATCAGCTGCCTCCTGCACACCCCCACTGGGTATGTGCCCGCAACCAAGGTACATGCCCTTGACCAGAATCGAACCCGGGACCTTTCAGTCCACAGGCCAATGCTCTATCCATTGAGCCAAACTGGTTTTGGCACACTATTCTCTTTATATGCCCCTGATTCTATTATATTCACCATTAAATATCTGTTCATCAGATATTTTATTCCCTTGGTTTTTACTTTCACTTTTTGATAGATACGTATTTGTTGTTCATAATTTTTATCTTTACCTTTTTCTTCTTCTTCCTCTTCTTAGAGAATACCTTTCAGCATGTCATATAATTCTGGTTTGGTGGTGATGAACTCCTTTAGCTTTTTCTTATCTGTGAAGCTCTTTATATGACTTCCCCCCAAATCCTAGAAATTACCGATCTTTTACTGTCCTTATAATTCTGCATTTTCTAGAACATCATGTTGTTGGTGTCTTTTCACACTGGCTTCCTTCACTTAGTATTACTCATTTAAATTTCCTCAACATCTTTTTGTAGCTTGATAGCTCATTTCTTTTTAGCTCTGAAAAATATTCCATTGTCTGGATATACCAGTTTGCATATCTGTTCATCTAATGAAGGACATATTGATTGCTACCAAGTTTTAACAATTATTAATAAACATTCATGTGTAGGTTTTTGTGTGGACACAAGTTTTTCCAATTATTTGAGTTAAATGGCAAGTAGCACAATTTCTGGATTGTATTTCAAACTATGTTTATCTCTGTTAGAAACTGCCAGTGTCCTCCAAAGTGGTTGCACCTTTCTTTATTCCCACCAAAATGAATGAGAGTTCCTATTGTTACACAGCCTTGCCATCATTTGGTGGTGTCATTGTTTTGGTTTTATCTACTCTAATAGGTATATAGTGTTATCACATTGTTTTAATTTGAAATTCCTTAAAGACATGATAGTGAGCATATTTTCACACACTTATATTCCATATATATTGGTGAGGTCTCTGTTAAAGTTATTGGCCAATTTTTGAACAAAGTTGTTCTCTTATTATTGAATTTTAACAGTATTTTGTGTATTTTGGACACCAGTCCTTTATTGGATATGTGATTTGCAAATACTTCTCTCACTCTGTGGCTTGTCTTTTTATCCCTGTAATCTTTGCTTTTTTTTGCTTTTAATGAAAAGCAGAATTATTCAACAGAACGTTCTTTGATGATAGAAATGTTTTATATCTATGCTGCACAATATGTTAGCCACTAGTTACATGTGGCAATTGAGCACTTAAAATGTGCAACCAAGAAACTGAAATTTAAATTTTTTCAACCTTAAAATGTCCTTAAATGTTTCTATAACTTTTTTCTTTACATACACAAAATAAAAACAAACAGAAACAAAACCAAAAAGAAAGGAAATAAGCAACATTTACAGTAACTTGCTTTGATGGAACGCTGGTTTTAAAACATTTATTTATATTACCCAAAATGTTTGCTAAAATAAATTTGTTTTCTAATATTTTATAACTTAATTACATATTTTATTTTATTTTTTCTTTCTTTTAAAAAATTTATTAAGGTATTATATGTGTACATAGCTTACCATTGCCCCCCTCCCATACATGCCCTCCCTCGCCAGAGTTTTGTGTCCATTGATTGTACTTATATGCATGCATGCCAGTCCTTCGGTTGATCTCTTATCTCCCCCAGATTTCCCTACCCTACCTGCTGTCATTTGACAGTCTGTTTGTTGATTTACTGTCATTATATCTATCTTTCTGTTCATTAGTTTATAATGTTCTTTATTATCCATAAATGAGTGAGGTCATGTGGTGTTTCTTTCATTGACTGGCTTATTTCACTCAGCATGATGTTCTCCAATTCCATCCAGGTTGCTGCAAATGATGAGAATTCCTTCTTTTTAATGGCAGCATAGTATTCCATTGTGTAGATGTACCATGGTTTTCTGATCCATTCATCTGCTGAAGGGAACCTAGGCTGTTTCCAAATCCTAGCTATTGTAAATTGTGCTGCTATGAACATAAGGGTGCATAGATCCTTTCTGATTGGTGTTTCTAGTTTCTTGGGGTATATTCCTAGTAGTGGGATTACTGGGTCAAATGGGAGTTCCATTTTCAGTTTTTTTGAGGAAGCTCCATACTGTTCTCCACAGTGGTTGCACCAACCTGCAATCCCACCAGCAGTGCATGAGGGTTCCTTTTTCTCCTCAACCTCGCCAACATTTGTGGTTTGTTGTTTTGTTGATGTTGGCCATTCTGACAGGTGTGAGATGGTACCGCATTGTTGTTTTGATTTGCATCTCTCGGATGATTAGTGACTTTGAGCATGTTTTCATGTGCCTCTTGGCCTTCCTTCTGTCTTCTTTTGAAAAAATTCTATTTAGGTCCATTGCCCATTTTTAATTGGCTCATTTATTTTCCTTTTATTGAGTTGTATAAGCTGTCTGTAGATGTTGGAGATTAAGCCTTTATCAGTGACAACATTTGCAAATATGTTCTCCCATACAGTGGGTTTTCTTGTTGTTTTGTTGATGGTTTCTTTTGCCGTAAAAAATTTTTTTATTTTGATGTAGTCCCATTTGTTCATTTTCTCTTTAGCTTCCATTGCCCTAAGGTTAGTATCAGTGAAGAAGTTCTTTAGGCATATGTCTGAGATTTTGCTGCCTGTGGATGTCTCTAGTATTTTTATGTTTTCCCATCTTATGTTTAAGTCCTTTATCCATTTTGAGTTTATTTTTGTTTATGGTGTAAGTTGGTGATCTAGTTTCATTCTTTTGCATGTATCTGTCCAGTTTTCCCAACACCATTTATTGAAGAGACTGTCTTGACTCCATTGTATGCTCGTGCCTCCTTTGTCAAATATTAATTGAGCATAGTGATTTGGGTTGATATCTGGATTCTCTAATCTATTCCATTGATCTATATGACTGTTCTTGTGCCAGTACCAGGCTGTTTTGAGAACAGTGGCTTTGTAATATAGCTTTAAATCTGGTATTGAGATCCCTCCTACTTTACTCTTCTCTCTCAAGATTGCTGAGGCTATTTGGGTCTTTTATTGTTCCAAATAAATTTTTGGAGAGTTCTTTCTAGGTCTGAAAAGTATGCTGTTGGTATTTTAATGGGGAATGCATTGAACTTATAAATTGCTTTGGGAAGTATGGACATTTTGATGATGTTGATTCTACCAATCTATGAAGATGGTATGTTCTTCCATCTGTTTACATCTTCCTCTATTTCTTTTTTCAGTGTCATGTAGTTTTCTGCGGATAGGTCTTTTACCACCTTAGTTAAGTTTATTCCTAGGCATCTTAAGGTTTTTGGTGCGATGGCAATTGGGATTGCTTTTTTAGTCTCTGGTTGATAGATACGTATTTGTTGTTCATAATTTTTATCTTTACCCTTCTCTTCTTCTTCCTCTTCTTAAAGAATACCTTTCAGCATTTCATATTAATAGTGGTTTGGTGGTGATGAACTCCTTTAGCTTTTTCTTATCTGTGAAGCTCTTTATCTGATATTCAATTCTGAATGATAACTTTGCTGGATAGAGTAATCTTGGTTGTAGTTTCTTGCTATTCATCACTTTGAATATTTCTTGCCATTCCCATCTGGCCTGCATAGTTTCTGTTGAGAAATCAGCTGACAATCGTATGGGTGCTCCCTTGTAGGTAACTAACTGTTTTTCTCTTGCTGCTTTTAATATTCTCTCTTTGTCTTTTGCTCTTGGCATTTTAATTATGATGTGTCTTAGTGTGGTCCTCTTTGGATTCCTTTTGTTTGGGGTTCTGTGTGCTTCCTGGACTTTTAAGTGTATTTCTTTCACCAGGTAGGGGAATTTTTCAGTCATTATTTCTTCAAATAAGTTTTCAGTATCTTGCCTTCTCTCTTCTTCTGGCACCCCCATAATATGGATGTTGGTATGCTTGAGTTGTCCCAGAGGCTTCTTACACTATCTTCAAATTTTTGGATTCTTTTTTCTTTTTGCTTTCCCAGTTGAGTGGTATTTTTTTTGTTTGTTTTTTGTTTTGTTTTGTTTTATTTTGTTTTGATTCTTTGTATTTCAAATCTTTGACTTGATTCTTGTGTTCCTCTAGTCTGCTGTTGGGTTTCTGTATTATATATATATATATATATATATATATATATATATATATATATATTTTATTTCAGTCAGTGTATGTTCAATTTCTCATTGGTCCTTTCTCATATCCTTGAGGGTCTCCATAAATTTCCCCTGGCCCTTTCTAAGAAATTCTTGAAAAACCATATAACCGTGGTTTTGAATTCTATATCCAGTCTTTTGTTTTCCTCCATTTCTTTCATTTGTGATCTGCTTCTTTGTCTTCTCATTTTCACTGCTTCCCTCAGTTGGTAGGTTAGCTTTGTGTGAAGTGTTCTATATGGCCCAGTGGGTCAGCCTCTCCAGTTACCTGAGGTGGACACTCTTAGTGGACCCGTTTGTGGACTGTGTATACAGCCTTGTTGTAGTTAAGTCTTGATTATTTAAATATATATATATATATATATATATATATATATATATATATATATATTTTATTGATTTTTTTACAGAGAGGAAGAGAGAGGGATAGAGATTTAGAAACATCGATGAGAGAGAATCATTGATCAGCTGCCTCTTACACACACCCTACTGGGGATGTGCCCACAACTACATGCCCTTGACCGGAATGAAACCTGGGACCTTTCAGTCTGCAGGCCGACGCTCTATCCATTGAGCCAAACCAGTTTTGGCAAGTCTTGATTATTGTTGGTATCACTGGGAGGAATTGACCTCAAGGCCAGTTGATTGTGAGGATCAGCTGTGTCTATGCTGGGTGACCTTCTGTGCAGGAGACAACCTTATAGGACCAGACTTGTAAAATTGCAAAAGCCTCTGTGCTCAGCTTGAATGGTGCAGAGTCTAAGGGCTGAGCAGACAGTCTTGGCTTCCTGTCAGCCCTTCCTGATGCCTCTGGATCTCAGTGTCCTTTGGTAATCACTGCAAGAACCTCTGAGAGAAAGCTGCCCTCAAGTTTCACCTGCTGCCAGACAGTCCCATTTCTCCCCCAATGAATCTGGATTCCTAGATTCTCACCCAGCACTGGAGTTCAGAGCAGGCAGTAGTTTCAGGTTCCCTCCAGCCAGTGGCTCAGTCAACAGTCAATCTCTCTGCATGCAGTTGCACGTGAAACTCCAGACCCCTGCCCACCATGGCTCCCCTGAGTCTCTGACTCTCTGTGTGTCTTTCTCTCTACCTGACAGTCCAGACTCCCCTGTATGAGCCTAGGTCCATGGGTTTCACCTGGTCCTGGGGTCCAGTGTAGTTGGAACTGGGGTTCAGTGCAGTTGGGAGCCTCCTTCTCCCTCCTGCCATTGAAAGCCAGCCAGGCACTCAGCTGCTCTTCCTCTCTGGTAACATGTCTCCATACCTCAGCCCTTTGCAGCTTCTCTGATTTTCCGTGAGCTTTTCTCTTTCTTTCTAGTTGTATAATTTCCACTAAGCCAGCTTTCCTGTATTTCTGAATGACGTCTGTTCTGTCTTTTAGTTGTAGCTTTGAAATTGCTGTGTGAGGCAGCAGTTTTGGTCCTTACCTATGCTGCCATCTTGGTCCCCCCCCTTGATGTGCATTTTAAAACATACATTAAAGTGAAAAATATTTGTGTCACCTCAAGTTGTCTCTTATACAGAGAGGTACATGAGGCACATTTTGGGAAAAATAATTTTAGGAATTGTTCTTGGACAGGTAGTGCCCAGGCTCTGCTAGCCTCTATAGCCTCTAGTATCTGAGAATCTTGGTTGGTACACACACCTCCTTCCACCTATCTCCCATCATCTGGCTTCCTCAACCCAATCTGGTTCCCATCTCTGATCATTAAGTTCACAAGCCTTTCCTACTGATGTCTACAATGGTCTAGGCCCTGTGTTGTGTTCTGGGGTCACAGAGGAGAATAAGACATTGTTCTGTCCTCAAGGAGCTTTCAGTCTAGTGAGGAACGTGTATATAGAGACCAAAACGTCATAGCCCATAACAACAAGGCAATAAAATACAAGTTCATACAGAATGTCAAGGGAATACAAAGAGAGGGTGAGGAAGGCTTTATAGAGGAGGTGGCATCTTGAAGAGCAAATCAATAGAGAATATTCCAGGCAGTAGGAACAGAGAAAGATGTATAAAGGCAACTGTGGCCAGAGCATAGGATGAGGATGTGGGTGAGGGGCAGCACAAGAAGTTTGGGGAGATGGCTAGAGGCCACAGGATTTTTTTTGCTAATCCTCACCTGAAGATATTTTTCCATTGATATTTACATTGTGGAAGGAAGAAAGGAAGGAAGGAAAAAAGGAAGGAAGAAAGAAAGAAAGGAAGGAAGGAAGGAAGGAAGGAAGGAAGGAAGGAAGGAAGGAAGGAGGAAGGAAGGAAGGAAGGAAGAAAGGAAGGAAGGAAAGAAGAGAGAGAGAGAGAAGAGAAACATCGATGTGAGAGAGACACATCAATTGGTTGCTTGCCGCATAGAATGACTGGGCTAGGGAACAAACCTGCAACTTAAGTGCCTCCCGGATATCGAACCCATGACCCTTCACTGTGCAGGCTGATGGTCTATCACTGAACTACATCGGCCAGGTCTGAGCAATATTTTAAGATGGAGAAGACGTCTAACTAGTGTGGTTTAGGCCTAAAGTAAGTTTCACAACTGTTGCCCTATTACAGCTAGGCTTGGGTGTCATTGCTCTACCTGGGAATGATGGCAGAGCAAAATATTTCTATGAGGCATACGCTCATATGGATGGCTGATTTAATTTTAGCTCTTAATTGACAACTGTCATCAGAAAGCCTTTTAATGACAAGTATAATCACCAACTACCACTTGTCTGCCCCTGACTTGAATTAGAACCCAAAGTTGTGGATCAATCCCACCAAGCTTCTGGCATTTACAAGATATCAGCACTTGAAGGATGTTACTGTGATGGTCACCTTGCTCTAGTCTTAGCTTGAAAGGGACTACTGCAACCTCAAATGGAATTGAAGCAATTTCCAAAATAGCCTGTGATTCACTTTTTCTTTCCTCCTGTGCCTAAATCTGGTAGATTCATGTGGAGGAATAGGTGGAAGTAACTGAGGTGACATCACAGAATTAGGCTATTTGCCTGCCAGCCAGCCAGCCTTTGGAGTGGTTTATCTGCTGAGCAACGCCTCCCAGGCATTTTGGAGTTACAGCTCCAGGTTCTTTGGTCCATGTGCTTTATTCACATTTCTTTTTCAGACAAAAATTCTGGGCTGGGAAATTCAGGATAATGGGAATAGCAGTTGCAGGAAGAATAATACAGCCTTACATCTGTATAATGCTTTAGAGTTGTGAAAGCTATTTGTTCCATTTTGCTCCACCCAAACACCAGTGGGAAATGGAAGCTAGGATTTTAGACCTGAACTGGAGACAAATTCTTGTTCTCTTGCGAAAAGGAGCTAAATGCTAACATTCCCTATTCACCTCAAGGCACATCATAATTAGGCCTTGGATGCCATTAGAAGGTCAGAGAGACTCCTTTTAGATTCTAGGTGCTTCCTGGAAGATAAATTCTCAGGACAATCGCCTGGAAGGCATAATGTATTCACCACACCATCCTGATTGAGCCAGTAGGGACTGGCAGTCTTAGCACTGCCAACTCCTGCACATTCTGGTTTATAGTTCCAATGGTCCCAAAAAGCTTTACTGGAGCCAAAGGCATGCCTTCTAACTGTGGAGCCATGAAGGTAGGGTATGTCATGAACATCTGGAAGTGCCAACAGCTGCCAGAGTAGCTCAAGGGCCTGTGAAAGGAAAAACTGCAATTTGAATCACGTCAGTCATCACTGCAGATCCTGAAGTGAAGGTCCACTGAACCCAGTCATGAACAGCTGAGGAGTGGGGTGGAATGATTCTTTCCTTTGAGGAGCCATAAAAATAGTTCTGCACTGGTCTCATGTTTGCTCTGTGATCTTCCAGCACCTGGTTCCAGAATAGCTTGGAGTCCACTGTGCTTCAAGTCAGCATGAGGTCTCCCAGTCTAGCTCTCTCCCTGATCCATCCTAGCATAATAGCTGTCAAGCCAGAAACTAAAGGGGTGGCATACTCTTGCTTGACCCTCTTGATTTTAGATTATGTGTGTGTGTGTGGGGGGGGGATAGTGGGGAACAATGATAGAAGCTGTGATCCATAGATACTCAGCTACATTTTGAGGGTGGCAGGTGCTCCTGTTCTTGTGGCTGCCACTGCTGCCACCACCACCAGTGCAAGACCATAGATGCTGGACAGTGCCACAAAAACATCATCCTTGTAAACCAAAATGCTGCACTCAGGCAATTCTGTCTATTAGAAATTTTGGTATAGAAATGGCCCTTTTGAGAGCTGAATATGTAAGCCTATATGTGAAAAGTGATTGGCAGAACAGAACATCATTCCTCCAAAGCACAGAAGCCTCCAAGAACTTGTTTCCCAGCTCATGGGGGATATGTGTGCCTATTAAAATAGATTAAGGATCACCGTCTCAGCCTGTTTTAGAGATGTGAATAAAAATATTGGCTCGGGACTGCCTCCTCTCTGGTTGACTGATTTTTCAATTGATTTGTATTTATTAGCTAATGAAATTAAAGTTGTAAAAATGATAACAGAAACACAATAAATCTCTCCCACAACTGGCTTTTCTATGTCACTATGGTGCATTCCTCACTTTGATTATTTCAAAGTCTATTATTTTGCTCTCAATTATTCTGTTTTTCTGGTACAGGAGAAAATAAATTTGTTTTATTTTCTCTTATTCATGCACTCAATTATGCTCTTCGGGCACATTTAATCACTTTGATGTTTTCATTTTATGGCCTGTCTCTAGGCACTTCAGCTACATTGCTGCCAACCGGCAAGCAGGACTAATTTGCATGTCACAATAGACTTGAAATTCTAACTCAATTTAGAAATCTTTATGAAATCTCCCTCCAAAATGTGCTTGAAGCTGCAAAGAGGCATACGTATTTGGAAGCCAGGAGCCTATAATGATGCTTCCCTTTCCAAAAACACTTGAGAGCTCTTTGGTGGCCTGACTGTGAATCAAGGATGGCCCTGTCCCTGTACAGCAGAGGAGTCCATGGAATGGGATGCTGCAGAGTTTGCTCCAGAACTTTGTGGTAAGAATCCTGCAAACACTGCCCCTTGGCAGTGAGTTGAGGGAGGCTGGGCCTACCTACTCTGGCATAAAATGGCCCTCAGCACTGCTGGATTTGGGCTGCAGGGCTAAAGACAGCACCTGAGTCTCAGTTGGTTAAGGGCCTCCGGGTAAACTGAGAGAACTTTCAACAGCTAGGCATTCCAGAATCCAGAATGGTTTATCTTATTTTTTTCTAATAAGTTGCAACTCCTTTTTGCCCCTTGATTATTTTGGGGCTAAGGCTGGAGGCTAATTCATGATATAATTGCTTTAGGCATGTACTTTGGACAAACAGGAAAAAGGCTTAATTCAACACATTAGAGGCCTCCAACTGTTCTTCAAAAGTTCTTGGTTTGTTGTATGCAACAAGTAGCAGCTCCATCAGGCAGAATAATTAAATCCAAATTTCCTCTTCCAAACTTTGGGTACCATCTTCAGTTTCTTGTGTGGAATCCTAACTCCCTCACGTACTTTCTGTGTGACTTTGCACAAGCTAATCAACCTTCCCAAGCCTCAGTTCTCTCATCTGTTAAATGGGGATAATAACATTGTCTACCTCAGAGACAGATTTGCTTCCAAATTCCAATACTGTAAAACATTTCAGCAGCTGGGTCCATGTGGCTTAGTGGATTGAGCATCATCCCATGCACCAAGAGGTTGCTGGTTCGATTCTGGTCAGGGTATATGCCTGGGTTGTGGGCTCAGTCTCCTGTAGGAGGAGTGTAGGAGGCAGCCAATCAATGTTTCCCTATCATCAGTATTTTTATTTTCTTTCCCTATCCATTGCTCTCTCTCTCTCAAAAATCAATGAAAACATATTTTTGAAACATTTCAGTATATTCATGTACCACTTATCTCTCTCATACAGACTCCTTTTGAACTTAACCATCTTATAATGGTATCTGTGAAATAAGAGTTTGATGAGATATTTATAGTTCTAATTCACATTAAAACATATACATTAAATACACCAAATTTATTCCTGCCTCAGGATCTTTGATCCTATTTTTCCATTCATCTAGAAAGATCTTCACCTCAATTTTTGCAAAGCTCTTTCCTTACTTCATTAAGCTCTATTCCCAAATGTCACTTACTCAGAGAGGACTTTACTGATCATCTTATCTAAAAAGACCTCTTCTGAATTTATCAGTAACCAACATTAAATATTTATCTATTTGTTTATTGTCTATCTTCCCCACTAGAACATAAGCTTCACTATGGGCAAGGCCTTTATCTGTCCTATTTACATTTCTATCACCAGAGGCTAGAATAGGGCCTGGCAAATATTAACACCAAATACGTATTTGTTGAATGAATGAAACATTAAAACAAAAAAGTTGGCCTAGCAGTAACCAGGCTCCCCTTGTACCCCACCAGGGTGGTATCAGAGAAGGCAGAGTGGAAAGCCAAAAGTTTCATCTCTACTCAATGGCAAGGAGTCCCACCCACCACTGTGCCAGTAGAGGTCACATGGGGAGCAGTAACAGGGTGTCATTCCCATTCCTGGCCAGGTTGGTATCAGTGAAAATCTCATGGAGATCCTGAATTTCTACTCCTGCCAAGCAATAATGAAGTACCTGCCTTCCCACACCAGGTTGTCAATGGCAGCTGAGTGGGGAATCTAGACTTTTATCTCCATCTAGAGGTAATGGGGTGATGCCACACTCCCTGACCTTTTGTTGAGATTATTGCAGATGTCGCCCCCCCCATAGCTCCCTTCTACCCAGTTCCCACCCACCCAAGACTCTAACCACCCTATTATCTGTGTCCATAGGTAATGCATATGCTACCTAATAAAAGAATAACATGCAAATTAACCACCACTGCACTATACCCACCAGCCACGCCCACCAACCAACCAGAGTGAGTATGCAAATTAACCCCAGCCAAGATGGCTGCTGCCACAGAGAGTAAGAGGGAGGCTTGGGTTTCCCCAGCAATGGAGGAAGCCAAGCTTTCCACACACCCTGGCTGGCCCAGGCCTCCACTCAAGGATACAAAGTTTCAATTATAGAAGATAAATCCCGCCAAAACAGGTTTGGCTCAGTGGATAGAGCGTCAGCTTGCAGATTGAAAGGTCCAGGTTCAATTCTGGTCAAGGGCATGTACACTGGTTGTGGGCACATCCCTGGTGGGGGGTGTGTAGGAGGCAGCTGGTCAATGTATCTCTCTCATCGATGTTTCTAGCTCTCTATCTCTCTCCCTTCCTCTCTGTGAAAAATCAATTAAAAATATTTTTTTAAAAAAAGAAGAAGATAAATCCCAAGAAAAATGGTGACAGCCACGGAGCTGGAGACAGTAGGTTAGAGTTGCTCCCAGCAATGGAGGAAGCCAAGCTTTCCAACTGCCCAGGCCAGCCTAGGCTTCTACTCCAGGCTACAAAGTTTCTATTATAGAAGGTGAATAAATCCCAACAGAAATGGCTGCCGCCATGAAGCAAGAAGAAGGATTGGCTTTGCTCCAGGCTACAAAGTTTCAATTGTAGATGATAAATATATCCCAGATACCAGGGCATCCGCTTGGGTTGCTGGGGGGCATGGCCGGCCTGCAAACCACCACAGGCCCCTCGCTCAGGCTGCCCCATGCCCCAAGGGAACTCCCACTCTGATCCAAGACCCCCTTCAGGGAAAACCAGTTGGCCCCCACCCATGCACCAGGCCTCTATTCTATCTAATAAAAGAGTAATATGCAGACTGATCATCATTCCAACACACAAGATCAAGATAGCTGCCCTCATGTGGACACAAGATGTCCACAACAAAATAGCCTGCAAGGGAGGGCAGTTGGAGGAAATCAAGCCTGCAGGGGAGGGCAGTTAGAGGTGACCAGGCTGGCAGAGGAGGGAAGTTGGGGGCAAACAGGCTGGCAGGGCAGCAGTTAGACATCAATCAGGCTGGCAGGCAGAAGTGGTTAGGGACAATCAGAAAGGCAGGCAGGTGAGCAGTTGTTAGCCAGAAGTCCTGAATTGTGAGAGGGATGTCTGACTGCCCTAAATGGGCAGTGGGACATCCTTCAAGGGGTTCCATATTGGAGAGAGTGCAGGCTGGGCTGAGGAACCACTCTGGTGCACGAATTTCATGCACTGGGACTCTAGTATGCACATAAGATATTTATCTAATCTCTTCCCACACACCTCCAACCCCCTTCCCTCTGAGATCATGAGTCTGTTCCATTTCTATGCCCCTGATTCTATTATATTCACCAGTTTATTCTTTTCATCAGATTTTTTATTCATTTTATTTTTATTTATATTCATGTTTTCTTTTCTTTTAATAAGGTATCATATGTGTACATATCTTACCATTGCCCCTCCCTACCGCTCCCATATATGCCCTCACCCCACAGTGTTTTGCATCCATTGGTTGTTCTTATATGCATGCATATAGGTCTTTCGGTTGATCTCTTATCTCCCCACCACTTTCCAATCTTTCTGCTGTAATTTGACAGTCTGTTTGATGCTTTACTGCCTCTCTATCTTTTGTTCATCAGATTATACTGTTCTTCATTTTCCATAAATGAATGAGATCATATGGTATTTTTCTTTCAATGACTGGGTTATTTCACTTAGCATAATATTCTCCAATTCCATCCAGGTAAATGGTAAGAATTCCTTCTTTTTTATGGCAGCATAGTACTCCACTGTGTAGATGTACCATGGTTTTCTTTCTTTTCTTTTTAATTAAATTATTATCTGTGTACATATATTACCCTTTCCCCCCCCAACATTCCCTCCCTCCCCAGAATTTTGTGTCCATTGGTTATACTTATATGCATGTGTACAAGTCCTTCGGTTGATCTCTTATTTCCCCCGTATTTCCCTCCCCTCCCTGTTGTAATTATACAGTCTGCTTGTTGCTTTACTGTCGCTATACTTAACTTATGGTTCATCAGTTTATAATGTTCTTTATTATTTATAAATGAGTGAGGTCATGTAGTGTTTCTCTTTCATTGACTGGCTTATTTCATTCAGGATGATATTCTCCAATTCCATCCAGGTTGCTGCAAATGATGAGAATTCCTTCTTTTTTATGGTAGCATAGTATTCCATTGTGTAGATGCACCATAGCTTTTTGATCCACTCATCTGCTGATGGACACTTAGGCTGTTTCCAAATCCTAGCTATTGTAAATTGTGCTGCTATGAACATAGGGGTGCATATATCCTTTCTGATTGGTGCTCCTGTTTTCTTGGGATATATTCCTAGGAGTGGGATTACTGGGTCAAATGGGAGTTTCATTTTCAGTTTTTTGAGGAAACTCCATACTGTTCTCCACAGTGGTTGTACCAGTCTGCATTCCCACCAGCAGTGCAATAGGGTTCCTTTTTCTCCACAACCTCGCCAACACTTATCGTTTGTTGATTTGTTAATGTTGGCCATTCTGACAGATGTGAGATGGTATCGCATTGTTGTTTTGATTTGCATCTCTCGGATAAGTAGTGACTTTGAGCAGTTTTTCATGTGCCTCTTGGCTTTCCTTCTGTCTTCTTTTGAGAAGATTCTATTTAGTTCCATTGCCCAATTTTAATTGGCTCATTTATTTTCCTTTTATTGAGTTGAATAAGCTGTTTGTAGATGTTGGAGATTAAACCTTTATCAGTAATATCATTTGCAAATATGTTCTCCCATAAAGTGGGCTTTCTTGTTGTATTGTTGATGGTTTCTTTTGCTGTGAAAAAGCTTTTTATTTTGATGTAGTCCCATTTGTTTATTTTCTCTTTAGCTTCCATTGCCCAAGGGGCAGTATCAGTGAAGAAGTTATTTTAGCATATGTCTGAGATTTTGCTGCCTGTGGATGCCTCTAGTATTTTTATGGTTTCCCGTCTTATGTTTAAGTTCTGTAACCATTTCGAATTTATTTTTGTGTATGGAGTAAGTTGGTGCTCTAGTTTCATTCTTTTGCATGAATCTGTCCAATTTTCCCAACACCATTTATTGAAGAGACTGTCTTGACTCCATTGTATGCTCGTGCCTCCTTTGTCAAATATTAATTGAGCATATAGATTTGGGTTGATATCTGGATTCTCTATTCTATTCCATTGATCTATATGTCTGTTCTTATGCCAGTACCAGGCTGTTTTGAGAACAGTGGCTTTGTAATACAGCTTGAAATCTGGTATTGAGATCCCTCCTACTTTACTCTTCTTTCTCAGGATAGCTGATGCTATTCGAGGTCTTTTATTGTTCCAAATAAATTTTTGGAGAGTTCTTTCTAGGTCAGTGAAATATGCCGTTGGTATTTTGATGGGGAGTGCATTGAACCTATAAATTGCTTTGGGAAGTATGGACATTTTGATGATGTTGATTCTACCAATCCATGAACATGGTATGTTCTTCCATCTATTTACATCTTCCTCTATCTCTTTTTTCAGTGTTGTGTAGTTTTCCGTATATAAGCCTTTTACCTCCTTAGTTAAATTTATTCCCAGGTATCTTAATTTTCTTGGTGCGATGGTAAATGGGATTGCTTTTTTGGTCTCTGTTTCTGTAAATTCATTGTTGGTGTACAGAAATGCCATCGATTTCCTGGTGTTAATTTTGTATCCAGCTACATTGCCAAATTCATTTATTAAGTCTATTAGTTTTTTGATGTAGTCTTTTGGGTTTTTTATGTACAATATCATGTCATCTGCAAATAAGGATAACTTTACTTCTTCTTTTCCGATTTGGATGCCTTTTATTTCCTCTTCTTGTCTAATTGCAATGGCAAGTACTTCCAGTACAATGTCAAACAGGAGTGGTGAGACTGGGCATCCCTGTCTTGTTCCTATTCTTAGAGGGAATGGCTTTAGTTTTTGGCCATTGAGTATGATGTTGGCTGTGAGTTTATCATATATAGCTTTTATAATGTTGAGGTATGATCCTTGTACTCCCACCTTGTTGAGAGTTTTTATCAGGAAAGGGTGTTGGATTTTATCAAATGCTTTTTCTGCATCAATTGATAGGACCATATGATTTTTATCTTTCAATTTGTTTATGTGATGTATCACGTTTATTGATTTGCAGATATTGTACCATCCTTGCATTCCCAGAATAAATCCTACTTGGTCATGGTGTATGATCTTTCTGATGAGCTGCTGGAGCCGATTTGCTAGAATTTTGTTGAGTATTTTGGCATCTATGTTTATGAGGGATATTGGCCTGTAATTCTCTTTCATTGAGTTGTATTTATCTGGTTTTGGTATTAGGGTGATGCTGGCTTCATAAAAGGAGTTTGGAAGTGTTCCTTCCTCTTGAATTCTTTGGAATAGTCTGAGGAGGATAGGTTTTAGTTCTTCCTTGAATGTTTGGTAAAACTCTCCTGTGAAGCCATCTTGCCCTGGGCTTTTGTTTGCTGGAAGCTTTTGATGACTGTTTCAATTTCTTCCCAAGTAACTGGCCTATTGAGATTTTTAGATTCTTCCTGATTGAGTTTTGGAAGGTTGTATTTTTCTAGGAATATGACCATTTCTTCCAGGTTGTGCAATTTGTTGGAATAGAGTTGCTCATAGTATTTTGTAACAATCCTTTGTATTTTGGTGGGGTCTGTTGTTATTTCACCTCTTTCGTTTCTGATTTTGTTTATTTGGGTCCTCTCCCTTTGTTTCTTGGTTAGCCAGGCTAGAGGTTCATCAATCTTGTTTATCCTTTCAAAGAACAAGCTCTTGGTTTTGTTGATCTTGTGTATTGTTTCTTTGGTCTCTATGTCATTTATCTCCGCTCTAATTTTTATTATTTCTTTCCTTCTGCTTACAGTGGGCTTTTCTTGTTGCTCTTTTTCTAACTCTTTGAGTATTAGAGTTAGATAATTTGCTACCTTTTTTTCGTGTTTTTTGCAATAGGCTTGTAGAGATATGAACTTCCCTCTCAAGACTGCATTTGCTGTGTCCCATAGATTTTGGATTGTTGTGTTTTCATTGTCATTTGTTGCCAGGATGTTTTTAATTTCTTCCTTGATTTCTCTGGTAATCCAGTCCTCGTTTAATAGCATGCTATTTAGTCTCCATGTGTTTGATTTCTTTGGATTATTTTTATTGTAGTTAATTTCCAGTTTTATGCCACTATGATCTGAAAAGATGCTTGATATGATCTCTATCTTCTTGAATTTGAAGAGACTTTGCCTATGTCCCAACATGTGGTCTATCTTTGAAAATGACCCATGTGCACTTGGGAAGAATGTGTATTCTGTGGCTTTTGGGTGGAATGTTCTGAAGATGTCGATTAATTCCATCTGCTCTAATGAGTCATTTAGGATTGATATTTCTTTGCTGATATTTTGTTTAGGTGATTTGTCCAAATGTGACAGTGGGGTATTAAAATCTCCTACTATGATTATATTACAATCAATCTCTCCCTTAATGTCCTTCAGCAGTTTTTTTTAATGTATTTGGGTGCTCCCACATTGGGTGCATATATGTTTACCAGGGTTATTTCTTCTTGTTGGATTGCTCCCTTTAGTATAATGAAGTGGCCTTCATTATCTCTTTTTATGTCCTTCACTTTTAGATCTAATTTGTCAGATATAAGTATTGCTACCTCAGCCTTTTTTTCATTTCCTTTCGCCTGGAAAATCTTTTTCCATCCCTTCACCCTCAGCCTGTGTGCATCGTTTTTTCTGAAGTGTGTTTCTTGTAGACAGCAGATATATCGGTCTTGCTTTCTTATCCAATCTGTTACCCTATGTCTTTTGATTGGAGCATTTAAACCATTTACATTTAAAGTTATTATTGATAAGTAGGTATTTGATGCCATTTTATTCTATACCCCTGTGTTCCTTCTTTGCTTCCTATTTCTTTATTTTTACAGTAAACCCTTTAGCATTTCTTGCATTGCTGGTTTGGTGGAGATAAATTCCTTTAGTCTTTTTTTGTCTGTGAAGCTCCTGATTTCTCCTTCAATTTTGATTGATAGCCTTGCTGGGTACAGTATTCTTGGATTCAGACCCTTCCTTTCCATGACTTTGTATATTTCATCCCATTCCCTTCTGGCCTGATGAGTTTCTGTTGAGAAATCAGTTGCTCATCTGATGGGGGTTCCTTTATATGTAACCTTCTGTCTCTCTCTAGCTGCTTTTAAGATTCTTGCTTTGTCATTATTGTTTTGCACTTTAATTATAATGTGCCTAGCTGTTGGTCTTTGGGGGATTCATTTTGCTTGGGACTCTACGAGCTTCTTGTATTTGTATGGATTTTTTCTTCTCTATCTCAGGAAAGTTTTCTGTCATTATATCTTGAAACAGTTTTTCTATGCCTTCCTCTGTTTCCTTTCCTTCTGGAACCCCTATTATTCTAATATTGTTTTGTTTTGTAATGTCCCAAAGTTCCCGTAGGCTCTCTTCCTGCTTTTTAATTTTTTTTTCTAAAAGCTGCTCTAATTGGGTATTTTTTTCCATCTTGTCTTCTAGCTCACTGATCCGGTCCTCTGCTTCATCTAGCCTACTTTTGATGCTTTCTATTGAGTTCTTTACAGTAGCTATGTCATTTTTCATTTCTTCTTGGTTCCTCTTCATTTCCCCTTGGGTCTTACTCATATTGTCAAATTTGTCTTCCATTCTTTTTAGCCATCCCATGATTATTACCCTGAATTCTTGCTCTGGTAGGTTGCTTGCCTCTAAATCGTTTACTTCCTTTTCTGGTGATGGCTGATTTTCTTTCATAGGCGGGTTGTTTCTTAGTCTCCCCCATGATCTTTCTTTTTAGGAGGCCAGTTTATGTAGTTCTCTCTCTCCTGCTTAGATTTAAAGGTACAAAATACAACACAACCAGGTACAACACACAAGGCACTGAACAGAAAAGTGTTTGCCATATTAATATCCTCCAATAAAGGTGACTAGAACCCAGCTAACAAAATCATACAATTAAATAAACAGAATAAGCAAACCAATCTTACAAAAAAGCATAAAACTTTAATATAGTTAGCATTTAGCATACAACTACAAAGGGGTAGAGAGAAGGATTTTTTTTTTAAGGACAGCGACAAGGTAGGTGCGAATGGACTTGGAGTAGGGGGTTGGGGGTTAGATATACACTGGAAGGGTAAAATTTTAGAAGGGGGTAAATAGAAAAAATAGGGAAAATCTAGAGCAGTAAAGAGTTAAGATAAGCAGGGCACCAAAGGGAAAGGGTTAGGAAGAGAGTGATGGCATAAAGGTAGGGTTGAGTTAGAACAGAGTGTTGGAGAAGGAAAGGTATAAATAGTCTGTTGAATAGTAATCCCAAAGGGGGAAAAAAGAGAAAAGAATGAAAAAAAATGAAAAAAAAGTATATAATATGGCACTTAAAAGATAATGATAAAAATAAACAAAAGAAAATAAGATAAAATATAAAAAGGGCAAACCAGTAGTAGTAATAATATTGATTACATATAAAAGTGAATTAATTAAAAAGGTGAAATCAAGTGAGGAAAGATGAAAAAAAAATATCTTCTTAAGTAAACTTTGCAACTAATGTAACTTTAAAAACAAAACAAAAACAGAAAAAAATTAAACAATTAGAAAATCAAAATCAAAAATTAAATAAAATTTGCAGTAATGAAGGTCATTCACTTCCTCTGTTGTTCTTTCTAGCTCACCAGTTCCCAGTCTGGGCGTTAATTGCAAATCCCTCTGTTTTTTCCGTGTTGTAATCAGGTCTTGATTTTTCAGCCGTTCTAGAGTCCATATGTACTGTAGCCTCTAGGTGGCGGTGTTTCTTGGTGGCAGAGAGCCAGGGTTCTGAGGCCTTCCTAGCTTTTTCCCCCTCTCTGTGGCCCTGATCTAAGGAGGGGTGGGGGATGGGCAGGAGGAGCAGACCACACTCGCCTGTAACTCTCTCTGAGTCAGATCCAGACGTGCTGCTCCTTAGATATCCCCCTACTTAGGAGCCCTGACCACAGTCAGGGGTGCCTCCAGCCCAGCTCTGGGTTTCTTATAAACACAGACCCCTCTGTGCGCCTAGTGCGCGCAAGCTGGTGGGCGCGGGCTGATGCGCGGGAGGGGGCAGGGGGGGATGCGCGCTGCAATGGGAACTCACCCGATCTCTGCAAAATCTGATTTTTCACCCTGGGGTAGAGCACTCCTTTTAATCCAAGCATTCGCGCTGGTTGTGGTCGGCGTTTAGAGTCGAACAGCTACTTGGTGGTCTTTACAGTCTGGCTATTCTGTCCTCTAATCAAAATCTCTTCCCGTCAAGATGGCGAGATTTCCCCGTCAGATGTACCATGGTTTTCTGATCCAGTCATCTGTTGATGGAAACCTAGGCTGTTTCCAAATCTTAGCTATTGTAAATTTTGCTGCTATGAACATAGAAGTGCATATATGCTTTCTGATTGGTGTTTACAGTTTCTAAGGATATATTCCTATTAGTGAAATTACTGGGTTAAATGGGAATTCCATTGTTAGTTTTTGAGAAAACTCCATATTGTTCTCCACAGTGGCTGCACCAGTCTGCATTCCCACCAGTAGTGCATTAGGGTTCCTTTTTCTCTGCATCCACGCCAACACTTGTCATTTGCTGATTTGTTGATGATAGCCATTCTGACAGGTGTGAGATGGTACCGCATTGTCATTTTGATTTGCATCTCTCAGATAATTAGTGACTTTGAGCATATTTTCATATGCCTCTTGGCCTTCCTTCTGTCTTTTTTTCTAAAAGATGCTACTTAGATCCATTGCCCATTTTTTAATTGGATCATTTATCTTCTTTTTATTAAATTGTACAAGTTGCCTGCAGATGTTGGAGATTAAACCTTTATCAGTGATATCATTTGCAAATATGTTCTCCCATACAGTGTGGGCTTTCATATTGTTTTATTGATTTTTTTTTCTGTGCAAAAGCTTTTTATTTTGATGTAGTTCCATTTGTTTTTTTTCTCTTTAGTTTCCATTGCCCTAGGAGCAGTATCAGTGAAGAAGTTCTTTCGGTATATGTCTGAGATTTTGCTGCAGTGGATTCCTCTAGTATTTTTATGGTTTCCCATCTTATGTTTAAGTTCTGTATCCATTTTGAGTTTATTTTTATGTATGGTGTAAGATGGTGGTGTAGTTTCATTTTTTTTTGCATCTATCTGTCCAATTTTCCCAACATCACTTATTGAAAAGACTGTCTAGACTCCATTGTATATTCATGCCTCCTTTGTCAAATATTAATTGAGCATAGTGGTTTGGGTCAATATCTGGATTCTCTATTCTATTCCATTGATCTATATGTCTGTTCTTGAGCCAGTATTAGGCTTTGTAGTGTAGCTTGAAATCTGGTATTGAGATTCCTCCTACTTTATTCTCCTTCTCAGGATTGCTGTGGTTATTCGGGGTCTTTTTATATTCCAGATGAAATTTTGGAGAGTTCTTTCTAGGTCTATGAAATATGCCATTGGTGTTTTATTTGGGAGTGCATTGAATCTATAGATTACTTTGAGTAGTATGGATATTTTAATGATGTTGATTCTACCAATCCATGAACATGGTATGTTCTTCCATCTGTTTGTCTTCCTCTATCACTTTTTTCAGTGCTGTGTAAGTTTCCATGTACAGGTCTTTTACCTCCTTAGTTAAGTTTATTCATAGGTATCTTAATTTTTTTGGTGAGATGGTAAATTGGATTGCTTTTTTTTCCCGTCTCTTTTTCTGTAAGTTCACTATTGGTGTATAGAAATGCCATACATTTCTTGGCGTTGATTTTGTATCCTGTTACATTGCTGAATTAATTTATTAAGTCTATTAGTTTTTTGTTGCAATCTTTTTTTATGTACAATATCATGTCATTTGCAAATAAGAACAGCTTTACTTCTTCTTTTCTAATTTGGAAGACTTTTATTTTATCCTCTTGTCTAATTGCAATGGGTAATACTTCCAGTACTATGATGAACAGCAGTGGTGAGAATGGGCATCCCTTTCTTGTTCCAGTTCTTAGGGGAAATGGTTTTAGTTTTTCCCATTGAGTATGATGTTAGCTGTGGGTTTATCACATATGGCTTTTATTATGTTAAGGTATGATCCTTCTATTCCCACCTTGTTGAGAGTTTTTATCAGGAAAGTGTGTCAAATACTTTTTCTGCATCAATTGATATGGCTATGTGATTTTTATCTCCCAATTTGTTTATGTGATGTATCATGTTTATTGATTATTGGATATTGTACCATGCTTGCATTCCAGGAATAAATCCTACTTGGCCATTGTGTATGATCTTTCTGATGTACTGCTGGATCAGATTTGCTAGAATTTTGTTGAGGATTTTGGAATCTATGTTCATGAGGGATACTGGCCTGTAATTCTCTTTCATTGTGTTGTCTTTATCTGGTTTTGGTTTTAGGGTGATGCTGGCTTCATAGAATAAGCTTGGAAGTGTTCTTTCCTCTTGATCTTTTTTGGAATAGTCTTAAGAGGATAGGTTTTAGTTCTTCCTTGAATGTTTTGGTAAAACTCTCCTGTGAAGCCACCTGGCCCAGGACTTTTGTTTACTGGAAACTTTTTGATGACTTTTTCAATTTCTTCCATAGTTACTGGACTATTGAGCTGCTTGGATTCTTCCTGATTGAGTTTTCAGAGGTCATATGTTTATAGGAATATGTCCATTTACTCTATGTTGTCCAGTTTGTTGGAAATAGAGTTGTTCATATTATTTTTAAATAATCTTTTGTATTTTGGCAGGGACTGTTGCTATTTCAACTCTTTCATTTCTGATTTTGTTTATTTGGGTCATCTCTCTTTGCTTCTTGTTGAGCAGCTAGAGTTTCATCAATCTTGTTTATCCTTTCAGAGAACCAGAACTTGGTTTTGTTGATCTTTTGTATTGTTTCTTTGGTCTCTATGTAGTTTATCTTCAGTTTGATCTTTATTATTTCCTTCCTTCTGCTTACACTGGGCTTTTTTGTTGCTCTCTTTCCAACTCTTTGAGTTATAGGGTTAGGTAATTTATTACCATTGTTTCTTGTTTTTGCAGTAGGCTTGAAGAGCTACGAACTTTCCTCTCAAGACTGCTTTCACTATGTCCTATACATTTTGGATTGTTGTGTTCTCATTGTTGTTTGTTGCCATGATGTTTTTTTTTATTTCTTCCTTGATCTTTCTGGTTACCTAGTCATTGTTTAATAGCATGCTGTTAAGTCTCCATGTGTTTGACTTCTTTGGATTGTTTTATTGTAGTTTATTTCCAGTTTTATGCCACTGTGATCTGAGAAGATGCTTGATATGATTTCTATCTTCTTGAATTTGAAGAGATTTTGCCTATATCCCAACATATGGTCTATCATTGAAAATGATTCATGTGAACTTGAGAATAATGTATATTCTGTGTTTTTGTGATGAAATGTTCTGAAGATGTCAATTAATTCCATCTGGTCTAGTGAGTCATTTAGGATTGATGTTTCTTTGCTGATTTCTTGTTTAGTGGATTTGTTCAATGGTGATAGTGGGGTATTAAAGTCCCCTAGTATGAGTGTATTGCTGTCAATCTCTCCTTTGATATTTTCCTTTTTTAAAAAAAATGTGTTTGGCTGCTCCTGTATTGGGTGTGTATATGTTTACCAGAGTTATTTCTTATTGATGGATTGTTCCCTTTAGTATTATGAAATGGCCTTACTTATCTCTTCTTATGTTTTTCAGTTGGAGATCTAATTTGTTAGATATAAGTACTGCTACCCCAGCTTTTTTATTTTTTATTTTCATTCACTTGGAAAACCTTTCTCCATCCCTTTACCCTCAGCCTGTGTGTGTCTTTTTTTCTGAGTTTGGATACTTGTAGACAGCAGATATTTGGGTCTTGTTTTCTTATCCAATCCGTTACCCTGTTTCTTTTGATTGGGGCATTTAATCCATTTGCAGTTAAAGTTATTATTGATAGGTACTTTTTGGTTGCCATTTTTATTCTTTACCCCTGTATTTCTTCTTCACTTCCAATCCCCCCCCCCCAGCAGATCCATTAGCATTTCTTGCATTGCTGGTTTGCTGGTAATAAATTCCTTTAGTCCCTTTTTTGTCTGTGAAGCTCCTGATTTACCCTCAATTTTGATTGACAGCTTTGCTGGGTACAAGATTCTTTGATTTAGACCCTTCTTTTGCATGACTTTGTATATTTCATTCCATTCCTTCTGGCCTCATTAGTTTTTGTTGAGAAATCAATTACTAGTCTGATGGGGGCTCTTTTGTAGGCAACTTTCTGTCTCTCTCTGGTGGCTTTTAAGGTTCTTACTTTGTCGTTGGTGTTTGCCAATTTAATTATAATGTGCCTTGGCATCATTCTTTTGGTGTTCATTTTGTTTGGGACTCTGTGAGCTTCTTAGAATTGTATGGGTTTTTTTCTTCCCTATATCAGGAAAGTTTTCTGTCATTATTCCTTAAACAGTTTTTCTATTTCTTGGTCAGTTTCTTCCCCTTCTGTAAGACTTATTATGTGGATGTTGTTTTGTTTCTTGTTCCAAAATTTTCTTAGGATCTCCTCCTGGTTTTTCATATTTTTCTTGAAGCTGCTCTAATTGGATATTTTTTCCCATCTTGTCTTCTAGCTCATTGATGTGGTCCTCTGCTTCTTGTAGACTACTCTTGATGCTTTCTATTGAGGTCTTTACAGCAGCGATGTAATTTTTCATTTCTTCTTGATTCTTTCCTCTTGGTTCTTACTCATATTGTCGAATTTATCTTTCGTTCTTTTCAGCTACCTTATGACCATTTCTATGAATTCTTTTTCTCTGATAGCTTGTTTGCCTCAATTTTTGTTTACTTCTTTTTCTCATGGTGCCACCTTTTCTTTCATATGTGGGTTGTTTCTTTGTCTCCCCTTGGCCTCTCTCTTCAGATGTTTGGTGATGTATTTCTCTCTCTACTGTGTTGATTTAAAGGCACAAAATACAACAAAACCAGATTCAACACACAGGGCACTTAACAGAAATATATTCATGATATTAATAACCTTCAATAAAGGTGACCACCAGAGAAAGGCAAATTAGGGAATAGGAGAGAAAGAAGAAGAGGAAAAAGAAAGAAAGAAGTAAAAAAGAAGTGTCTAAATGAAATTGGGAAAAGAGAAGTAGGAGAGATAAGAAAGAGACTAAGAGAGAAAAGGGAACAAACTATATAAATGGTGTGAAAACTCCAATAGGACAGCCACTAATCCCTGCAAATGCCAGCAAGAAGTACCTAATGGTTAATACAAACTACAACGCCTACTTATATCAATTGATGTGAGAGAAAACGAAAGCAAAAAACAAAGCAAACAATAAAACCAAAGAAAAAAAAGAATAAGCAAAACAATCTCACAAAAAGCATAAAAATTCAATATAACCAAGATTCAAGCAAACAACAACAAAAGGACAGAAAGAAAAACAATTTTTTTGGATAGTTAAGATAGCAAAGAGAGAGGTGTGTATGGACTTGGAGGAGGGGATTGGAAATTAGATATATAAGTAGGGTGAAATTTTAACAGGGTGTAAACAGAAAGAATAGGGAAAATCTAAAGCAGGAAAGGGGTAAGACAAACAGGACACACAAAGGGGTAAGGTTAGGAAGAGACTGATGGCATATAGGTAGAGTTGAGATAGAGTAAAACAATTCTACAGGAAAGATGAAAATAGAATGTAGAACACTAATCCCAAAGAAAAATAAAGAGAAAATAAAATGACACTTAAAAAAAGTAAAATAGTAGTAGTAATAATACTTTCTGAAAATAAAAATATAGTAATTAAAATGTAATATCAAGTGAGGAGAAAAAGGAAAAAAATAGTTTCTTAAGTAAAAGATGAAAAATAAAAAAAAATGTGCATTAGTGAAGGCCATTCTCTTCCTCTATTGTTCTGTTTGGTACGCCTTTTTCCCAGTCTGGACAGTATTGCAGTTCCCTGTATTCCACTGCTCCTCAGTGTTGTAAGCTAGTCCTGATTTTTATGCAGGATGAGTCTTAATTTCTCATATTCCTTTATTTTTTTATTATACAAGAGTCAATTTGTGATTCAGCCCCTGGGTGTTTCCGGATTGCCTTCTGGATCTATTTGTCCTCTCTAGCCTATGTTTAGATCCTTCTTTTCCTGTTGCACTCAATACCAGTTTGTGGGAGTGGGATGCCTCAGAGCTGACTCTTCGACAGTCACTCTCAGGTCCAATCCCCAGGTTGCATAAAAGCAACCTTCCCCTGCAATCTCCCAGGGTTTCCCCAACTGGGTGATCATATGCACTGGATTTAGTAATCTGAAGCCAGGATTTGAAGAGGAAAAATCACAAGTGTGAGAACAATGGTTCTGTGCTCAATTCTGAGCAGTCCCCTTTTCCCCCTTGGGTTTAAGCAGCTGGCACACTTTTGATACCCCTAGGCTGTCCCTTTGCATCAGATCAAAATGGGTTGCTCGTCAGGGATCCCTTCTCTTAGCCGCTCTGAGAACACCTTCCATATTCACAGATCACACCAGCCCCAACAGCCACTGATATTTTCAGGCACTGACTTCCCCTGTCTTCCACTCCCACAAGCACACATTTCTCTCTCCCTACCAGGACCAGAGACCTCATCTTATCCCAGGTGAAATCTGACTTTTCCGTGGTGGAGTGCAGAGCTCTCCCGAATCCGTGTATTTGCACCAGATGGGGACCAGTGTTCTGGGGCTCACAGCTGTTCAGTGGCTGCTGCAGCCATAGCCATAGATTTTCAGACTTCCAATAAGATTCACTCTCTCCTTCAAGATGGTGTGGTCTCCGCTTCTGAGCCCGTAGCTATAGGGGGGGACCCAGCAGCAGTGGGGGATGCCTGGTCAGGGGAACCCAATACAGAAGTCCCACCCCCCACCTTCTCCTGGTGTCTAGCTGTCCCCTAACTTGCCAACAAACACTCCCTGTGCGACCCTCAGCTGCTCTTTCTTTCTGCTCTGGGAAAAAGCTCAGAACACATCTGTCTATTTTCTGAATCCTATTTATTTGATTTTTAGATTCAATTGTGTGTGTGTGTGTGTGTGTGTGTGTGTGTGTGTGTGTATTTCTTATCACTTTGTTCATATTTTTATCTTTATCTTCTTCCTCTTCTTAAAGAATACCCTTCACCGTTTCATATAATATAGGTTTGGTGGTCATGAACTCCTTTAACTTTTTCTTGTTTGTGAAGCTCTTCATCTGACCTTCAATTCTAAACGATAGCTTTGCTGGGTAGAATCATCTTGGTTGTGGGTTCTTGCTATTCATCACTTTGAATATTTCTTGCCACTCCCTTCTTGCCTGCATAGTATCTGTTGAGAAATCAGCTGACAATCGTATGGGTGCTCCCTTGTAGGTAACTAACTGTTTTTCTCTTGCTGCTTTTAATATTCTCTCTTTGCCTTTTGCCCTTGGCATTTTAATTATGATGTGTTTTGGTGTGGTCTTCTTTGAATCCCAGGAGTTTGGGGTTCTCTGCACTTCCTGGACTTGTAAGTCTATTTCTTTCACCAGGTGAGGGAAGTTTTCTGTCATCTTTTCTTCAAATAGGTTTTCAATATGTTACTCTCTCTCTTCTTCTGACACCCCCATAATTCTGATGTTGGTACGCTTGAAGTTGTCCCAGAGGCTCCTTACAATATCTTCACATTTTTGGATTCTTTTTTCTTTTTGCTCTTCTGGCTGGGTGTTTTTTTGCTTCCTTGTATTTCGAATAATTGATTTGATTTTTGGGATCCTCTAGTCTACTCTTGTATCCTTGTATATTATTTTTTCTTTTAGTCAGCGTACGCTTAATTCCTTTTCCTTTTTTTTTTTATGGCATTCTACTAAGATCCTTGAAAGTCTGACTAAGTTTCTCAAATGTGTCTAGAAGATTCTTGAGTAACCTTGTAGTTGTGCTTTTGAACTCTATATCTAGTAGTTTGCTTTCTTCCATTTCTTTCATTTGTGACATGCTTCTTTGTATCAACATTTTGGCTGCTTCTCTGTGTTTGTTTCTTTGTATTGGGTAGCTGCTAAGTCTCCTTGAGTTGATAAAGTGGCCTTGTGTGGTAGATATCCTATAGGGCCCAGTGGCTCAGCCTCCCCAGTCACCTGAGGTGAATACCCTTGGTGTACCCCTTTATGGGCTGTGAGCACAGTTGTGTTGTAGTTAAGCCTTGATTACTGTTGGTGTTACTGGGATGAATTGACCTCCAGGCCACTTGGCTATGGAGAGCAGCTGAAACTACAGTAGGAGAGCTGCTGTGCAGGAGACACCCTTATGAATCAGAATGTGCTTCAGTGGGACTTTGGTGCTCACTGAGTATGCCACTTGAGCGTGTCACTTATGGATGTGAAGAGTTGGTATGGTTTCACTGGGACCATTGGGCACACTGGCTTTTGGGTCTGCAGGGAGGTGTAAAGTCAGCCACTGCCTGGGGTCACCCAGCAAGAGCTACAAAGAGATCTGAAGATTCCTCCTCTTTGTATCAGGTTTAGAAGTGCCCAGGCAAGGCCCAGCTGTGAAGCAAGGCAGGCTGGTTCTGGTGCAGGGTTTCAGGCCTTTTATTGATAGATTTGGGCTCCCTGACCTGGCTGTAGCTTATTTGACAGGTTTTTAATCTGAGAAAGGACAGACCAATTCATATGCAATAGCTACTGCACACAGTTTGGGTGGGGTCTCAGGGAATCACCATAGCAGAGCAAATGGCTGCCAGTCAGCCCTGCACCAGAGAGGTCCCGGCATAGGAGCAATGACCACTGTGAGCACCTCCGTCTGGAAAAAAGCTATCCTTGAGTTCCTACCTTGATGCCCGAGAGTCCAGTTTCTTTTTGTATGTTTCTGGTTCCCCCAGAGATTCACACAGCACTGGAGCTCTGAGGAAGTAGAAATTTGTAAATTTAGTTCATGGTGCTGGCCTTTTAAGAGGAGCAGCAGGGTCTCCAACAGCTAGTGTGTCACTCAGCCCCAATCTGCACTGTTTTTTTTAGTCCATAGTTCTTACAGCCAATAGAGGCTTCTTTCCTCAGTGCTGGGACCCTGGGATGGGTGACTGGTGTGAGGCTGGGGTCCCTTGCTCCTCCAGGAAGCCTCTACAGAGGCCATCTCCATCCCCATTAAAGAAGTGGCACACCAGGGTGCCAGACCAGCCTGTTCCGTGCCTCTGCACCATCCTACCAGTCTCAGTGTGCTTTCTTCTTTACTTTGATAGTTGTAATACTTCCACTCATCCAGATTTATGACAGTTCTGGATGATAGTTTTCTGTATTTTAGTTGTAATTTTGATGTGGTTGTGGGAGGCAGTGGGTACGGGTGATTACCTATGTCATCATCTTGGTTCTTGAAGTATAGAAATCTTAACCACTTTTAAGTCTTTTAAAAAATATATTTTATTGATTTTTATTTTAGAATTTAAAAATTTCTCATTATGGTATTTTTATTATTTATCTTTTTGCTTAACAACAACAATAACAACCACAACAAACCTTCCCAATTATTATACTCTTTGGTAAAGTAAGAGAGAGGAACTTGGACAATGGGGAAGCACAGGTTGGTAGTAGGCTGGAAAGAACCATACCAGGCTGGAGAGGAATAAAGGACAGGGGACAGCAAGGAGAGACAAGAAATGGACATCACAGAGATCCTCACCTGAAATCATGTAAATTGGCTCAAGCTATCCTCCACAATACTATTTCAAAGTTCTTCCAAAAGCTCTGAAGCAAATGGTCACTCTGTCTTGGAACCAACCCTGTTTTTCAACTTATCCTCAAGGCTTCTCAGGAAGCAAGAGAAAGTATGGAAGTAAGCCTAGTTTCCATAGTTTTGTGTACCAACAGATAGGAGTATCACCTCAAACTTGGGGTTCCAGGAGGCCTTGGACATGCCCAGATCTGATGCCCCAATTGTTAGTCCCTAGAAGAATGTCAATCTTAGACTTCATTCTGCCAGAAGAGGTGCTGGTTGCACAGAGCACAATGGTTCTCCAGAGAACAATACTGATAGATATGCAAAGGGTCTCATCTTGAGGCTGGGGGATTATAAATAGCAGATGGCTAGTGACCACAGCACATTTCGGGCAGTAGGAGCTTTGTGAGTTGGCTTCTTCTACCTTCTTTCCTTTTCTTTTATTTCTCTACTAGGGCCCAGTACATGAATTCGTGCACCTTGAAAGGAACTGTGGGCCATGAGGCTGTGGTGGGCACAGGGGCGGGTCTAGGCCCATCTTCCATGCCCCCAGCCGGTCCCTCTCCCAGAAGCCCCTGGTCTCCTATCTTCTGGCAGTCCTGCTCCTTCCACCACCACTCCCACATACTGATGGTACAGGCCCTGCTCGCACCTTAGCAGTTAGGGCCAGCACCAGCGGTGGGTACAAGACAAGCAGGGCCTGCACCGTCAGTGGGTGTGAGCAGTGGCTACTGCCCCAATCACCCCTCAGGAGCAGGGAGAGGTGCAGAAGCCTCAGGGGTGATCGTGGTGGCTCCAGCACTGGCAGTGGGTGCAAGCAGGGCTGGTGCTGGAAGCAAGTGTGAATGCTGGGCGGGACTATGACATGCGGGCGTAAAGAATTTTCAGTAACTATCAGAGGCTCACCCTGATTACAGCGCCTAGTGCCCAGTGCCCAGTGCCCAGTGCCCAGCGCCCAGCGCCCAGCCTTCGTCTGGTGCCCCTGCTCACCTGCTTCATCATCCTGCCATGGCAGACACCTGCCATGTTCTGTGCTCTGCCGCCTGCTGCTGATGCCTGCCATGTTCCGCATTTGTGGCCCCTGGTGGTACATGTCATAGTGACCAGCTGTTCGGTTATTCTGCTGTTTGGTCTATTTGCATATTAGCTTTTTATGATATAGGATTAAGCTAAAAATTGAGCTGGAAAGTTTTATTATAATATGGTGGGATGATGAGGGCATGGCAGGGTTGGGGGTTAGGGAGGGCTCAAAGGCCTAGACCAGCAACCAGGATTTCAAGTGTTACCCATGGCTATCTTCTTCCCATTTCCAGGGAGGCATCAGATTTCAGGTGCTATGGATCAACCACATGGAAGGAGCCAGGTGTGCATGGTGAGAAAGATTTATTAGGGGTGATTAGAAAAATCAGATGGATGATGATGAGTAGACTTGACAGGGCAACTGTGAAGACAGGAGGGGCATTGAAAAGCCAAACAGCCTGACTCCAAAGCTCCAATTCAGACAGACTTGGGTTCTAATGTTTGCTCCATCATCTATTAGCACAGTGTGTGGCACATTGGAGAGCTTAGTAATTACTTGCTGAATGAATGAATAATGGTGACACTTATCCTTTCTGAGCCTCAGTTTCCTAATCTGTAAGATAAATAGTAGCTATTATTTTGATTATTTCACCTGTGTGTGTCTCCCCACACCTATATTAGCTTGCTGGCCCATCTTCCCAACCCTGCACTGGAGAGGCTGCCATATTAAGTAAGCCTCCTTCATTAAGTGTCAGAAAGGGCAGATGTGCATAGGCCTTCTCTTTTGTCTTGTGTCCCCCCCCCCCTTGCTCATCCTTTCCTCCTGGCCCCATTTGTTTTCTTTTCTATCACTGGAAAACTTGGGGTACAGTATGGGAACTCAGAGCAATTGTAGAAGCCTTATAATTCCAACACATACACATACATGTACAACTCACCCAACCCTTCCCTGCCTCCACCTTCAGAAGGTTGGTCCTGGGCTGCAACATGAAGATTTTACCCCTCTAGGGTTCTTTACTTGATTCAAATGTCATCAGCAACAGGGATTAGAAAACTTCTATCCCTGTGTCCCCATGTAGAGCTACCCAGTAACTTGGGGAGTTAGTTGCCTCTGGAGATTGATTACAACATCACTGTTCCAACTATGGAAGATGAACTGTGAGCCAACCCCTCTGAAGTACGTTAACCAGAGGAAAGGCAAACAAGTGTGAGCATATAAAGATGGTGCAAAGATGATTTTACAGTAGTGGTCACGAGCTAGGCTGAACGATCCACTTTCTAACCACTTCTTGTGAACAATCATATATATCCTCAAGATTCATTGGCAGAAGAAGAGCAATTTGTGGGAGCAAAACATAGCTTTTTATTGTATGAAGCGAAAAGCTTTAATTGACTTTCTCTGTGATTTTATTTTTGTCTTTTATCCCTGTTGGCTAGACTAATGGGCAGAAAAGATGGGATAAGATGAAGTCTAAATTTTCCAGTCCCTCCAGTCATCCTGTAGCACGTGGAATGCATCTTTATAAGATGAACCTCTTCAGGTTTGATCTCCAATAGGTTAGAAATCCCATCGTTTGTGCTTCTAAGGAATGTGGTGAGGAAGAGAAAAAAAAACAACAAAGCTCAGGGGCTGAACAAATTCAACTAGACATGTTGGCTAAATTCTCTCTCATGGAGTGGAGCTTCACCCATCCACTCCCTCGTCACCATCCCACCTCCTCAAATCAATCTGTGCCTGTGTTCCCCCTTTGTTTTTAATAGGGGGTGGGGGGTGGAAGAGAGGAACAATGAGAAATGGCCAGCCTTGCCAAGGCTTTTATATGCAAGAATAAATGAGTCTTGTAAGCAGGTTCAGGAAAATCTTTCAGAATGCAGAAAATTCAGCAGCCTTTCCACATTGACCATTGTCATGGCAACACACTATCTGATGACAGCATGCGTCACAAGACTGGAGGGGCATGGTCTCAGAACAGCAGGTTAGCCTGGTCATTTTTAGCAACATTTGGACTTCTTTGTAGCCTAATTTCTTTCAGGTTTAGCTGAATTTATTTTCAGTTCTGGACTTGCATGGCTAGAACACAAGACCTTGTCAGTATGCAAGGGATGGCTAAATGGAAAATTTGAAGATTCCTAGTATATATGACCACTCTACTTGCTGTCTTCCCTCTCTGGATCCTCCCTGCCCACTCTTAGCCACTTATTTTTTCTTCTCTCCATCAATTCTTTTCTATGCACAACAACTGTGACTCATCTACCAACCTGCACACTCTCATATTCTTTTTTTTTTTCTCATTTTAATGAACAGTATCCTAGAATATTAGGATTAGAAGGAACCTTAACAATAACCTAGTACAATCACCCTCCCCAATGCAGAAGCCCTTCTACTATTTGATAGGCAAAAGAATGTCCAGTCTGTACCTTGTAAGTCTCCAGTGATAGAAACCACATTCTTTTCTGGGCAGACAGTTACATGTTGGACATCTCTAATTGTAAGAAAATTATTCATTCTAATGAGTGAAAAAATATGCTTTTAAAATTAATATCTACTCAAGGGTCCTAGCTCTATGCCATATGACCACATCAACTCTATCTTTGCTCTGTGACATCCTCTCAAGGGTATGAAATAGAAACCACATACCCCTAGG
Source organism: Vespertilio murinus (assembly GCA_963924515.1). Classification (NCBI taxonomy): domain Eukaryota; kingdom Metazoa; phylum Chordata; class Mammalia; order Chiroptera; family Vespertilionidae; genus Vespertilio; species Vespertilio murinus. The sequence continues at coordinate 38,340,815 of OZ004710.1, forward strand.
TATTCTTTTATTCAAAAACCCAGCTCCTTTAAGCAGACATCTTGGAGCCTGGAATCCAGTTCTCTTCACATCTCAATTGACCTCCTGGAGTAAGCTCCTATTTGTCTAGGGTCCTTTTAAAGTGAGGTGGATAATATATCAGTATTTCTGGTACCAGAATCTGTGAGCCACCTTGCCCTGGTGAATCACACTGAATGAGTCAAATCCCTAACTCCCTTTCAGAGAAAATGCTGCTAAACATTGTCTTTCCAACTTGTATCTGTCCAGTTGCTTTTGAGAACCCATTTCCTAGTTCACACATTTCCCCCCACTTTAATTTCATTGTGGTGCAATCAGACTATTGCTTTCACCTGTTAGGATTAAAAAAAATGACTTCCCTATGTAACTTACATGTCTTCTAAGATTTTCTTTTATTTTCTTTCTCCTTCCTTCCTTCCCTCCCTCCCTCCTTCCTTCCTTCCTTCCTTCCTTCTTTCCTTCCTTCCTTCCTTCCTTCCTTCCTTCCTTCCTTCCTTCCTTCCTTCCTTCCTTCCTTCCTTCTTTCCTCCTTCCTTCCTTTTACCAACCCTCAAACTAGTCTTTTTATCTAAAATAATTAAAAAATGTATTCTTCTTTTGGGTTTCTAACCTTTCCTAGTTCTCTTCTCTTTGAATTACCTTCCTTATGTTTTCTCTCACTTGTCATTTCTATTTCCTCAATAGCAAGATGTCACCATGCTCTGGAAATATGTTTTTAGGTACGTGTGCAGGAAAGAATTAGGGCATACAGGTATCTGCACATAGGTAGATGTTAGCAAGTAGCTGCAGAGGTTTGTTTAGTTTCTGTTTCTATTTCTTTGTATGTGCTCTGCCAGGATTTAGAGTCTGGATGAGGGGGAAATGGCAAGGTTTGTTCAGGTACAGTCCCAAAGGAAACAGGAAATGTGTCCTGGGTCTGAGAGGAGCAGGAAGAAACTAGGGTGAGAGTGCTAGTGTTAATTAGGGCTGCAACACAGTGAGAAGGACTAGAAAAGGGCCTGGAATAGAAGGATTTTAAAGGCCTGAGAGGCTGGATGAGGGAGGAAGATTTGGTTAGGAAGTGAAGGCCTGTGGGGTCAGTAGAGGTGGCTTGAAACTATAGGGTCAGGGAAAGGCTAAGTCTATCGGACATCTTAGAGAGACTATAAGCATTGTTGTGAGCATAACCTTATGAGTCTGGCTTATGAGCTTAGATTATTATTATATATTTTTTAGCCAAAGGAGCCTGAGACATGGAGTCCCTGTGTTTGGTCTTGATCTTGGCTGTTGTCACACACTGAGCTCTATTAGAGGATAGGGCCTTCATATAGCCCTGGGAAACGACCTTTAGACACAATGGGTCCCTTGGCACAGAATTCTTCCATGCTGGATTCTATTCTAATAAGGGACACAAAGTAGGAGAACTGGTTCTATGTTGATTATTATGTGAATTAACATGGTGCCCACTCTGGGATGGGCATTATGATACCCTAGGCTTCTCAATTCTGCTAATAATTAGGATCCAAAAAATTCTGCTAATAATTAGGATCCAAAAAATCACACACACATACAAATTTAAACAGAAAAATGGATGCCAAAACTACTTTAAATATGGCAGAGTTGAGTTGTGAAGCAACAGGTGGGTTTTGGAGGGGTACTCTAGTGGAGAGCTGAGGTCAACATCCCCAAATAGCTAGTGGACAGTGTGATCAAGAGAGCAATAACCTGATGACTGCCATTTTCCCTCTGTTCAGAGGCAGAATAAACTGTAGGCCAGTTTTAGGGAAAGGAAGGATAGGGCAACAGCCTCATCTCTAGTGCTCTGGGAGAGACTCAGAACCTCCAGGGAACACTTTAGAACTTGTTTTCCACTAGAGGTGCCTAAACCTGAACATCTTGTGCCCCTAAAGATGACATTAGCTGGCCAAACAACAATCCTGACAAGAGTGGCCAGTGTAGAATTTCAACTACAACCTAGCAGGCCAAGAAGAGGTTTCCCTTTCCAATCAGTGAAATTATTAGCCACCAAAAGACAAATGGTACTTGGGGTGCTCCACTGATGGGCCACCACAAGGTGGGTAATGAAGAGGGCAGGACTCAAGGGGTAGTGCTCACCTTTGATGTAGTTGAAGACTTACTGGACTTGGTGGGGGCTCATTGCAATCTGGTGTGATAATCAGGACCATATGCTGTGAAAAACTGTAAGAAAAAGGGAAAGGCCAAAAACAAACTATACCACAGAAAACTTGCAAACCAAACCACATACAGTACAGTCAAAAGAAACCCAGCACTATTGATAAGGCAAGGGAAGTGCAGGTGGGCGAGGCAAGACAATGCAGCAGGAAGGCCTATCCTGGTGGTGCCATTCCATTTGTTTAAAGGCTCTAGTAACAGCCCACTGCTAAATTCTTTATCTTATTGTTCAAGGTTCTGTCTGTTCAGATCTCAGCTTTCTCTCTAGCCTTAGCTCTTTCTGACTCTCCAGGGCACCTCTCTAGCCACATTGGCCTGCTCTGAGCTCTCCCAAATCATACCACACTTTGTCCACTCTTTAGATCTTTGCCATTGATCTTTTCCAGGGCCTACAAAGACTCTTCCACAATCCTTGCTGCCTATAAAAAAACCTCACCATCTTTCTGGGTGCAGCACAAATGTCACTTTCTTCACAAAGCTGTCCTTCATTCTCCATCAGTTCCCAGAGCATTCTGTTAGTATCTCTCTTACGGTTCTCATTCAACAAATAGACAGTGCTTGCCTGCACATTACATGCAGGCCACTGTGCCAGTTGCTGTGGGGGCTATGAAGAGGGATGAGACCTCCTCTGGGTTCCTCTAGCTGGCACAATTTGTATTTATTTATTTATTTATTTATTTATTTATTTATTTAAGTATTACAAATAGTAGTACATATGTTTCCTTTTCCCCCCTCTTGACCTGCCCCCAGCCTCCCCTACTCCGCCTCCCATATATGCCTTCACCCCATGCCCCCCTTGTCTTGTATCCATTGGTTATGTTTATACGCATGCATACAAGTCCTTCCGTTGATCTCTTACTAGCTGGGACAATTTGGATAGAGATTTTTAACCAGCGACCTGATCTCTCTACACTGGATTATTAGCTCCTTGAAGGCAGAGAACACCTATGTCTTATTCACCTCATTGGTTCTCACAGACCATGGCAGCTGCCTGTTAGTTCTGGCTGTCTTGAATTCCCTAACCCAGGAATGTCAAACAAGCCTAGTTTCTCTACTTCAGTTTTTCTGCTCTGTAGTAGAGTTTATTTGTTATTAAATTCAGAAAATCAAAATAGCGGTTTTTGGATTCTATTTCTAGCTCACTAGATGACTCCTTATGACCCTTGGTAAGTCACAATATCTGATTCAGCTTCTCTATTGGGGCCCTCTTGGGGAAAACACTCAACGACAAAGGAAATCATTCAATTGGGGTAAGTATTTGAATGGGAAATATGCAAAGCTGCTATTTCTGTTTAGTTTTTAACAGAAATAGTATTTGTGCACACTCTCTGGAGAGAAAGCATATGGTACTTGACATTATGTGCTTTCAATAGTGATATTGTTAGGCAGTAAGTAAGTCAGGGAAATTCAAATTCCACAGAAAAAATGGTACAGAGGGCATAAAAAAGGGATCTTGATGTGTGTCATGAATTTGATGTCATTCAAAAAGCCTCTAAAAATAATCCAGAGTATTGCCATTGCCACCAAATTATCCTTGTTAAGAGTCTGGATGTACATCTGGCACTGTGGGAGAGGCTGTGGAACAATCCCTAGGGATTCTAAGTGTCTTTGTGGAATCCATAAGAGCAATTTGATGGGGAGAAGGCTTTTGCATATTCATTACAGACAACTCTACATATTTAAATTAAAAGAAAAATGTCAAAGACTTTTAATGTGCCAATGCTTATAATTCCTTTTTGTTTATTTATTTTTTGTTCTGACCAGAATGAAGAGAGGAGCCTAGTTTCCTGCTCCTGGAGTTACTACTATCTCTGATGCCTAAAGCCCTGAATCCCAAAGATAGAAGAGACCTTGAATAGAGATTGTCTCTACCAAACCCATATATGAAATAGACAGGAGGGATTACCTGGTGACACATCCTGAAACTACCCCCTCCCATTGTGATCACAGAAACTTGAGATGTTTGGCCCTCTCTCCTTAGGTGGCCTCTCCTACTCCAGAGGGTGTAAAGTAGTACACTCATTTCATGGGTATGGAAATACGGGTTTAGAGAGAGCAATAGAAGAAAGGCAGCTGCAACGAAGCAGCTGCTCTTGGAGACCCAAAGCCCTGGCATCAAGGTGCTCTGAAAATCAGAAGCAGGGGGACTTGCTGAGGTATAGGAGGAGGGAACTGCTACTTCTATTTATGAAAGGAGCACTGCTGTCCTGTCAGCAAGACGTGGTGAGCTGTCGCCTGTTTAGGGCTGAGTGTTTGGAATAACATGTCCTCGTTGGAAGTGTAGGTTACATGGTTGCCTGCAATCTCCTACTTAAGTGTCCTCTTTGACCAAGAGCACAGTAGTACAAGATGGTCAGCTGGAACCAGAACTGCCATGCAACAGAACTCACATTTCTAGGGATTGAACCTCTTGTCCTGGTTGCATTAGCACGTTTTTTTTCTTCTTTTTCTTTTTAAACCCCCCCATTTTTAATTAAATTATTATCTGTGTACATATATTACCATTGGCCCCCACCTCCATACATGCCCTCTATCCCCAGAGATTTGTGTCCATTGATTGTAGTTATATGCATGCATACAAGTCCTTCGTTGATCTCTTATCTCCTCCAGATTTCCCTACTCTCCCAGCTGTAATTTGACAGTCTGATTGTTGCTTTACTGTCTCTATATCTATCTTTTGGTTCATTGGTTTATAATGTTCTTTATTATCCATAAATGAGTGAGGACACGTGGTGTTTCTCTTTCATTGACTGGCTTATTTCACACAGCATGATGTTTTCCAATTTCATCCAGGTTGCTGCAAATGATAAGAATTCCTTCTTTTTATGGCAGCATAGTATTCCATTGTGTAGATGTACCACTGTTTTTTTTAATCCAATCATCTGATGATGGGTACCTAGGCTGTTTTCAAATTCTAGCTATTGTAAATTGTGCTGCTATGAACATAGGGGTGCGTATATCCTTTCTGACTGGTGTTTTTAGTTTCTTGGGATATATTCCTAGGAGTTGGATTACTGAGTCAAATGGGAGTTCCATTTTCAGGTTTTTGAGGAAGCTCCATACTGTTCTCCACAGTGGTTGCACCAGTCTGCATTCCCACCAGCAGTACATGAGGGTTCCTTTTGCTCCCCAACCTCGCCAAAACTTGTTTGTTGATTTGTTGATGATAGCAATTCTGACAGGTGTGAGATGGTACCACAGGGTTGTTTTGATTTGCATCTCTTGGATAATTAGTGACTTTAAGCATATTTTCATGTGCCTCTTAGCCTTCCTTCTGTCTTCTTTTGAGAATATCCTGTTTAGGTCCATTGGCCATTTTTTAATTGGGTCATTTATCTTGCTTTTATTAAGTTGTATAAGCTGCCTGTAGATGTTGGAGATTAAACCTTTATCAGTGATATCATTTGCAAATATGTTCTCCCATACAGTGGGTTTTCTTGTTGATTTGTTGATGGTTTCTTTTGCTGTAAAAAAGCTTTTTGTTTTTATGTAGTCCCATTTTTTCATTTTCTCTTTAGCTTCCATTGCCCTAGAGGAAGTATCATTGAAGAACTACTTTTGGCATATGTCTGAGATTTTGCTGCCTTTGGATGCCTCTAGTATTTTTATGGTTTCCCGTCTTATGTTTAAGTCCTTTATCCATTTTGAGTTTATTTTTGTGAATGGTGTAAGTTGGTGATCTAGTTTCATTCTTTTGCATGTATCTGTCCAATTTTCCCTACACCATTTATTGAAGAGACTGTCTTGACACCATTTTATATTTGTCCCTCTTTTGTCAAATATTAATTGAGTGTAGTGATTTGGGTTGATATCTGGATTCCCTATTCTATTCCATTGATCTATATATCTGTTCTTGTGCCAGTACCAGGCTGTTTTGAGAACAGTGGCTTTGTAATACAGCTTGAAATCTGGTATTGAGATCCCTCCTACTTTATTCTTCTTTCTCAGGATTGCTGTGGCTATTTGGGCTCTTTTATTGTTCCTGATGAATTTTTGGACAGTTCTGTCTAGGTCTGTGAAGTATGCTGTTGGTATTTTAATGGGGAGTGCATTGAACCTATAAATTGCTTTGGGAAGTATGGACGTTTTAGTGATGTTGATTCTACCAATCCATGAACGTGGTATGTTCTTCCATCTGTTTACACCTTCTTCTATTTCTTTTTTCAGTGTAGTGTAGTTTTCAGCATATAGGTCTTTTACCTCCTTAGTTAAGTTTATTCCTAGATATCTTAATTTTTTTTTTTGGTGCGATGGTAAATGAGATTGCTTTCTAGGTCTCTGTTTCTGTAAATTCTCTGTTGGTGTGGTGTATAGAAATGCCATAGTTTTCCTGGCATTAATTTTGTATCCTGCTACATTGCCAAATTCATTTAATAAGTCTATTAGTTTTTTGTTGGAGTCTTTTGGGTTTTTTATGTACAAAATCATGTCATCTGCAAATAAGGATAACTTTATTTCTTCTTTTCCAATTTGGATGCCTTTTATTTCCTCTGCTTGTCTAATTGCAATGGCGAGTACTTCCAGTACTATGTCAAACAGGAGTGGTGAGAGTGGGCATCCCTGTCTTGTTCCTGTTCTTAGATGGAATGGTTTTAGATTTTGCCCATTGAGTATGATTTTTGCTGTGGGTTTATCATATATAGCTTTTATTATGTTGAGGTATGATCCTTGTACTTCCACATTGTTAAGAGTTTTTATCAGGAAAGGGTGTTGGATTTTATCAAATGCTTTTTCTGCATAGATTGATATGACTATATGATTTTTATCTCTCAATTTCTTTAAGTGATGTATCATGTTTAATGATTTGCAGATATTGTACCATCCTTGCAAACTCAGAATTCATGCTACTTGGTGTTCTGCTGGAGCTGATTTGCTAGAATTTTGTTGGGGATTTTGGCATCTATGTTCATGAGGGATATTGGCCTGTAATTCTCTTTCATTATGTTGTCTTTATCTGATTTTGGTATTAGGGTTATGCTGGCTTCATATAAGGAGTTTGGAAGTGTTCCTTCCTCTTGAATTTTTTGGAATAGTCTGAGGAGGATAGGTTTTACTTCTTCTTTGAATGTTTGGTAAAACTCTCCTGTGAAGCCATATGGCCCCAGGCTTTTGCTTGCTGGAAGCTTTTTGATGACTGCTTCAATTTCTTCCAAAGTCACTGGTCTATTGAGATTTTTAGATTCTTCCTGATTGAGTTTTGGCAGGTTATATTTTTCTAGGAATATGTCCATTTCCTCCAGGTTGTCCAGTTTGTTGGAATAGAGTTGTTCGTAGTATTTTGTAACAATCCTTTGTTTTTCAGCGGGGTTTGTTGTTATTTTACCTCTTTTCTTTCTGATTTTGTTTATTTGGGTCCTATCTCTTTGTTTCTTGGTGAGCCTGGCTAGAGGTTCATCAATCTTGTTTATCCTTTTAAAGAACCAGCTCTTGGTTTTGTTGATCCTATGTATTCTTTCTATGTCATTTATCTCCGCTCTGATTTTTGTTATTTCCTTTGTTCTGCTTACATTGGGTAGATAATTTGTTACCATTTTTTCTTTCTTTACTTCTTTTTTCTTTTTTTGCAATAGGCTTGTAGAGATATGAACTTCCCTCTTAAAACTGCTTTTGCTGTGTTTTATAAATTTTGTATTGTTGTGTTTTCATTGTCATTTGTTGCCAGGATGTTTTTAATTTCTTTTTTGATTTCTCTGGTAACCCAGTCCTTGTTTAATAGCATGCTATTTAGTCTCCATGTGTTTGATTTCTTTGGATTATTTTTATTGTAGTTGATTTCCAATTTTATGCCACTATGATCTGAGAAGATGCTTGATATGATTTCTATCATCTTGAATTTGAAGAGACTTTGCCTATGTCCCAACATGTGGCCTATCTTTGAGAATGACCCATGTGCACTTGAGAAGAAGGTATATTCTGTGTCTTTGGATGAAATGTTCTGAAGATGTCGATTAATTCCATCTGGTCTAGTGTGTCATTTAGGATTGATGTTTCTTTGCTGATTTTTTGTTTAGATAATTTGTTCAAAGGTGACAGTGAGGTATTAAAATCTCCTACTATGATAATATTGCTAGTAATCTCTCCCTTAATGTCCTCCAACAGTTTTTTTTTTATGTATTTGGGTGCTCCCATATTGGGTGCATATATATTTACCAGGGTTATTTTTTCTTGTTGGATTTCTCCCTTATGTATTATGATGTGGCCTTTGTTATCTCTTCTTATGTTTTTCACTTTGAGATCTAATTTGTCAGATATAAGTATTGCTAACCCAGCTTTTTTATTCATTTCCGTTTGCCTGGAAAACCTTTTTCCATCCCTTCACCCTCAGTCTTTGTGTGTCTTTTTCTCTGAGGTGGGTTTCTTGTAGACAACAGATATATGGGTCTTGTTTTCTTATCTAATCCGTTACCCTATGTCTTTTGATTGGAACATTTAATCCATTTACATTTAAAGTTATTATTGATAGGTACTTATTTGACACCATTTTTGTTCTAGACCCCTGTGTTCCTTCTTCACTCCCTATTTCTTTATTTTTATAGTATATCCTTTAGCATTTCTTGCATTGCTGGTTTGGTGGTGATAAATTCCTTTATTCTTTTTTTGCCTGTGAAGCTCCTGATTTCACCTTTAATTTTGATTGACAGCCTTTCTGGGTACAGTATTCTTGAATTCAGATCCTTCCTTTGCATGATTTTGTCTATTTCATCCCATTCCCTTCTGGCCTGATGAGTTTCTGTTGAGAAATCAGTTGCTAGTCTGATGTGGTTTCCTTTACATGTAACTTTCTATCTCTGGCTGCTTTTAAGATTCTTACTTTGTCATTGGTGTTTGCCAATTTAATTATAATGTGCCTTGGCATCGGTCTTTTGGGATTCATTTTGCTTGGGACTCTGGGAGCTTCTTGTATTTGTGTGGGTTTTTTCTTTTCTATGTCAGGAAAGTTTTTTGTCATTATATCTTGAAACAGTTTTTCTATGCCTTCCTCAGTTTCCTTTCCTTCTGGAACCCCTATTGTTCTGATATTCTTTTGCTTTGTATTGTTCCAAAGTTCCCGTAGGCTCTCCTCCTGCTTTTTAATTTTTTTTCTAGAAGCTGCTCTAATTGTGTATTTCCCCCCCCATCTTGTCTTCTAGCTCACTGATTCAGTCCTCTGCTTCTTCTAGTCTACTCTTTCTGCTTTCGATTGAGTTCTTTACAGTAGCTATGTCATCTTCCATTTCTTCTTGGTTCATCTTCATTTCCTCTTGGTTCTTCTTCATTTCCTCCTGGTTCTTACTCATATTGTCAAATTTGTCTTCCATTCCTTTTAGCCATCTTATGATCATTACTCTGAATTCTTGCTCAGGTAGGTTGCTTACCTCTAGCTCCTTTACTTCCTTTTCTGGTGATGCCTGCTTTTCTTTCATTTGTGGGCTGTTTCTTTGTCTCCCAATGGTCTCTCTTTTCGGGATGTCTGGTTATGTAGATGTCTCTCTCCTGCATTGATTTAAAGGCACAAAATACAACACAACCAGGTACAACATACAAAAATATGAAAATGTATTTGCAATATTAATAACCTCCAGTAAAGGTGACCACTAGGGAAAGGCAAATTAGGGGATAGGAGAGAAAGAAGAAGGGTAAAAAGAGAAGAGCGGGGGAGAAAAACAAAAGATTGGGGGGGAAAAGGGAGTGTCAAAATGATTTTGGGAAACAGGGAGAAAAAAAAGAAAGAGAGAGAGAGAGAGAGAGAGAGAGAGAGAGAGAGAAGAGACTAAGAGAGAAAGGGGGAACAAATTGTATATATGGGCAGATAATTTCAATAGAGCAACCACTAAACCCAGCAAATGCTGGCAACAGTACCTGGAGAATAATACATAAGCAAAATAATCTGACTAAAAGCATAAAAACACAATATCACAAATATTCACACAAATAGTATCAAAAGGACAGGGTAAAACAAAAAAAAAATTTCCCAGTTAATATAGCTCAGAGAGGGGTGTGTATGCACTTGGCCCAGGGGATTATATAGATAGCTATATAATTAGGGTAGAAATTTTAGCAGGGCGGAGACAGAAAGAGAAGGGAAAATCTTAAGCAGGAATAGGTTAAGGTAAACAGGATAGCATAAGGGGAAAGATTAGGAAGAGTGTGATGGTGTAAAGAACTTGTTAAGATAGGGTCAAACAATGCTAAGGGAGAAATGAAAATAAAATGAAGAATACTAATTCCAATGTAAAATAAAGAGGAAAATAAATGGAACTTTAAAAAAAAAGAAAAGAAAGTGAAAGGAAACAAAAAAGTTAAAATAGCAGTAGTAATAATGCTGATTGAACCTAAAAATGTAATAATTAAATAGGTAAAATAAAATGTGGAAAAAAGGAAAAAATTCATTTCTCAAGTAAAAGATGCAAAAAATGAAAATAAAATTTAAAAAATTAGCAAAAAAAAGTGTGGAGTTGTGAAGGCCATTCACTTCCTCCGATATTCTGTTTGGCACGCCTGTTTCTCAGTCCAGACAGTATTGCAGTTTCCTGCTTTCCGCTGCACCTCAGTGTTGTAAGCTAGTCCTTAATTTTAAGATGGTGATTTCTTAGTTTCTTGGTTTTTTATTCAATAAAACTAGTAATAAACACAGTCAGTTTGTACTCCAGTCCCTAAGTGGCAGTGTTTCTGGATTTATGTTCCCCTCTTTTTGGCTGCTCTAGCCTTCTTTTTCTCTGGCATTCAATACCGATTTTGCCTCGGAGCTGAATCCCAGCTGGTCTTTCCCCCACTCTGCTTCCCAGCTTCCAGAAAAGCAGTTTTCCCCTGCCTTCTCTCAGGGCCAGCCAATGTGGGTGGCCTCTCCTGTGTAATCAGAAGCAAAGGGTTGCAGGGGAGCCAGCCTAGGTGTGTGATGGGCCAGTCTGCACGCACTTACAAACAGACTGCATACCTTTCCAACTATGTTCTCCCTCCGTGTCAGATCAGAGTGGGTTGTTCTCTAGCCAACCCTACTATTGGCAACCCTGAGGACCCTGTCTACTCTCTTGGATCACGCCAGACCCAACAGCGGTGGGCTTCTGTGGACACAGATTTCTGTGGTCCCAGCACATGAGATTTTGTCTGCTTCTGCAGCTGCTGCTGTTGGGACACAGACACCCCATGTTATCCCCGCAAAATCCAACCTTTCTGTGGAATCCGAGTGTCCGCACCGATTGTGGCCCCACAGCTGCTCAGTGGTCTCCACAGTTGTGGCTTTTTCAAGTTTCAGATACGATCCTCAGTTGCAGCTCTGATGTGGTTGTGAGAGGCAGCACATACAAGTGTTTTTCTATGCCACCATCGTTTCCTCCTCTCTCCCCTTCAATTTTGATTGATAGTCTTGCTGGACAGAGTATTCTCAGATTCAGTCCCTTGCTTTGCAACACTTTGTATAACTCCTTCCATTCCCTTCTAGCTTGATGTGTTTCTGTTGAGAAATCATTTGATAATTTGATAGGGGATCCTTTGTAGGTAATTCTCTGTCTCTCTCTCTTGTCATCTTTAAGATTCTCTCTTTGTCATTAATATTTGCCATTACAATTATGACATGTCTTGATGTGGTTCTTTTGGGATTGATCTTGCTTTGGGACTCTCTGTACTTGTGTAACTTTTTTCTTCCCCATATCCAGGAAATTTTCTGTCATTATTTCTTCAAATAGATTTTCTAATCCTTGCTGTTCTTCTTGTCCTTCTGGCAGCCCTATTATATATATGTTACTTCATTTTATGTTGTCCCAAAGCTCCCTTGGGCTCTCTTCCTGCTTTTTAATTTTTTTTTTCTCCAGTTGCTGTTCAGATTGAGCTTATTTTTCTACCTTATCTTTTAACTCACTAATTCGGTCCTCTGCTTCTTCTTGTCTACTGTTGAAACTTTCTAAGGTGTTTTTGATTGTAGCTATATCAGTTTTCATTTCTTCTTATTCTTTGCTTGTTTATTTTCTCATCCATCCAATGTATGAATTCCGCGACCCTTACTCAATTCCTTTTTGGTCATGATGTATGCTTCAATTTCACTAATTTCCTTTCTTGGTGACTCCTCATTTTCTTTACTCTAGGGATTGTGTAGTCTCCTCATTCTGACTATCACCAAAAGGTTCAAACTTCTAGTTGCATGGACCTGGGCCATGTGCTGTGGGAGCTTTGCACCACCTGAGTGTCACTGAAGTGTCCGACACTAAGACGTGTGGCTGCCATGGGTTGGTGGTAATCAGGCTTGTCCAGGGTCAGTGTTACCAGCTTTCAGTGTGGTCTTCTGTGTGCACATAGAATCAGGAACCCTGTCTGCACCACGCTGTTGGCATGTGCCACAAATCAGAGTCCCATAGTGTGCCAGGAGTCAGAGTTCCCCTGTGTGTGCACCAAGAATTGAGTATCAGAGTCTCTGTTGCTTCATGTGGCCTCTCGCTGAGAATCAGGGTCCCTGTGTGTGCATGCATCAAGAATTGGAGTCACTGGCACTTACTGTGAATGTGCTGTGAGTCAGGGATCCCAGGTGTACATGATAAGAAACAGAGTCAAGTCAGTAGTGCTCAGTGCTGCCTCCCGCCTGGACAATCAGGGTCCTGGTCAGCTTAAGGGCCTAGGTTGCATAGTAGCACTGTGTGGGCAGGAGGTCTGCTCCTGCACTGTGGAAAACAGACTTCTGTGTGCACTCGCCCAGAATTAAAGTCAGGTGGCACTGCCACCCTGTCTGGGCTTCGGGTTTGGTCACCCAATTGCATTGCAGGGAACAGATTCCCAGTGTCTGCACTCCCAGGCTCAAATGCCTGTAGCAGTGCTGTAGCCTGTGCTAGGGTTGAGTCTATCAGTTACTATGGCGTTGCCTGTGAGCCTGTGGGCAGGGGGATAGGCTCCTGGACTCACAGAAATCTGCAACTGGGATGTTTGGATTCTTGTTGTCTGTTTATCTGGAGCTGTGGTCACAGGTCTCTGTCCCCAGTGGCTGTGGGGTCCTAGTTTGCATCTGGGATGCGACTGAGTGGTGCTGAGGCCAGGATCCTAGTCTCAAGCAGCTCTGTTTCTCAAGATGGGGTGGTCTCTGTGCCCACACTGGCTGCCCAGAAGTGTCCAAGTTGTGTGTGGGGCTCCACCCATCTAAGACTGCCTGGTTTGGTAGCTCCTTGGAAGACCTGCAGAATATAACTGTCCCTAGCTTTTACACACACACACACACACACACACACACACACACACACACACCACATGTCTTACACTCTCCTCTATCACTCTCTCACTTTCTCACACTCTCTCCCTCCCTACCTTTCTACCGGTCACCATCTTCCAGATACCCTGCCCTCCTGTTACTTAACCTCTGTACAATATCTCAAAATGTCACCAAAACTGTTTCTACTCTGTCTGTCTACCTTGGGATTGTTGGCTGTTCCCCATGTTTCTCTCCTTGCCTCTCTTCTTGTCTGTAGTAAGCCTCCCCTGCCAGCTAAGGGACAATTTCTTGGCAATTTTCATCCAATTCCTTTATGTCATTGATAACTCCCAAATCTTTAATACATATCTTGTATCTTACGCCCAACCTCTCCTAAATCCCAGACCACTCTACCATCAATATCTCTGACCCTCATCATGCTCCCACTAAACCCCCTCACACATATACACCCTACTATAAACCCTTGTCCTCGGCCTGTATTTCTTATCCCATTAATGCACCTCCTACATAATCAGAAATCCTTGGCTCTCTTTTCTTCCATACATCTCACATTAAATTCATTGTTTAGTCCTATTGATGCTATTTTTTTTAGTTTTTCAATATCTTCATTCCTTCCCAAACTATTGCAATTTAGGCCCTTTTACCACTCACTGGCTCTCCTAGCCTTCTCACTGGTCTCCTTATTTTCATTCCTCATTTCAAATTCCATCTCATTCTTCACAGTTTAGCCAGTGAGTCCTATAAAGTGCACAGGTGACCTGTTCATTTCCTCATTTACCAGCTCCTCCAAATTCCATTTACTTATACCACAAATAGTTATTTACCAACTACTAAGTGCAACCACTATTTTTAGGAACTGACAATACAGCAGAGGGCAAATCAATGTTCTGCCCTCGTGGACCTTCTAATGTGGGATAAGGACAGATTCCTTACTTAGTGTTGGGAGCAGGCAGCCTGTACTGTAAAATTCATGTCTGCCTTCCCAGCCTTATGTTCTAATTCTTCTTACGCTCTATCTTTGAGCCATACCAAATTAATTTCAGTGCCTTAAATGTGCTGTTCTATTATATACTTTCTGCCTTTGCCTAGACTCTCTTAGGAATGCCTGCCTCCCATCCACTATACACCTACACAGTTACTTCATCTGAGATAGTTTAGAGGCAGCAGTAGATCTACATAATGATCTGGGTTCAAAACTCAGTAATCCACATATACTAGCTGATTACTTTTGTCAAGTTATCTGATTGATGCTTCAGATCCTCATCTTAGAATGAAAATCATTATAGCACTTCTGTAAGAGTTGGTTGTGAAAATTAACTTAGTCAATCCATTAAAAGTGCTGAGATACTTTAGGTGCCTGACACATATAAGCCTTTAATAAATGTTAACTGTTTTTTTTCTTTAGTATGATTATTATTATACCTCTTATCACACTATTCTGTAATAATCCTTCCTATTAAACATATCTTACCATCTTTGTACTCTGATGACTAATGTAGTCAGGTACATAATAGGTACTGAATACATTTTGAAGAGAGGATAAAAGGATTGGCTGACCCAGGTTTGTGGTTTGGTTTCCTATGACCAAATAAAATTATGAAGGAATAACAGTAACCATAAGGCTTGAATATCTTTGTGACCAAATGTCTAAGTGTATGCTATTAGCATTGTGTGATAAAGAGCTGGAGAGGAGTGAGCAAGAAAAGTGTGTTAAACTGGGATAAACAGCAATTTTCATTTCTTTATTCATTGACTTTGGAGTCAAGAAGGGGCTGAATGCCCTAAAGTAGCCATTACCTTCAACTTTCATCCCTCTGCTATACCTCATACTTTCCATTTATCCCCTTCCACTGCCATGTTCCCCTCAATCATGTATAACCTGAAACCCAGAAAGCAAAAGTAGTGCTGAGGGAAGGGGGGATTGTATGGAGAAGGGATAACACCTCCCTTCTTTCTTTACTGAGATCAAAGCCCATGTTTTCACTGGAAGGCCATTGACCTCTTTTATCCTACTCCACCTATCTGAGAATGAGATTGCTGCTTGCCCATTCCCTTTCCTCTTTAGGGCTAGAGGGAAGTTTCAGGATGGGGCCTTAACCTATTTCTAGTGCTAACCAAATATCTGGTACCCTAATATCTCTTTTGACTTATATGATCAGATTTCCTTTCCACCTCTCCAGTAAGTAACATGTGGCAGGAACATAGGGCAGGAAACTGTTAGAGAAGCCAATTTCTCCACAGGCCCTAAACAGAGCTAATGACAATCTATGGAGCTGTATGGATGAGATTCAGCCTGAGAAGATGCTTAAAGGAATACATTTGACATGCTAGCAATATGCTCCTGTGCCTAAACCAGCATCCCTTTCTCCTAGTCAGTAGGGGATACAATGACACCACTTCTTGCCAGCCCCCCCCCCTTTTAGTACTCCAAAATAGCTGTCAATTTAGAAATATATATATATATTGATTTCAGAGATGAAGGGACAGGGAGAGAGAGATAGAAATATCAATGATGAGAGAGAATCATTGATTGGCTGCCTCCTGAACAACCCTACTGGGGATCAAGACTGCAACCCTGGCATGTGCCCTTGACCAGAATCAAACCCAGGACCCGTCAGTCTGCAGGCCGATGCTATATTAACTGAGCAAAACCAGCTAAGATAAGTTGTCACCTTTTAATTATTAATTCAAAGTTTGCTTTTTCCTAAAAATTAGGCTTATTCTATCGGGCTAAGCCCAAGGTCAGTGCCCATCTCCCTTGCAGACCCTTGAGGCTTTGCTTTGCCTTCAGTTGTGGAGATTCTGATGGTGACTATGATGTGGGCTTTGACCAGGAAGAACATTTCTTGTCTTGAATCACCCTGGGAATGGAACTCATTATAACCAGAATAATATAGCACTAGTGCTTTGAACTTTAACATGCTTTTGTATGATGCTTCTCAACCTTTCCTATATCACCAGTTACTCCATCAAAGAACTTGAGCCCAATCATGATGAAAACAAAAAAGCCCTATTTTCCCCAGAAAAAAATTCTATTTACAGGAAATTCAGTTACTATAAATTCTATTTATGGTAGGTTTTAAGGATATAAAATTGTAGTAGTATTATTGGGAATAAATTTTATTATCACAGCTTTAAAACACAAACCAAAATAATAACTCCTTTGGTTGTTGGACTCAGTTGTAAGAAAGTGGCACACCAAAGGTGATTGTTGTATGCAAGGGAATGGGGATTAGGAATATCCAGAGCATGAGTGAGAGGTCTGGGAAATATGGGCTACTGGAGATGATATTACATGTGTAGGCGCACATGATAACAACCTCTTTCCCATCTAGACTATATCTGTATCCCACCTGGGCTCCTCAGCTTGAAAACAGAGTTGAGACTTAAAAACTGCTTCATGGTGAGGGCATATACCAGTGTCAAGAACTGTTTGAATGAATGAGTGAATGAATGAATAGGGCATAGAAATAGTTTTATTATTTAGATGTTTTAATAGTATTTTAACTATTGGTATAGAATAATTTTATTAAGCAAAATAATTAAGTGAACCCAAGAAATGCTAGTTTATTTGAGCTTTAAGTAAAGCAAAGAATATGCCCAATATTAACTAGTCTTATTTCAGTAGCTAAAGTACTCTGAGGCCTTATGAACAAACAAATATACCCCTTCAGTGTATTGTGTATTCAGTAAAGTTCTTATATTGGCCAACCCACAGTAATTTGTATGTGTAGTGTGTGTGCATGTGCATATGAACACATGCACATGTTCTATTAGGAGTTGAGCATTATGCCCTGGGAAATTTCCCAGGGCATAATGGGAATAAGGTCTGGTGACTGCTCTCAAGGAGTTGAAAATCTAAACATATAAATATATAATTACAGGAATGGCAGAGAAATAAAACCAAACTTAACTGTGTGGTATTGGCTAGAGCCCTGGTCAGCAAACTGCGGCTCGTGAGCCACATGAGGCTCGTTGTCCCCTTGAGTGTGGCTCTTCCACAAAATACCATGGCCTGGGCAAGTCTATTTTGAAGAAGTGGTGTTAACAGGGGTGGGCAAACTTTTTGACCTGAGGGCCACAATGGGTTCTTTAACTGGACCAGAGGGCCGGAACAAAAGCAACCTGACCATGCTGGCACTCTCATCTTGGGCTGCTGGTGAAGGAGCGGAGGGGAGAGCAAGAGAACCCTCTGCTCTTTCGGCTCCACTGACCGGATAGAACAGCCGAATGGGCCGGATCTGACCCGTGGGCCATAGTTTGCCCACGACTGTTAGAAGAAGTTTAAGTTTGATAGATCCTCCCTTCCCCCAATTGGTGAACAGAGTACGACATAACCTGTACCTGCAGCATAGACATTCCTGAGCACCTAACAAGGCACCTTATATGGACTGTACATTGAGCCACCAATCAGCACCTGCCAGATACCCTAAGCCCCCGATTCCTAAGTCCCTAGGTCCCTAACCATGTGCCTTACATGAAGCCACCAATCAGCGTGTGCTGAGTGCCCTAAGCCCCGTCTCTTCCTTTTCCTCCCCTCAAAAGGTGTGTTCACCCCTGGCAGGTGTGCTCTTTCTCCTTTGGAAGGCAGCCCGGCAGGGGTCTCCTCCTCCAATAAAGCCTGTGTCCTGGTATCCTGGTTCTCCACCCCCTTTGTTTCATCTTTCAAAGTTTAAAAAATTTGGCTCTCAAAAGAAATTTTAATCATTGTACTGTTGATATCTGGCTCTGTTGACTAACGAGTTTGCCGACCACTGGGCTAGAGTACAATAAAATGCCCTCACATGTGTGGGGCACTAGACAAGTGAGGTGATATGTCCCAGATCATAGCAATAAAATAACAGATATGAACTTTAACCCATGGCTTTGGACTTTCAACCCAGCGGGCTTTCTATTACACCAGTGTTTCCCAAACTTTTGACATATGTGTACCCCTTCTATAATTTTTGTAACACTGACTACCCCTTGTCAAAAAAAAAATGGATGTATTTTAATAACAATCAAAATATATTTATTTTTCTTTTTTTGGTACATATACAAAATAATAATAAACGGAAAATAAAATTATTCATAATAAAATATAAATAAAAGTTATATTATAAATAACATTTATTTGGATCA
Source organism: Vespertilio murinus (assembly GCA_963924515.1). Lineage (NCBI taxonomy): Eukaryota > Metazoa > Chordata > Mammalia > Chiroptera > Vespertilionidae > Vespertilio > Vespertilio murinus. The sequence goes on from OZ004710.1 coordinate 38,359,293, forward strand.
ATGAGGAGGATGAAATGACTCATGAGAATGTAGAATTAGGCACAGCTAAGCATGGTACAGTGCATATTCCCACAAAACTCCGGTGCAATGTGTACCCCCACCAAACTCTTCCCGTACCCCTGGAGGTACGCTTTCCACACTTTGGGAAACACTGTATTACACCAATAAGCAATAAGCCTGGTGATTAAAGAGTTAGATTTCTGGAATCATAGAGAATGAGGCATAAATCTTTACTCCACCATTTTCTAGCTGTGTGACATTAGGCAAGTTATTTAACTGTTCTGTACCTTGGTTTACTTGGTAGTAAAATAGACAGTATTAGAATGTACCTTATAGAGTTGCTGTGACAATAATCAAGTTAATTCATGAAAAGCACTTAAGCACAGTGACTGTTGCATTAACAAATGTTCAGCAAATGTTATTATTAAATGCCAGAAACAGGAGCTTTGCATGCAATAAATAGTAGCAAAATTGGATTTCTTTACAAATGCCCATTCAGACTGAATGAGGGTGAATTCCAAAGAGCTTCCTTTGTATTCAAAAACCTTAAAGGCAGAGAGATCAAGAAGAGAAGGATCCAAATGAAAGAGACAAAGAAAAATGGAAGAGAGGAGGAGGGAATGAGAAATTAGAAGTGGTGGGAAAGAGAGGCAGGGGGACAGAGGCGATAGGAGAGGAAACAAAAATGGGGAGGCAGTAAATTGATGAGGAAAGGAAGGAGGTACAGAGGAGGCAGCAGAAGAGACAAGGATAGGGTAGCCAACACTTCACTAGGGGTCTCCCTGTAGGCCAAGGTTTTCCTTCAGGGCATGGTTTCAGGGTTTGGGGGAAGAGCCCTTGCCAAGACTAATATCTTCTCCATATCACAGCTGATCCTCACATTCCTACTATTAGAGAGGATTACTCCATGATAAATATATGTGCAGGGCCAACTCTGCTTATACTATATATCTGTTAATCAAATGAATATTTTGGAAAAAAGATTTTTTTACATTTTTTTAAGCCAAGGGTGAGGATGAAGAAGGGAGAGTTTAGGGATTATTGCTTGCCTTGTATTGCTGCTGGCAAGTACTAAGATGACCTTGAAAATGGATTCTACTGGAGGATTAGTAAGTGCTGCCTTGGCTTAATCTTTATACCAGTCTTAAGAAACTGCTCTCTCACTTTTCCCTCACCATTAAACTTCTTAACACCTCACTTTTCTTCACCACCTAGATATTTTCATTTCTCAAACGCTTCAACCTACTGCTGTTTGGCTTCTTCCTCATACCTCCATTGAACTGTTTTTCAGAAGAAGGATGGCAAACAGTTTTAAACTTGGTACTGATTTATTGATAGTAGCTGCTTGGAGTATCTGTTGACAAGAATGTTAAAGCCTTTGTCAGAAAGAGGCAAGGAGGAGGAGGAGGAGGAGAAAGAGGAGGAGAAGAAGGAAGAACATATCTGGCCCCAAACAGTTATCACAATAATATTGAGTATATTTAGGGCATACATTTCTGTATTGTAACAGACTACATGATTACCTACAATATTTTGTTAACTAATTACAGTCATGTCCTTGGATTAAATTTAACCAAGGATGTAAAGAAATGTATTCAGAAAATTATAAGACACTGAAGAAAGAAATTGAAGAAGATACAAATAAGTGGAAGCATATACTATGTTCATGGATAAGAAGAATTAACATAATTGATATGTCCATACTACCCAAAGCAATCTATAAATTCAAAGCAATTCCTACCAGATATGAATGGCATATTTCATAGAACTAGAACAAATATTCCAAAAACTATGTGGAACTACAAAAGACCTTGAATAGTAACAGCAATCTTGAACAAAAAGAACAAAGTTGGAAAAACCATAATACTTTATATCAAACTGTACTACAAGGCTACAGTAATCAAAAGAGCATAGTACTGGCAAAAAAAATCAGACATATTACAAAATATTAATAAAACAAAAGAGGCAAAAACATACAACAGGGTAAAGATAGTCTGTTCAATAAATGGTAATGAGAAAATTTCACAGATAAGTGCAAAAAAGGAAACTAGAGCACTTTCTTACACTGTACACAAGAATAAACTAAAAAAGATTGAAAATTTAAATATTAGATTTGAAACCATAAAAATCCTAGATGTGCCGAAACTGGTTTGGCTCAGTGGATAGAGCGTTGGCCTGCAGACTGAAAGGTCCCGAGTTCGATTCCAGTCAAGGGCATGTACCTCCGTTGCAGGCACATCCCCAGTAGGGGCTGTGCAGGAGGCAGCTGATCAATGATTCTCTCTCATCGATGTTTCTAACTTTCTAACTTTCTATCCCTCTGTCTTTCTCTCTGTAAAAAAGTCAATAAAATATATTTTAAAAATCCTAGATGAAAACATAGGCAGTAAAATACTGGACTTTCTGATAGCAATATTTTTTTCTGATATATTTCTGCAGGCAAGAGAAACAAAAGAAAGAATAAACAATTGGGACTACATCAAACTAAAAAGTTGTTGCACAGCAAAGGAAACTATCAACAAAATAAAAGACAACCCACTGAATGGGAGAACATATTTGCTGATATATTTGATAAGGTATTGATATCCCAAATTTATAAAGAACTTGTAAAACTCATCACCAGAAAACAATTAATCCAATGGGCAAAGGATCTGAATAGACACTCCTCCAAAGAGGGCATACAGATGGCTAATAGACATGAAAAGATGCTTCGTGTCACTAATCATCAGGGAAATGCAAATTAAAACCACAATGAAATATCAACTCACACCTGTCAGAATGGCTATCATCAATAAATCAACAAACAAGTGTTGGTGAAGATGTGGAGAAAAAGGAACCCTTGTGCACTGTTAGTAGGAATGCAGATTGGTGTAGCCCCTGGGCAAAGTGATATGGAGTTACCTCAAAAAATTAAAAATGGAATTGCCTTATGACCCAGCAAATCCACTTGTGGGATTTATCAATAGAAACCCCAAACACTAATTCAATAAATAAATAAATAAATAAATAAATAAATGCAGCCTTATGTTCATTGCAACATTATTTACAACTAGTGGCCTGGTGCATGAAATTCATGCACATTAAAAGGGAGTTAATTAGAGGAAATATATTAGTATTGCTATTCATGTCCCCTGGCCTGGTGTTGGGTGGGGAGGCAGCCTCATGTCCTGGGCCAACGCAAGTCCCCTACTCATCAACTCTGCAAGTCCCCACTCACCTGCACCTGCCTCACATGCAGCTTCCTGCTGTTTGATCCTTACAGTGTCATGGCATGATGACCATTTGTATATTAGACTTTTATTATTACGATATCTGGCATAACTTTTTGATTATTGTGTGTGATAAATTCCTGGAAATGTAATCATCCAGCCCAGGGGCCTGAATATTTGCTACATCCTATTAAACTTTCTCCAGAAATGCTGTCCCCTATACTCTGGAGCAGTGCTATCAGGTTTCTGTTTCATCACATCCTCTTCAGTACTGAATATTGTGGTTTTTTAAATGCTCCAGGTATCTTTCTTTTGCAATTACTTGATTACCTTTGAAGTTATTTTTTCTCATGTATATTAGTTACTTTATTTCTTCTTTAGTTCAAGGTCTTTGGTTGGACATATTCTTCTTTGATTAAAACTATTTCATTTGAGTTCATGGGAAGCAATAGCGGCTTCCATGGAGGAAGGTAGGGAACTTGAGGGGGGAGAGTGGTGCTGGACCAGATGTGGTTGGCAATGGCTCCTGTTAAAGGTTAGATAAGAGGTGAGGGGGTTAAGGGAGGTGTTAGGTTCTGAGACTGAAATGTCAGGGTGAGGGCGCACAAAGTTCACCATTTGGGAGGTTGGGCCCCTGGGGTCTGGTGGGGAGGATGAAGGTCAGACCCAGGATTGGTGAGGGATGTAGGAGGGGATTGGTCTAGCTAGGAAGGCCCATGGGTCTTGGCGGCTCCCCGGCTTCAGGCGCCAAGCACATGCCGCCAGCACTGGGCCCACCAAACTGTCCAGGCCCTGCCACAGCCAGATGGACCTGCAGCTTCAGCTCTGGCCACGCTGCAGGGGCTGTGGGATTGCGTGGCCCCCAAGCCTGTACATCCTTGCCTCTGAGCTGGGCACGCACCCCTCTTCGGGGAAACCACCTGAGCAGCTCCTTTAGGTGACATCACCTGGTGATGCCATCAGTGGGCGTGCCACACTGCCTGATGTTGTGCGGGCTGGGGGAGACTTTATGGGAGTAGGTCCTCTGTCTCCTAACCCTACCACCATAGGCCCGGAGCCCTCATCCCTGCACACATGACCATCTGTAGCCGGCTCCCAGAGGCTGGGGTGGGAGCAGGGGGTTCCCATGGCATTGGAAATCACTTGTCCCAAGGGTCCCATGGTCTTAGTGTTGCCACATGACTGCATGGCTTCGGTGTTATGCCACTACTTTCTGATGCCAGTTTTGCACCTTAAACTCTTCAATTAACTGCAAGAACAGCTTTCCTCGTTGCCCTTCTGGGACTCACAGTTCTGTTGCATAAGCTCCTTTCAAAGGGCAGTTTCTAGTTCTTGGCCACATGGGGTGTTGCTGACTCTTCATTCTAGGTTTGCATGTGGGGCATCCTGAATTCTGTGAGGATGGTGACCCTGTTCTATAGAAATCCTGTGAATGAATAAATATGATCCCCATTTTACATCTACTCTCAGGCTGTAGTAACATTTCCCCAAGTGGGACTGGATACTATAAACCAATTCTCATGCTTCACTACACTGAATAAGAATGAGGATTCGAGCTCACATTCCACATGAGGAGCCAATGAGGTAGTCTCATGTCCCTGGCCGGGCACTGGGCTGGGTGTCAGCCTCACGATCCAGGCGGCGCAAATTCCCACCCACGCACGTCTGAAGTGCCTGCAGTTTGCTGATCGGTCATTACATGATGACATCTTGACCAATTTGCATATTACCCTATTATAAGTATAGATAGCCAAGATTTGGAAACAGCTCAAGTGTCCATCTGTAGATGAGTGTATAAAACAGCTGTGTTACATTTACACAACGGAATACTACTCGGCTCTAAAAAGGAAGAAAATTTACCCTTCCTAACTTCATGGGTGGGCCTAGAGAACATTATACTAAGTGAAATAAGCCAGTCAGAGAAAGACAAGTACTATATAATTTCACTCATATGTGAAATACAATGAAGAAACGGAACTAACAAGCAAAATAGAGACAAACTTGTAGAAAAAGCACAGGCAGACAGATTTGGTGGTGGGAGGGGGGTGTTGGTGTGTTGGTGAAGGGATTTAGCAAAAAAGAAAAAAAAGAGAAAGAATTAATGGACATGGAACATAGTGTGGTGACTGCTGGGGATGGAGGTGGAAGAGGGTATATGGGGGATAAATGGTGAGGAAAATAAGAAAAATATTGTCTAACCATGTGCAACAAGATAGAGAAATGCATAGGGTAGCTCAAGCCTAGCATTATCTCTTAGGTAACAGCCAGACAGCTAGCAATACAGGGTAACGCAAACGTAGATTTATAGTTATGAGTAGAAAAAAAGCTTATTCTTCTATTACTACTGATTAATCATCACATTATTTTCCATATGAATAACTGTAAACCCATTTTTGCACAACCCATATGCTTTGGGTATTACTTGAAAACACTCATTGGTTATATTTTGGGGCAGGATGCACGTGGCAGGTACTAAGGCCCCGAGAAGCTTACAGTCTAGTAAAAAAGGCAGAGTGAATGCTAGAGGTGAGTCATTTCTCTAGAGCTATGGGAACTGAAGTGAGAATTCTGAATTCTCAGTGTGGGGGTGGCTAATGGATAAAGCTACATGGAGGAGATAGGAAGCAACTGAACTGGCCTTGAATGATAAGCAAAATTTAAATAGGAAGGGAGAGAAGGTAAGATAGGCAGAGGGAGCAGAAATGAAGACAATAAAGATATATTTTAAGCAAGTCATCAAAATTAATTTATGAGAAACAGAGAACTGAGTCATAACCAGTACCATCACAGCCCTGTAAACAACTTTCTTGTCTTTTAATTAGCACATCCTTTCTTTGTAATGGATAGTGATACATTGATGGGCTCAGCTGAAGCAGGGGAAAAGTCATGGATGGACTTGATTCTCCATCTGAGTAGGATTCATTTCTGTATAGCCAGCAGAGTGGTTACTTGGATAAAATCAAAGTTGTACTTGTTTAGAACCTATTGATTCCACTGCTGATACCAGCATTCACTTGTTATTGCGCATTCCTGTGTGCCAGTCTCTGGGCATGAAGAGGTAAATGAGACTCAGCCCCTGCCCTCAAGGAGTGGGAAGGGGAAAACACTAATTCAAATGCTCTGTGTAAGTGCTGCAATAGACATGAAGGTAAGGAGCTTCTGGAGTCCAGAAGGAAGACAATGTAAAGGCATGCTCTGAGTCAACTTCTGATTTCTGTTTCCCCTCCTTCCCTGAGCTTTCTTTCAGATATCCAGCTCTGATTATGTCATTCCCTCTGCTTAAAAACTGTGCTTGGGTCCTCTGGACTACAGGACCGATTTCAAACTCTAAATCAGGACAAACAGTGACCTTCACAGTCCAGCACAACTGACTTCTTCAGTCTTATCTCACGCTATGGTGTGGGCTATGGCTGCTAAACTATAGACACACTTATCTCTTCCTGCTCCTTTTTATCTGGTCAGCTCCTCTGCTTCCCTTGAGCCCCTGCTAAATGTTGTTTCTTTGCTACATTGGCCCCATCTCCCACAGATGGAGTAGGTTCCTCCTCTGTGTTCCCACAATTTGCTATCCATCTCTCTTTTCTAGCACCTATCCTATTACAGTGTAATTTTTTATGTGTCTATTCCCCTCAGTAGACAGTGTCCTCCTCAAGGTTGGGAACTGGGCCTTATTATTTTCTTTATCCTTGAGATTTGGTACAGTCTCAAGGCATGTAGTAGGCACTCCATGCATCTTTTTTGAGTGAATGTGACTCTGACATGTAGCCACTTGAGCCTAGTTGTTGTAAGTGGCTGGCATTATGTAACACGAGAGACACATAGGAAAATGAAGGGCAGCCAGAGTGGCTGAAAAACAGGCGGCTCTAGTGACAGCATATGAAACAGAAACAAAACCCACACACAAAAACAACTAGAAAAGGCTGAGACAATGCTCCTAGTCAGTCTTTAACAAATGACTTTCCCTTCTGAGCAACTCCTTTTTGTATGCTTTCCCATTCACTTTCGAAATTCCAGTCATTAAAATTACTCTAATTATTCATGGTCAGTGGCATGTCCAGGAAACACTTGGTTTACAAACAATTAAAATAGATTTATGTAGGTTGAACCTGATCCTGCTAGTAAGAATGGAGTAAATGACTTACATCTTGGATGTGTATTTTTTTCTCAAGATTGCCCTTTAAAAAATTGATCTTTATTGTTAAAAGTATTACAAATGCACCCCCTCATTAACCTCTTCTAATCCACCTCTGCCCCTCCCAGATTTTCACACTATTATCTGCCCATGGGTTATGCATTTATGCATATAAGTTCATTTGTTAATTTCTTCCCACTCCCCTTTTCCTCTGAAATACATCACTCTGTTGCAAGCTTCAGTGTCCCTGGATCTTTTTTGTTCATCAGTTTATTTTGTTCATTACATTCCACATATAAGTGATATCATGGATACTTGTCTTTCTCTGACTGGCTTATTTAACTTAGTATAATACTCTCTAGGTCCCTCCATGCTGTCTCAAAGGGTAAGAGATCCTTCTTTTTTATAGCTGTATAGTATTTCATAGTGTAAATGTACTATAGTTTTTTAGTCAATTCATCTACTGATGGTCACTTGGACTGTTTTCATCTTAGCTATTATAAATAACGCTGCTATAAATATAGGGAGGCATATATTCTTTCTGATTTGGTGTTTCAGGTTTCTTAGGATATATTCCTAGAAGTGGGACCACTGGGTCAAATGGCAGTTCCATTTTTAGTTTTTGAGGAAACTGGCACAAGAATAGGCATATAGATCAATGGAACAGAACTAAAAACTCAGAAATCGACCTAAGCCATTATGCTCAATTAATATTTGACAAAGGAGTCAAGAGATACAATGGAGTCAAGACAGTCTCTTCAATAAATGGTGTTGGGATAATAGACATGTACTTGCTAAAAAAAGAAAAGAAATAAAAAAGGAAACTAGACAACCAACTTACACTATATGCAAGAATAAACTCAAAATGGATAAAAGAATTAAATATGTCAGGAAACCATAAAAATCCTAGAAGAAAACATAGGCAGCAAAACAGACATCTCACATAGCATAATTTTCACTGATACATCTCCTAGAGCAGTGTTTCCAAAAGTGTGGTACATTGACCCCCAGAGGTACGGGAAGAGTTTGGTGGGGGTACGCGTTGCACCGGAGTTTGGTGGGGATATGCACTGCACCATGCTTAGCTGCACCTAATTCTATGTTCTCATGAGTCAAGTCAAGACAGTCTTGTGAGGCGTGAGATGGTCCGGTGTGCAAATAAATGTTATTTATAATATAATTTTTATTTTATTATGAATAATTTTATTTTTCATTTATTATTATTTTGTGTATGTACCAAAAAATAAAAAAAATAAAAATATTTTGATTGTTATTAAAATACATCCTTTTTTTTTGACAAAGGGTACTCAGCATTACAAAAATTATAGAAGGGGTACACATATGTCAAAAGTTTGCGAAACACTACCCTAGAGCAAGAGAAACAAAGGAAAAATAAACAAATGGGACTACATAAAAATAAAAAGCCACTGCATAGCAAAATAAATTAGTATCAAACTCACTGTATGGGAGAACATATTTGCTAATCATATATTTAATAAGGGTTAATTTTCAAAATATATAAAGTACTCATACAATTCAACAAAAGGAAGAAAAACAGCACAATTAAAAATGGGCAGAAGACCTAAATAGACACTCCCCAAAAAGGACATACAAATGGCCAGAGACATATGAGAAAATGTTCAAGGTTACTAATCATCAGAGAAATGCAAATTAAAACCACAATGAGGTACCATCTCATACCTGCCAGAATGGCTATCATCAATACATCAAACAATAAATGCTGGCTAGGATGTGGAGAAAAAGGAGCCCTGCCGGTGGGAATATAGACTGATACATTGCTCTTTATCATTTTTTTTCTTGCTCAGCAGTATTATTTTTTAAATTTAAATTCTTTATTGTTTAAAGTATTACATAAGTCTCCTTTTCCCCCATTGACCTCTCCCCAAACACCCCAGGCCCCAAGCATATGCTCTCACCCCCTTCCTGTCTGTGTCCATTAGTTATGCTCAAATGCATGCATATGAGACTGTTGGTTGATCTCTTACCCCTCTGCCCCCCTGCATTCCTCTCTTAGATTGGACTGTCTGTTAGATGCTTCTGTATCTTTGGCTCTATTTTTTGTTCATAAGTTTATGTTGTTTATTATATTCCACAAATGAGTGAGATCATGTGATATTTATCTTCCCAGGCATATTTCACTTAGCATAATGCTCTCCAGGTCCATCCATGCTGTGGCAAACAGTAAGAGTTCCTTTTTTTTTATTTTTATAGTAGTGTAGTATGCCATTGTGTAGATGTAGCACTTTTTTTTTCTTTTTTAGAAAGTTACGTATTTATTCTTTTTTCTGATTATGATAAGGTTGAATGTGGTTTTGGTTTTTGGTCATGTTCAATTGGTCAAAGATAAAAACTAAGTTTGAGCGATGAATGCAAAGGGGAAAAAATTCCAAAGTCCATGTGAAATTAGTTTCCATTTTTGGCTTTTTTTGGGAGGTTCAGTTTGTACCACCGTTTTTAAATCTAGTCATCTGCTGTGGGCACTTAGGCTGTTTCAAAATCTTAGCTATTGTAAATTGTGCTGCTATGAACATAGGGGTGTATATATTCTTTCTGGTTGGTGTTTCTAGTTTCTTAGGATAGAGTCCTAGAAGTGGGATCACTGGGTCAAATGAGAGTTCTATTGTTAGTTTTTGAGGAAACTCAATACTGTTTTCCACAGTAGCTGCACCATTCTGCATTCCCACCAGCAGTGCACGAGGGTTTCTTTTTCTCTGCATCCTTGCCAGCACATGTCATTTGTTGATTTGTTGATGACAGCCATTCTGACAGGTGTGAGATGGTACCGCATTGTCGTTTTGATTTGCATCTCTTGGATAATAAGTGACTTTCAGAATGTTTTCAAATGCCTCTTGGCCTTCCTTCTGTCTTTTTTCGAAAAGTGTCTATTTAGGTCCATTGCCCACTTTTTTAATTGGGTTGTTTATCTTCCTTTTGTTAAGTTATATGAGTTCGATGTAGATAAGCAGGACACCAAAGGGAAAGGGTTAGGGAGAGAGTGATGGCATAAAGGTAGGGTTGAGTTAGAATAGAGCGTTGGAGAAGGAAAGGTATAAATAGTCTTTAGAATAGTAATCCCGAAGAGGGGAAAAAGAGGAAAAAAAGGTATATAATATGGCACTTAAAAGATAATAATAAAAATAAAGAAAAGAAAATAAGATAAAAAAGATAAAAAGGTAAAATAGTAGTGGTAATAATATTGATTACATATAAAAATGAATTAATTAAAAAGGTAAAATCAAGTGAGGGAAGATGAAAAGAATAACTTCTTGAGTAAACTTTGCAACTAACGCAAATAAAAAACAAAACAAAAACAAAAAAATTAAACAATTAGAAAATCAAAATCAAAAATTAAATAAAATTTGCAGTAATGAAGGTCATTCACTTCCTCTGTTGTTCTTTCTAGCTCACCAGTTCCCAGTCTGGGCGGTAATTGCAGTTCCCTGTGTTTCTTCCGTGTTGTAATCAGGTCCTGATTTTTAAGCAGTTCTAGAGTCCATATGTACTTTAGCCTCTGGGTGGCAGTGTTTCTTGGTGGCAGACTTTCAGGGTTCTGAAGCCTTTCTAGCTTTTTTCCCCTCTCTGTGTCCCTGATCTATGGAGGGGTGGGGGTTGGGCAGGAGGATCTGACTGCACTCCCCTGTAACTCTCTCGGAGTCAGATCCAAAGGTGCTGCTCCTTAGATATCCCCCCACTTAGGAGCCCTGTCCACAGTCAGGGGTGCCTCCAGCCCCAAACCCTGGGGTTTCTTGTATACCCAGACCCAGTCCCGCAGCCTCTGTGCACTTGGTGCACGTGAGCTGGTGCGCCCGGGCTGCTGTGCTGCGGGTCAAAATCTGGCTTTTCGCCTTGGGGTGGAGTGCTCCTTTGAGTCCAAGTGTTCGTGCTGATTGTGGTCAGCGTTTTGGGGCTTACAGCTGCTTGCTGGTCTTTGTGCCTGTGGATATTTACGCCTCTGACACAAACCTCTTCCCCTCAAGATGGCGAGATTTCCCTGTTCGCACCCTTAGGTCACTCTGGGAAAGGACCCAGCTGTGGGTGCTTAACTGTCAGGGCCACCCTGATCAGCAGACCCCCAGTTTCCCCAAGTGTTCGCCTTTCTCTTGGCTTGCTGACAAGCACTCCCAGCCCGACCCTCGGCTGCTCTCTCCTTCCTCCTCGGGACCAGGCTCAGAACTTGCCTACCTGTTCTTCTGCCATTTTCCTCCCCCTTCTCTGTGAAGCTCTTATCTGACCTTCCATTCTGAATGATAGCTTTGCTGGGTAGAATAATTTTTGTTGTAGGTTGTTGCTATTCATCACTTTGAATATTTCTTGCCACTCCTGTCTGGTCTTCTTTGTTTCTATTGACAAATCAGCTGGCAATTGTATGGGTGCTCCCTTGTAGGTAACTGTTTTTCTCTTGCTGCTTTTAATATTCTCTCTTTATCTTTTTAAATATATTTTATTGATATTTTACAGAGAGAAAGGGAGAGAGATAGAGAGCTAGAAATGTCGATGAGAGAGAAACATCGACCAGCTACCTCTTGCACATCTCCCACCGGGGATGTGCCCGCAACCAATGTACATGCCCTTGACCGGAATCGAACCCTGAACATTTTAGTCCGCAAACCGACGCTCTACCACTGAGCCAAACCGGCTTCGGCCTCTCTTTATCTTTTGCTCTTAGCATTTAATTATGATGTGTGTTGGTGTAGTCCTCTTTTTTTAAAATATATTTTTTTTGATTTTTTTTTTACAGAGAGGAAGAGAGAGGGATAGAGAGTTAGAAACA